>OX456527.1:18824740-19312240 GCA_949748255.1 Eustalomyia histrio | reverse complement strand
TTTTTTTTTTATAAACTAGATTCCGTACATATTATATTGTTGAATCTAATTTGAAACAATTCGATATGACATTTTTCGGATAAATTTGGATCTTACTTAATCCCCAAATATATTGCTGGATTTAGTTTGATCTGCCATTTTTTGGATCAATTAAGATCTTTCGAAATTCCCAGATATATTGCTGGATTTAATTAGATCTGCCATTTTTTGGATCTATTTAGATCTTTCTAAGTCCCAAGATATATTTGCTAGATCTTATTTGATCTGAAATTTTTCGGATCAATTTGGATTCTTCTAAATCTATATATATATATATTGCTGGATCTAATTTAATTTGTCATTTTGCAGATCAATTTAGATCAGCTAGATATAACAGCAGATATTTAAGAATATCAAATTGGATATGAATAAATATTGCACCAGATCAAATTTTTTTACTCGGAGATTTAAAAAATTTTCAAATTTAATATGACGCATCGAATCGGGCGGACAAAAATTTTTTATATTTAAAATTAGCTAGTTTGATTTCTAACTCTCATCGAAGTAAATTTATATACAAAATACAAAATATGAATTCAGATTCCCAATTGGCGGCCAAATTGCTTTAAGAATAATTAATTTTGATAACTTGAGGATGGAAGTTTGCCGAAAATGATTGTGAGATCAGATTTCGAGTATTCAAAATGGCGGGTTCAATGTGGAAAAACAGAAAATAGCATTTTAAATGAAATGAAATCCAATAAACATAGAATTTAATAAAAGTCTTTAATGAAAAAAAAAAATTGGAGCCAAAATATTAAATTTTAAAAATCTGTCTTGGTAGCTTCAGCGACATCTAATCGTCATCCACTGTTATTTTAAACCTAAACTGTCTATTTTTACCTGACACATCATAGATCCGCTAGACATTTTTTTTACGAAACTTTCCTTTTTTTTCGTGCATGTTCATGCATGCCCATAAATGAGCATACATGTAGATATTGCCTTAAATTTCGTTGATGCACATGTTTGAACATACAGGGAAACATACACAGAGAAAACAGATTCATTGTAACAATCGAATATCTTGCCAACCAAATGCCACCGTTATATTTCTTTATCGCAACCGAAACTCGATTAAAAAAACAGAATTTCGGTTGAAACCAAATATTTAAATTGTGTCAGGCAAACATTTGGTTGGGACAACTAAATAATTCGGTTGCTGCAACTAAAATATGCAGTTGGCAAGAAATTCGGTTGTCATGATGAATCTGTTTTCTCTGTGTATGGATGCATGTATGGAGATTTATGTATTCATGTCTGGACATGCTTGCATGTTTATTGGTATGCACGAATATACTTTAAAACTATATGGATCCTTTTACGACGATTTTTAGCCGGGAAGATAAACTTTAGTGTAGCCAAAATTATATTTACATTAATAGTTTTCATATTTAATTACAAAATTTTTGTATAGAATTAAGATGTTCATTCAAATATATAAAACACTTGATTTAACAATATTTTTTTTCTTTGTGTAGATATGACCACACATTTGTACCACCGGAATTAAAAAACAAGCAAAAAAAAACAGTAAAATTATAAAGTGACAAAAGAATATAATATAAAAAAAAATATATTGTTAACAAAAAAATATTCTTTAAATAATTAATTTCAATCTTAAAATTGTTATAATCAGACAATGGAATCATTCATATTACACTAAAAACTGAGAGATTACATACAAATTTAAATAAAATTATAATTTTTAAATAATGAGTTGGAGTTAAAGTTGTCTAGAGATTACAAAAAAAATCTATTAAATAGCTTAACTTTTGCATTTTTAATCTTCACAAAAAAGAACATTCAAAGCATAAATAATTACTTAAAGGTGGGTGTCATATTATGGCAATAAACTAATTAATCAATTGATCTAAGAAATTAGTAAAAAAAAAAGAAACTAAAATAACATAATGTACAAGTTGTTTAATTTCCTATATTAAATTTAAACAAAAAAAAAAAACCAACTATCTTAAAGAACCACAAAAACAAAAACACTCCCGTTAAATTGAAAATAAATTTAAAATTGTTAAACAACATTCAACAGTTTGGCAAAAAAAAAACACCCATGCAGAGTACGGTTTTTATTTAAACAATTTAAATAACACTGTACAACAATTTCGAACCTTTTCCAAAATTACGGTATTCTGACAACGGATTCTGGTAGAGGAGAAAAAAAATATACATGTGTCGGCGTTTTGAAAGATCTCATCGGAAGTTTTGGTCTGTTCGTGCAGCATATTGGTATATGAAATTTTTTTGTGGAACAAATTTTTGTTTATATACTAAAAAATCCTAAAAACCACCCCTAAAAAGGGGGAGGGCAGGAGTGTAACGTTCTACAAAAATGTTGGACATAAAATATTACTATATGTATACATATGTCAGAACAAACTAAAGCCCAAAACTTAACACAAACACCAGAAACCAATTAAATTACAGATTGTTTATTGTCGATAATATAATTGAAAATCTAAAAATATGTAAAAAATATTATTAAGAGAATAAAAGCAAAATTACTCAATTACGATCAGGCCAAAAGGATTACCCCCCAAATTTAATTCCGATGTGATCTTTTAAAGCGCTGATACATGTATGCAAGGGCGGATCAATAAGTCCGTGACTTTTCGAACTTCCCTCGTAGTTATACATATGAAATCCAACACTTCTCCCATCAAGTACCACTTATTAATAGACTACTGTCAAATTTTGAACAGGTTCCGTCATTTACTTTGCGTTTAACAGCTGTTCAAAACATACAACCTTGTGGATTTTTTTAAAAATGCAAAAAAATGAATTTCGAGTGCTCATTAAACATTATTTTTTGCAAAAAAAAATACCAAGAAAAAGCTTGAAGAGTAAAAGTGCGTGAGATTGTTGATGCAATTAGCATTTCATATGGCATTGGGGTTTCGATTTTAAATGATCAGTTGGATTTAAGAAAGCTGTGCTTTCCCAATACCAAAATTATAACATATTTAGCTGCAACGATGAAATTATTTATCAAACAAATGCCTTTTTTATGGACCTCGAAAAATCCTATTTTTTGGAGGGGATTGAGCTAAATGGAGATTATGTTGAAAAATAATTTTTTTTTTTGCAAAAAAAAAACTATGATTCATTCAAAAGTCACGAACTTATTGATCCGCCCTCATGTTTTTTTGTCTTCTCTACCAGAATTAAACGTCACAACCCCGTAATTTTAGAAAAAGTTCGAACTTGTTGCACTGTGTATTCAGCAAAAAATTTAATTAGTGTTAGCAAGTTTTTTTTTATTTACAATCAACTAAGTGTTAGCACAACATTTGCTGAATTTTTCTAATTTTTTTTTAAAAATCATCTTGCTAATTTTCACCCATACGATTTTGCTGACATTAGCAATTTTTCCTCAAGCACCCTCCTGACTAAAATTATGCTGACTCAGCAACACTTTTTGGTAATTTCTTTAAGTTATAATTTAAAAATTTAATGAATTTATATTTTTCGTGTTAATTACGATGCTGCTTCTCCTTTTATGTAATTTCTGGTGTACAATAAGTGTGCCCTTAGTTTTACGTTACCATAACATAAGGTAATATGAATGTTCGTAGTATTTTTTTAGGAATGTTTTTAATCAAAAAAAATTACAAAATTTATATTAAAAATAAATATGGATTTTGTCTTAATATTTTTTTTTTTTTTTTAAACAAATAAAAAAAATTGTGGTGTCCTTAGTTTTGCGGGCCACTGTATATTCTGAAAGAAGAGTTCGTCGAAAATGAAATGAAAATGAACTATAATTTAGAAAATTAAACTTATTTGAAGGAAAAATTTAAATGAAAACGGCGCCAAAGACACTTTTTACCAATATTTAGTAAAATTTTCCTTGAAATTAAGAAACCAATTTTAATTAAAATTTGGTGAAAATTTCTCAATTATAGAAAAATTTTACTATTAAGAACTAAATTCTTATTAGAAAACAGTAAAATTTCCTCCTAATTAGTTCATATAGCATCATAAATTTTACTGTTAGTTATGAAATGTTTCCTTGGTTTTAAGAAAAATTTTATTTTATTTAAGTTCAGTAGATAATTTTTTTACTAGAATTGGGAAAATATTTTCTAACATCAAGTTAAATAGCACTTCGCTTAAGTTAAAAATTATCCTTCAATTTGATAAAAAAAAATTCTAAAAAATATTAAACTGTTTCTATGGTAAAGGTAAAATATTTGAGCATTTATTTGAAAGTACTTTAAACTCATTGTGTAAGTATTCTTCCACTATCGAAGGACTTCCGCTTTTTGAGGACACTACTTTAAACAAACTTTTTGCTATATATTTTTGTCTTTAAATTTAATTTGAATTATACAAAACTTATGTATTTAAAATATAAATTTAATTTCAAATTAAAGAAAACAAGACCTAGTCTTATATTTAAAGTACAGGAATGCAATACTGATACATTACATAAAGGCAAGACATACATAAAAAACAATTATTACTATTACAATTATTATTAAAGTTACAAAAATTAATAAATTAAAATTATACAAAAAATTTTAATAAAAACTTTTTGAAGCTATTTGCGTTGATATTAAGTTGTTGGTTGTATGAAAGACTATTCCAGAGACTAGAAGCATATAAGTAAAACTGCCATTCAGATACAAGGTACCGATGAAAGGGACTTATGGTTCCTCTACCTCTTTCCGAACGGAAAAAGCGTATTTTTTCAAAAAGATATCGTGGAGTTTCCGTATAAATAATTTTATGCAGAAAGATAAGTACACGTATCTTCAAATAATTGTCAAACGAAACACCGTAAAGTTTTGTGGAAAAATTGGAGATATGGGCATGCTTTCCTAGACCATACACATATCTAATAATGTTATTGTAGATAACGTTGAGCCTTCTCTTACTAAAAGAATTGCAGTTTGCGAAGAGTTCACATCCATAAATTAAACCAGGAATCAAATATGTCTTTGCAAGGAGAATTCTTATTTTTATAGGAGTGTAATACTGTGACGACCAAAGGGACCTTAATTTGACGTAAGCTTGTCCAACAAGTAGGTTTACATGATTTGTCCAAGTTAAATTGTTCTTAAACATCAACCCAAGATTTTTGGCAGAACGTACAATTTGTATTTTATCTCCATTTATTAAAACATCATCCGGTACAACTGGATCAGTAGTTCTATTATGGATTATCATGCATTCATGTGAATCTTTCAATAAGAAAGCTGTTTTGGCAAATCATTTGCATAAATGAAGAAAAGTAATGGTCCAAGAATAGAACCTTGAGGCACTCCTCTTGTGAGTCTTAATGGTTTAGAACATGTATTATTTACGTGAACTGCATGTCATCGATCTGTTAGCTATGAAGATAAAAGCCTCGTCAAAGTATGGGAAAACTTAAAAAAGTGCATAAGTTTTGAGCAAAGTGTACTGTGGTCAACCGTATCAAAGGCCTTCGAATGATCAAGAAGAACCAACAAATTTAATTTTTTTTTTCTAGTTCACGTCGTATGTTTTCGGATACATCCAGCAAGGCAGATGATTTGAGCGGAACCCATTTAACAAGTTATTTTCCTTAATAAATGCACTCATTTGCATATGCAGAAGTTTCTCTAGCATCTTTGCTAAGTAACACAAAATAGCTGTAGGCCTCAATTCCGAATTATTTTTAGGTAGAGATACGATTTTTGCATACTTCCATTTCGATGGGAAAGTATTTGACAAGATGATGGTATTGAATAAGTGCGTCACTTATGGTAAGACTAATGGCAGCAATCAGGATATCCATAAACGTAATAAGTTGTAACAAAGTCAGATCCTTTTCGTAGTTAATTAATGGTTCTCCTTGAGAGAACTACAAAAATGGACGCCCTAAGTGACACACAACGTCTATGGATAAGGAACACCAAGGATCCTTTGTCTTCTTAAATTAACTAATTTAAGGAAATTGTTGCAAAAGTACAAAATATCACAGTTACATTTCTTGTTATTTTTGGAAAATGGAAGAGTGTCATAAGTTTCCTTTATGGCATTTTTAGCTTAAACACAAATTTTTAAAATTTATCTGAACCAAGTTGCAAGAAAATTTTCCCTAGAAATAGTTCATCAGTTCATCAAATTTATATTATTACATAGGATAAAATTCATTACTTTTTGGTTTTAATTGCCTGAACTAATTTTTAGATAACAAATCTTAAAAATTAAAAAGTGGTAGACTTAAAAATTTATTTTGAAATGGCTCTCTGAAATTTAGTTAATTTTATCACTCGGGAAAAAAATGAACGCAAATTAAATTCAAGTACTCTTTTATTTTATTTAAGACACATTTTTTTAATTAATGAGAGTAAATAATGTTCTAATCTTTTTTTTTTAAATAAATTTAGTTTTATTATATTTTAGTATGCAAATTTCTTAAAACTAAGATGTTTTTCTTAAAAATTTATTGAATTGAATTAATAACACTCATTTACCAAAAATAACAGATCAACAATACTTAAAAACTTCTTTAAATTTATCAATTTTTATTTAATATAAATACTTGTTTTTTTTCTAAAATTATAAAAATATTACTAAGGAAAGATATGAACTATTTGTGAGTATATAAACAATTTCGTTTTTACCCAAACAGGTATTTTTATTAAATTTAATAAAATTTTTCTATTATAAGTTTTAATAAAATTTGACTTAAATTGAAGAAATTTTTAAATTATTTTAACGGAAATTTTGGATTCATTTTTAGTTCATGTCTTTTTTTTCAGTGAGTTAACATCTTTGCGTTCTAAAAATACCCTGTAGGAAGCCTGGGGTCAAGTGTCTACAAGACACCACTTTTGTCGAATATTTTGGGTGACTTTTTGGTGACATGTCCACAAAGCGTCTATACTTTTTACATTCCTTTTTGCAGCTGCAAAATTGTGCTTGTTCTTGATTTTTTTATTGTTTTATTTTGTTAAAAAATTAAAATTTTTAATAAAAATATAAAGAAAAATGAATTTAAAAGTTTAATATTCAAATTTGAACAAAATATATAATGAGCAAAAGAAATTACAAAAAACTTGTGAAAAAACAATCAATTTTGTATAAAAATAAAAATAACAAGAAAGAGGCAACAATTTTTAGTGAAAATTGCAACTCTAGAGATTTTTTGGAGCCTGATGAAGATTTTACGGAGCCTGTGGATGATTTTGTGTAGTCTTTTGAAGAGTTGTCGACTCCAAAATTAAATTTGCACGTGCATTTCTTTACTTTAATGAATTTTATAAAAAAAAAAATTATTAATACAATATCTAATTATTTTCTTCCTAGTGTGGAAATCAAATAAAAAGTTCCAAAAGTGTAGACTAGAATTACTAAAATGTACTAGTGAATCTCTGGTTCCAATGTCAACACCTAGTCAATAGTAGTGTAGATTCGCAATGACACGCACATGTTAAATGTCTACAGCAGAAAGCGTTGGCTGGGGCATAATTAGTCAGTAGTACTGGTGACAAAGTCAATAGTGAATCAGTACAGTTTTACTATCGACATTTCCTACAGGGTATAAATATGAAAAAAATATTCAATGTTAGTTCGGAAATTGGATTTCATAAAAGTATGAAGTTTGATTCCAGAATTGTGTCCAAGTTTTTTTTAACAGTCGCTACCCTTCAAAAAAAGTGCTTTGGAAAACTTTGGAAACTCTGAATTCAAAACATAAGCAATAAGCGTATTTAACCTTTTTTTTATAAAGCACATCAAGGCTGCGAGAAAACACTATTCAATTTCAAATATGATATTAAAATATTAAGTCTCGATTTAATGCTTCAACGAATATACGAGTATCTAGAAATACTGAAAGGCACGGGTATTTTTACTTTAGGATTTCTTTCTAAATATATTAGATTTTCTAATTGGTGCGTGCAACAAAAAGTTAAATTTGTTGGACGGTGTTATTTTAACAAATTATTAAATTGTAGATAAAAAATAATTACTTCCGCACATAGAAATAATTGACGAATGAACCACAAAAATCTTAATATTCAATTTGAATTCATTTTCATCTAATTACCAAAAAAAAATATATACATATAAATAAGATTTATGTAAAAATAATCGTAAATCACAAACAAAAATTTTGAAGTGTGTATCATTTATTCACTTAACAAGTGATAAATCATTAAACACCAACTCAATAAAGAAGATACCGATTCTTACCATTCCCCTCTTAACTCTGTCTCTCTATGCGGAACTACTCTAATAAACTAAATGTTCGCTATGGTTTAACTGATGGACGGACTGATTAAATAATGAAGAGAAAGAGAGTGTATAAATAATTTAATGAACTTTTAATGGTTTTGTTTATTGAGCTTAAGGCCCAGAGTAGGCCTTTAGCACAATAAAAAATGAAAGTAAAATCATTAATTGTATTTAAAATTTAAATTTATTATGGGTATGTACTTCAAATTAATTTGATTATGAATTTGATATAACTAAAAATGCAGTTTTGAGTTCAATTATTTGCAAGGCAGTTCATGTTTCCCTGTAAGAAGCCTGGGGTCAAGTGTATACAAGTCACCATTTTTGTCGACTATTTTGGTTGACTTTTTGGTGACATGTCCACAAAGCGTCTATACATTTTACATTCCTTTTTTGCAGCTGCAAAGCTGTGCTTGTTCTTGATTTTATTATTGTTTTACTTTGTTGAAAATACATATGCATAGCTGCATGCAAAATTTAATTTAAATATAATAATTTAATTTAAATATTTAATTTAATAAAATATAAAGAAAAATGAATTTAAAAGTTAAATATACAAATTTGAACAAAATATATAATGAGCAAAAGAAATTACACAAAACTTGTGAAAAAAAAATCAATTTTGTATAAAAATAAATATTACAAGAAAGAGGCAACAATTCTTAGTGAAAGTTGCAACTCTAGAGATTTATGGAGCCTGATGAAGATTTTACGGAGCCTGTGGATGATTTTGTGCAGTCTTTTGAAGATTTCTCTACTCCAAAATTAAATTTGCACGAACATTTTTTTTACTTGAATGAAATTTATTAAAAAAAATTTATTAACACAATATCTAATTTCACAAAATAAATGCACCTGTTTAATCTTATTTCCTTCCTAGTGTAGAAATTTAGTAAAAAGTTCCAAAAGTGTAGACTAGAATTACTAAAATGTACTAGTGAATCTCTAGTTCTAAAGCCAACACCTAGTCAATAGTTGTGTAGATTCGCAATGACACGCACTTGTCAAATGTCTACAGCAGAAAGCGTTGGCTGGGGCATAATTAGTAAGTAGTACTGGTGACAAAGTCAATAATGAATCACTACAGTTTCACTATCGACATTTCCTACAGGGCTTTTTCAATTGCCCAATTTTAAATATATATTAGCGCTTTTTACTCTCAAAAATTAAACTCTAACAATAATAATTTTAATTACTAGCAGACTTCTTTTATGTTTCACTTAAGTACTTAAGCCGTACTCTTAATTCTTTGATCGAGTTTTTTATGAAAAGGTTTTCTTAAGGGTTTTTTATCTTACACTTCGCAAAAATATATCGAGAGAACCGTGAGTAGAAAAATTTCTCTCTAAAATAAATACTATTTGGTAGTATATAGCTTTTTAGCACTCAAACTTTAAATTCCTTCCTTTGAAGTTGTAATTTAGTATGAAGGTGTAAATATTAGCTAAAATTTTTGAAAAAGCGTAGGGAGAGGAGCAAAAATGAGGAAAATTCTCCCACCTGACGGCCTGCCAAAACCGCTGGAGCTAAGACAGCCAGATACACGGGATGTTTGTAAATTCCTACGGGAAAAGTCACCCCCTCCAAACTTCTTTAGCTATAAATCTGAAATTCTAAATATGTGCTCCCTGAAGCATGGACTAAGTCATTGATAAATTAAATTTTAGAACTTTCGACGAGAACGTTAAAAAATGGGGGTTCAAAAGGCGAAAAGTTAACGGCCAACCCAAACCACTGGAGCTAGGAAGTTAAAGTTTGGTGAGATGGTTTCTCCTCCGGTGTAGATTAGGGTTATAACTTTTTTTGACAAAATTTCTTCATCGCACCACGTTATGGACAATGTGTACTGATAATAAAAAAATATTTTTTGACGATTAACGATCGCGAAAAAGTAGTATATCATTTCTTAATATTTTTTCATGGACTATACGGCTATGAGATGAAGAATTTGATATTTGCAAAAATTTCAAAAAGTTATAACCCTAGTGTAGATATTAGCTAAACGGAATTATTAAAAATCCCACGGGAAGGGGCAAAATGGGAAATACTACCCTTGACGGACGGCCTGCCAAAACTGCTGAAGCAAGATTTTTAAATTTGATACGTTTTAGGTTTTTTCACCGGCGCAGATATCTACTAAGACGGGATTTTTGGCAAAAAGTCTCCCCCTGGACGACTTACCCTTAACCACTGAAGCTAGGAAGTTTAAATTCGGTATGAAGATTCCTGCTCCTATGTATATAGACATCAGCTAATATGAAGTTTTTAAAAATACTAATTTTCCCCTTTTTTGCCCCTCAAAAAAGGGAAAATTATTCCTTTTACGGCCTGCGAAAACCGCTGGAACTATGAAATTGAAATTTTTCAGATTTGATTTTTGAAAATCTCTACGAGGAAGGGCAAAAAGGAAAGTCTTCCTCGTGACACCTTGCCCAATTCCTGGAGACCTGATATACATACATGTTCCCTAGAGTTCTCCTATACTCTAACTGGAATCCATTGGGGAGGGGGGCAATTTTTCTTGGCGGCCTGCACATACTCCTTTGCCTAGCAGCCTTAAATTTAATATACCTGTTTCCTAAATTTCATATACCTGTCCATTGATTTTTGAGAATTTCTACGAGAATTAAAAGTCTCCACCTTAAAGTCCTGTCCAAACCACTTTTGGCTTACTTAGATACTTAATCGGCTATAACATTGAACTTGGTTCTTGCAGCCGAACGTAGAATAGATTTCCAAACGCTTCGATCTTCTGCGCTTCTTCTCCAATTTGTGACAAAAAGTTTCGAGGTGTCTTCCTCCACTTGATCTTTCCACCGGATTTTTGGTCTTCCCCTTCTGCGTGAACCATCACTAGCCTCGTATTAAAATGACTTTTTAGCTGGACCATCTTCGTTTATTCTCACAACATGACCTACATCGATGTCGGCATATAGCTCGTACAGCTCTTGGTTCATACGACACCGATATTTTCCGTCAACACAGAATGGTCTATAGATTTTACGAGTAATTTTTCTCTCGAATACTCCAAGTACTGTCTCGTCTGCTTTCGCAAGTACCCATGCTTCAGAACCATATAACAGCACGGGTAGTATCAGTGTCTTGTAGAGGGTGATTTTTGTCTGCCGAGAGGTGGTTTTGTTCTTAAATTGCATATTAGTCCGAGGTAGCATCTATTAGCAAGGATTGTTCTTCGTTTTATTTCAAAAATAATATTGTTTGTTTTGTTCTTTTGGCTAGAAACCTGAAATTTAAAATATATGTGTACTCGGAAATATAAAATATGTGTTCATTTACGTGAGTACTAATGCTAATAAAATACTTTTTTAAAACATTTTCATCTGGGGACTCCGGCAATCCCAGGCTTTAGCCCAGGCAACATTTGTCTACGCTAACAACGTAGCGGGCTAGTTTATCATAAAATTATCATTTTCATTTTTGGGATTTAATATAGAAATCGAAAAAGCGCCAGAAATCATTCATCCATATTTTGACACCTGTTTAATAAAAAAAAATAAACGTGACCTGCAGTGCATAAACAAACTTGTTATTGTAAATTTAAAAATATCTTGTTAAATGTAATTTGGAAGACTTCTTCTCAAACATTGTTTTTACACACATTTTACGGTTTAAGTTTTTGTTTTTGTTGCTCATATGCAGAGACATAAAAGCAAAAGAGTAAGTGGAGAAGTAAATATGCTACTACACTTACTTTTGGGTTTTTTCTGAGGTTTTTTCTTATTTATAATTACTTTTTTGGTGAACTTTTGAAATGTTACGTTTACACCGTTTAGGATTTTTTTGTTTGTTTGTTTTTAAATTAATGTTTTTGTACATACTTTATTTGAATTTTCAATTGTGATAACGCTGTCAGAAAAGTTTGACTGTAGAATCTAATAAAAAATTACTGTTAATTTAAAGGTAAGACTATAAAGATATTTACCTAATTAAAATATGTATAACCAAAATAACTTTATATATAGTTATTATTATTTGTTAAAAAAAACAACTAACAAATGCCATAAAAATAACCGAAAATATCGTAAAAAAAAACTTTGTAAAAAAAATTTTTTGTTTTTTACAGTTATAGCCTGCTCCTCGATCTGGAACGAAAAACTAGTCGAACGAAAGCAAGTCGCTCGAATTCGAATCAATTTGGGTTTTTCTATTTCGAAAGCCTTCGATCGACTTGACTTACGTGTGTCAATTTTTGTTCTTACGCATTTACAAATCACAGAGATGCCAGATTATATATTTTGAGTATTTGTTACAATTTTCTTTAAAAGTAGCAAAAATACTACTAAACTAAAAGACAAAAACAACCCTGTTTAACAGTGATCAGCTGTATATGACAAATGAAATAAAAAAATAACAATAAACAAATCAATTTTTATTTGAGAATGTGTTTATTTTTGAAAATGTTTGTTATCGATTGGTTGTGAGTAAGATTGATAATCGGAAAGCTTTTCTGTTGCCTGTTGCTGTTGTCTGTTCGGTGCGGTCACTGCTCTTGTAAAATAAAAGATGTAAAATAAAAAAATGTAAATATGAGCTTCTTGGGCAAACGTAAGCCACAAACAACACACATACCTTTTAAAACCCAGCAACAGCGTAATAGGGGGTGAAACGGAGTTTAGTTTTCTGGTCAAATTTTTCTCCTTTGCAGAAAATTTGTTTGCTCCGAACACTAGAGTCCTTCTAGCAAAATCAGATCTTTCTTCCATATAAAATACAAGCGTCTTCGGATGGTCCATTGTTGATTTTTTTAACTAAAATTTAAAATTCTCAATAATCTATTAATATTTGTATTATTTTGTACTTACTTTTTGTTATGAATTGCTTTTTTTACTTCATTTTGCTTTTGAAAATATCAAACATATATTTACTCGACAAAAAAACAGCAAGTGACTGATTTTGACATTTGCTTTCGAGCTGTTCGAAATAGAGAAACCAAATTTTGTATGAAAACAGTTACGTTTTCGTTCGACTTGTCGTTCGAGCCATCGTTCGCATAGAAATAGAGTTAGTAAAACCCAAATCAGTTTTCTTTCGACTAGAAAGCGAACGAACGTTTTCTTTCGAAATAGAGGAACAGGCTATTGATTTTCTCTAAATATTTTGAAAAACAAACAATTTTTTCTTCCGATTACAAAAAAATATATTTGTAGTTGCTTTATGCAACTACAAATATATTTTAAATATTAATTTAATATTACATCGCAAAAAAAACTGCTAAAATTATCAGATTTTTTTTTAATTATTAGTAACCCAGCAAAACTTTGGTTATGGGTGCGATATTCTCATGCGTTACCTTTTTCATTATTTGCAAGCATAAAGTAATAAGTAACTGATTATTGATTACGTAATATATGTTTTATAAATGTAAAGTAATAATTGAAATATTTTTGAAAATCTATTTTTAGATACATTACTTTACTTTAGCGCACCAATTCATTTAAGTTTAAAGCAATCAAATACTATATGCGTCGATAGCTCAGTGGGTAGAGTTCTTGGCTGGCAACCAGATTTCCCTGGTTCGATTCCCATCTTGACCACATTATTTTTAATTATAAATAATTTAAATAAAATATTTGTAATAATTTTTTTTTAATAAAAATTCCTCTTTTTTTAAAAATCTATTTTTAGACACATTACTTTTTCCATTCTCGTAACCATATAAGTAACCCCTTCTCTAAAGTAATGGGTATATACATTACTTTGAGGCTCAACGCCTATAAGTAATCCATTGGCCCCTATGGCTATACATTACTTTACCCATTATTTGGTAATGTGTGGTTTTGCTGGGAAGTTAAGAATAACAATAATAAACTGTTAAATATACAAATTTTTAGTTAATTTAACTAAAATTTTAGTAAATTTAAAATTACAATTTATTCTGCTAAAATCAGCAAAAAACATTGGCCAATATTGGCAAAAAAAAAATACCGTAATATCTACAAAATTTTAATTTTATTTAAGTTATCCGCATAAATATTTGCTAAAAAAAATAGTAACATTGATAATTTACCATTTTTTTGTGTAAATTTTTACGCAGAATAATTTTTCCTCTCATATTTCCCAAATTTAATTAATATGAGAACTTTTTTCTCGCTTAAAATTATTTTCTTGAAATTTCTTTTTTTTATACGATTTGGAAATAAAATTTGATATGGTGTAATTCGTGTTATTGTTTTGTTATACAGTTTTAAGTTAATTTTTGTTGGTAATTATAAATGCAATTGTTTTGGTTTTGCTTTGTATTCGATGTTAAATGTTTATTGTTTTAAGTGTAAAATTTGTTAGCTAAATGTACATTGTATTTTTGGGGCTACAAATTAATTTATGTGGTGTTTTTGTATAGCAAGGTCGTCCGTTCGTTCACTAACAATATTGCAATATCTTGTCTTTTTTTTTTTTTTGAAAATACAAATTATAGATATTTTTTTTTATAATTTATATTTATGTAGATTTAGTACGTTCACATATGAAAACATAAAAAATCATGTTAAACCAATAACAGGAATTTACCAAATTTTTAAGTAAGAATTGTGAAAGGCAACCTAGAAACTTATCCATGAATTTTCGTAAAATATATTTTATTTTCCTCGTAAAGATGTGGGCTCATACACTTTCTGTGACATAATTGACCATAACCTTAGAATTAATCCATGGATTTTCTTAAAATTTAACTTGTTTTGTTTTTTTTTTTTTGTAAGCGTTTACCCACCTAACAAATTTTAAGATGACTTTTTGTTTACTTGGTACTAGAAAGTATATTTGTTTACATATTACTAGCGGGTAAAGCCTGCATCGTTGTTGGCATAGAATGTTACCTGGGCTAAGTGCCGGGATTGGCTGGAGTCTCCAGATGAAAATGGTTCAAAAATTACCTTATTGGGGAATATAGTACACATATTTAAATTTCAGGTTTCTATCCAAAAGAGGGATTGGGCAGGTATTCATAGGGAAGACTTTTCCCCTCCTCCAAACATCCGATCTTGTAAAGGGTGGTTAAATGTTAAGGGCAGATGTTGAATGTGAACCACACCTAAACGTCAAATTTTTTTCTTTCTTTTCATTTGACATTTCTCAATTTCAGACAAACTTGATTTGAACCATGGAAAGATACACAATCGAGCAACGCGTTAAAATTATTCAGGCTTGTTATAAAAATGAGCGTTCAAATCCAAATTCATTTCGCGCACTTCGTGATTTTTTTTGGTCAGCATAATCGACCAAATGTGTCTACAATCGGGAGAATTGTGGGAAAATTTCAGCAAACCGGGTCTGTGAAAACACCTGTGCATGCTCGCCCAGTTCGTTCTGCGGAAAACATTGCTGTTGTTCGCGATAGTGTGTCATGAGGTCGGCCAAGCATTTACCGCGAATGGTGTTCGCTATGGCGAGATGATAACGAACTTATTGTGGCCAGGAATTGAGGATATGACCCTGTACGATATGTGGTTTTAACAGGACGGTGCCACTTGCCACACAGCTAACGAAACAGTGTATCTTTTGCGCGACAAATTCAATGGCCGTGTCATCTCACGTAATGCCGATGTCAATTGGCCGCCAAAATCATGTGATTTGACACCGTTGGACTTCTTTCTTTGGGGTTATTTGAAAGAAAAAGTGTACGTCGATAATCCAGCAACAATTCAAGAGCTAATGAGATAATTCGGCACATTAACGGCATAGAACCTCAGAGATGCCTCAGCGTCATCGAAAATTTGGACCATCGGTTGGAGGTGTGCCACCGAGGTCGCGGCGGCCATTTGGCCGATATTTTGTTCCATATATAATTGAACCATACCATATTATCATAATAAAAAGAAATGACGATAATTTTCTAAATGATTTGTGTTTTATTCAAAATCAATGTCGGCCCTTAAAATTTAACCACCCTTTTGTTACCCCATATTCCAATTTCAATTTCAGGCTTTTAGACAAAGAGGTTTGTCTATGGCGTTAAAAGGGGTATTGCCCCTTTCTGTATAGATGTATAAAATTTCCGACTTACTAGTTAGAATATGGACTAATACTACCGAACATGTATTTCAAATTTCAGGTCTCAACTTTGTGGCTTTGGCAGGTCGTCAAGAGGGAGAATTTTGATCTTTTTGCTCCTCGCTTACGATTTCCCATAAATTCCGTCTTAGCTGATGTAAACACCAGATAAAGAACCTTCATAGAAACAATTTTCAACTTCTTACCTCTAGGCTTGGGCAGGCCGTTCAGTGGGGGGCTTTTTAACCTTTTGGCCCCTCCCCCCTTTTTACCACGTTCCTGTCGAAAATTCAAAAATGTGCCTTATCACTGAGTTAGCCCATATTTCAGGGAACGCATATTTTTTAGCTAAAGTGGTTTAGGCAGGCCGTTAAGGTAGAGAGGTTTTCCCTTTTTGCCCCTCCCCGTAAAAATTGCCATATATTCCACATGGCTAGATGTATATGCCGGAGAAGAGACCTTTGTACAAAAGTTAAATTTCTTCACCCAGAAAACAGATTCGTGCTTTCAACCGAACTTGTTGACAATCGAATGGTTCAGTTGCAACAACCAAATTTTTTGGTCGTAACTACCGAATTGTTATTGAGGCAACCGAAATACTGTTATCACGGTCAAATTGCTCATGTCTCAATCAGTTTTCAGCATTCGATTGTCTATAAATTCGGCTGCCAGCGCAAATCTGTTCTCTCTATGTAGTTCCAACAGTTTTAGCATGCCGTTAAGGAAGAGAATTTTCTGTTTTATTGCCCCACCCCGTAGGCTTGTCTAAAGATTCCGTCTTAGCTGATGTCTATACCACAGGTGGAACTTTCAAACCAAATTTTAACTTCCTACATCCAGCGGCTGGCAGGCCGCTAAGGGGGAGGCTTTTCCTCCTTTTAACCTCTATTTTTACCATCTGCCTGGTGAAAATTCTAAAATGTACCTTATCACTAAGATAGCTTTGGGAAACACATTTTTAAATTTAAGAAAACACTTTTTGCCCTTTCCCGTTGGAGTTTCAAAAAATTCTACCTTATCAAATTTCAACTATCTTGTTCTAGCGGATTTGCCAGCCGCCAAAAAAAAGAATTTTCACAAATCCAGTCCATCTGTCTAACGAAATAGCGATCACAACGCGAAGGCGTACCCGGGGCTGCTAAAATTTATCTAGATAAATGAACATGCTTCCGAGAAGTTTTGTATTCAAAATCAGCAAAATCGGTTACTGGTTAGGTACCTTTAAATTTTCCATACAAATTTTTTTATTTTAGTACAATTTGATAGTAGCGTCTGGTGAATAAAATATTTTGTCATATTTTCTACAAAGGTAAATAATATTTTATATTCACCTCAGAAAATTTGTTCACCTCTAACAAATTTTTTCAGCTTAATTTTAATATTTTACCACAAAAATTGCTTTTAATCTCAAAAATTTTCTTCACCACAAAAAAAGTTTTTCTACTCAAAACATTTTTTTTTTCACTTCCACAACACCGTGGAGGGCAGGGATTATAAAGTTTGTAATGCTAGTAGAACCTTACTATTCATAAATAATTCCGTTTTGTATAAATTTATTTTATTTATAACAACTTTTTTGTAATACATTTTCTTGTAAATGTTGTTATTCATTGAAGTGTCTATTATTAATATGGTTTTAACATGCCCAAATTCTTTAGGCAATATAAACGCTTTAAAGACAAATTTAAAAACAATTAATATTTCGAGATCTTTAAAATAGTCTACAAAACAGGATAGAAAGGCTATTTCTGTTTCAGTATCCACTGCAAGGTCATAACCATAAAAGTTATGTCCAAAGTTAGTCTGATTACCAGAGAAGATAAAAAAAGCAAAATTCAATGTATTTAAAGCAACAAAATATTGGCAAAAAAGCAAAAAACAAGCAAAAGTTTAAAAAATATTACAAAACTAGCAGAAAACATATTTTTAAAATAAGCAAAAGTTCTGGTTACTTTAAAATTCAATGAGTATCAAAATTCTCATTTAAAAAACATGTTTTTAACATATCCGTCAACAAGCAACATAAAATACAGTGAACTCAAAAAGAAAAACAAAAATAGACAGGAAACAAATTAAAAAATAATAAATGTCACATGAAAAACCCCCAGATTTATATGATCAATTCCTTATGATATCTCAACAATAGCATGTTATTTATAATATTTTTGATTAGAAATATAAAATGATAAAAAATATAAAATTTTCACACCTTTTCAGAAGACAAGTATATAGAAAATTTAAAAAAAAAATCAACAACTTATGCTTACAAACATGTTTATTGTAGAAACTCTTAAAATAAAAACAAAATGTAATAAAATTTTATTATTACGCATGAATTGTATAAAATTGCGTAGCAATCAGTAGAAACAAAAACTTTAAGTAAAATAATCAATATAAAATAAAATACAAACACCAATGAAAGCGGGATTTCTTAAAGGTCATTTATATTAATCATAGGCTCATTCCAATTTTTTAGTGTTTAGTATTAAAATTATTAACTAAGATTCATTAATCACAAAAACCAAAAATGTTTAGTGCATTTGTTGATACATGTCACTATTAGTAGGTTCAAATTTTAAAATAATGTTTAAATAATTTCAATTTTAAATGAAATACCTAATACAAACCAAACCACTCATATAAATATACATATAGGGCTTTGCATACAAACTGTCCAGCTAAAAAAAAAAAATATAGCGTTTAAATTAAAATTTAAACATTTATTCTCTAAAATTTAAAAAATTTATTCTATAAACAGGACATTAGTACGTATAATAAACATAATATTTAGCATACGTCCAACTGGACCTAATATATAGAAAAACAAAATTAATATAAAAACCGGCTTTTTTTAAAAAAGGGGTTTTGGTTAAAATCGTTTTAACAAAAAACCAGTTCGGTTACGGTTTCTAAAAAAACGGTTATCCGGTTTTTAAAAAAACAGGTTATCTGGTTTTTAAAAAACTGGTTATCCTATTTTTAAAAACCGGTTATCCAGTTTTTTCGGTTTTTTCTAAAATATATCGAGACTCGCAATATTTTAAAAAAAATTCTGTTGGGTGGGTTCATGTAAATAGTATACACTGAAAAAAAACTAACTATTTTTTATCAGCCGTAATTTAATTTTTAGAAGACAGTTGTATGCCAGCATAACTTTGGTAATGGTTGCGATATACTCATGCATTACCTTGTAACGATAGCTGGTTACTTTATGTATTATTTGTAAGCATAACGCAATGAGTTACCGATCATTGATAACGTATTGCATGATTTATAAACGCAAATTAATAATTAAAATATTTTTGATAATCTATTTTTAGACATTACTTTTTGGGTTTTGAAAGTAAAATTGTAATGTATGTACGTTTTGACATCACGAGCGAAAATATGAAGCGCAACTATTCATTTATTTTCAAAGCAATGAGTTATATGCTGGCAACCGAGTTCCCAGGTTCAATACACAACATTATCACGTTATATTTAATAACGTTTGAACTATTTGTAGAATTTTTTTTAATTATTTTTTTTACGAAAATCTACTTTTAGACACATTACTTTTTCCATCCTCGTAATCATAAAAGTAACCACTTACTTTATCGCCTCTAAACTAATGGATCCGTACCTGTAAAATTTATCAACGAAGAAAAATGTAAAGTAATGCAACGGCCTCTATAGCTATATATTACTTTACACATTACTTGGTAATGTGTGGTTTAGTTGAGATGTTTATAAATAATATAAAATACACAAATTGATATTAAGTTTTCAAAAAAGAAATAACCTCTAAATTAATTTCTAAGAATATCCATATTTCGATAAGAAACCAGCGTATAATTTTTAAATGTACACTCTAAAAAATGTGTGTAAGTTTACTACAATAAAATGGGTAAAGTTTTATTTAATATTACGAAAATTCGGTAAACACAAACACCAAACGCGTAAATATATTTTGTGAACACTTTCATATACAATAATACACACAAAAAGTATTTTTAGACATTATATGTCTACAATTAAACACTTTGTGCCTAAAATTAGTATTATTTTATTAAAATAAAATTTCACTCACAAATTTGTAATTATACTGCATTAGAATGGTGATAAATATTTTGACATTTTAAAATTGGAAATTATAAAAAATTAAAAAAAGCAAAAAACGTATAAATATCAAATTATTATACTTCGTCCATACAACAAAAGAAACTGAAATACAATTTTCAAATACATGGTCCACATATTTTTAAGGCAACAGGCAACTTTGTAAGTGCACGGATGACTAAAATCTATTTATCTGTAAAAGTTGCTCTTTAAAATGGAAGATGATACAAATCATGCCGCAAACTTTAAATTGAAGGTGACCATTATTGCACGTGCCCATTCGAAAGCTGCGCACTTTCGGTGTAAAATTACCCATTTTGTGTGCACCAACTTACGCATAATGTGTGTACTTTTTTTCGTTTACGCACCAGAGTAAATTTACCCAACTTATAGTAGGAGTACAGTTTCCTACTATAAGTTGGGTAAATTTCAACAGAAATTAATTAGAGTGTATAACAATTAATCCTAAAAATAATACTAAAACTTTATGAAACTACACAGCCCGACATATTAAAACTTTTTACGAGATACCGCCAATTAAATATCTTCATTTTATTTTAAATTTAACTTAATTTTCTTCAAATTCAAAATTATTTCAATGAAATTATTTCTCTTAAAAGTTGAAAAAAGTGATATTTTTAACAACTTTAACCGGTTTAACTAACCAAATAAAGGATGTATATTTTAGACGTTGGGAACTTTTATTTAAATGAAAACATACGATATAAAGACTTAAGAAATGTTTTATTTAAAATTTTTATTCAATAGATTATTATTTGGCATTTAGTGTTAAAAAAAGAAATTTGGACACTTGTGTACCGCAACCACCTTTTTAAAAGCGATTCGGAAGGACCAATATTCAATTTTTTATTCGTCTAAAAGTGATAGCCCAAAATTTATTTTTTCCATCAAAATAAAATAACCTTTCAGATAATCTTGAGCAAAAAAAAAAGTTCAATTACAAATTATATCTTAATACCCTAACCGAGCACTAGCAACAAAGGCTTTTGGCTCGTTGTAGCGAAAACAGACCAGAGTCTCTGGTGCGAATCGAACCCACGACCCCCGCACTGATAAGCTAGCACGCTACCAACTAGCCAAATTACTTTCATTTGACTGTTTATTCATATTGCAAATATAGGTCAGTAGGAAACATAACGCCATTTACAGTCTAAAAGACATAAAAATCTTTTGTTCATATATTGGTATATACAATGCTAGTTATAAAAGTTGAAGCAATGCAAAACATTTAGTTTCTTAATAAATAAAAAAAAATTGAGCCAATTTTATATAACTTGAAATCTATAATACAATAATTCAGAACTACTTCTGAGTTAAAAAAAATTATTTGTTTGGTTTTCAAATTGTCTATAAAAAAAACTCTATTGATATGTCAAATTTCTAGCTAGCCAGCCAGCTAGCTACATAGGTAGTGTACTACAAGGTAGTGTACGTACAGTACACTAAAAGTACACTATAGGTAGTGTGCTTAAAGGTAGTGTACGTACAGTACACTGAAAGTAGCGTACTACAAGGAAGTGTACGAACAGTACACTAAAAGAAGTGTACGTACAGTACACTAAAAGTACACTAAAGGTAGTGTACATACAGTACACTAAAATTATACTAAAGGTAGTGTACTTCAAGATAGTGTCCGTACAGTACACTAAAGTACACTAAAGGTAGCTTACTACAAGGCTACCTAGCTGGCTCTCTGTTAAGAGAATTAGAAACAAAAAACAAGAGCATAAGAAAAAAAATTAAAAATAAAATATATTCTATTCTATTTTGCAACTGCAACCAGGGATGGAAAGGGACAAACAAATTGTACTTTTTCGATCCTCACGGTACCAAAATTTTTTCCGCTTTTTGTAAACAATTTTATCGTATTGAGTTAGATTTGTTTAGACACTAAAAATTGATGGGGTGAAACAAAATTTATTGTTAGTTTTATGTAGTCGTATAATTACCACAAAACTTTGTAAAATTTTACTCTAATTTTTATAAATGTCACACCTTTTTTTCTGAGTGTCTGCCTCGAGGGCAATTTTACCTTTTCAGGATTTGCTATTAAAAAATTTAAAGACATTTAATAACTTTTTAACAATAATACACTTTTTTAGTATTTTTTTTTTGTTTTGAGGGGTAATTTAAAAACAGCTGTTCAATGTTGCCACTTCCGAATATTTTAGTACAATGTGTATGCAAACATTTCAACTTAAAACTGAATTTATTTTTCACTATAGTAGCTGACTAAATAAAAACAGGTTTTTAATTTAAAGTTGCTTTAAAAAAAAGTCGACTTTATGTTATGTTTTTTTATCAAGTTATATATTGAAAATTTGAAAAAATTTCAAATTGTACTAAATGAGCCGCCGTAGTACCACGGAAAAAACCAAGGTAAAAATGTACCAAAAAAAGGTACAATTGTACCATGTTTTCCATCCCTGACTGCAACGCTTGGCGCGTTTTAATTGTCAATTTTTATGGGCCGTCATTTATGTACAACAACTGTGTACGCCTACTTTGGCTATCTAAAAAACAAATCAAAAATTGTTCCATATTTTATTCGTATTATACAGAACTATAAATACATATTTATTTTTTACAACATATTTATCTGTTTTCCATAGCCGGGCAGTTGGTATGGAAAGCCTCATATATGAAGATAATTTGTTTGTGGTGAATATTTGTTATATAAAAAAGTAATAAAAATAAAGTCACCAAAAAAATCAACATGTTAACATATTAAATTAAATAAATTATTTCATTGACAAGGTTCTTGTATAGTTTATAATATTATTGAGAAAAAATCAGCGCGTTCATTGACTTTTTTTTAAACACAACATTAGGGTACAACCCTAAAACGAGCTCTCAAAAAATACTGTGACCTAAACAAATATCGGCATAAATATAAATCTTTTTTTTTTGGTATACCTATATAAAGCCTGCAGCTTTTTAAAGAAAATAAGTTTTATTTTAACAAAATCTATGGATAAATTTCAAAGTTATGATCAATTATGTGCCATAACATATACATATGTGATTATATCAATAACCTATCACCTGACTAACTTTTGAGTAACTTTTTTTGCAATTGTTTTATCATTATGAGAAGTACTGCAGTACAATTGGATCTCCTTAAATAAGGTTGATATTTCATTTTAAGATTTTGTGAATTTCTTAATTGATTTGATGTTTGCTAATCAATTTAAATTCTCATTTATCATCCCTGGTGGGGGGGCAAAATCAGTAATACTGAAGGTAATATTTTCACTTGTTTCATAATAATTACGTTTATGTAACAGTTATAAAAGCGCGTAATGATCATTACAAATTAATCAATTACTCCCAACTCTTATTACAAATTAATTATTTTTCTCTTATATTTTAAATTTTATATATTTATTTCAATCAATATAGTTTGTTGTTTCACAATTAAAATAGTTAGTATTTTTGTTAGTCATTTTGATTGATTTTTTTCTTGCAGTTAACTTTACTTTATTAAAGTTATTTTTTCCGTAGTTTAAAATAACTTAATTAGTGACTTAAATGTATTTTTTAGTAAATGTAGTAATTTTTTCGATTACATTTGTAGTTTTAGTTCAAATATAATCGCTTTTGCTTCAAAACAACTCTGAATGTTTATTTTCATCATAAAATTACACTGTCCAACAAATTAAGACTTTTTGAATGGAGCAGAATAGCGACCCCATAATTCTGAAAGGGTATGTTGAGTAGATAATTTTTGTAGAACAAACTTATGGTCCAGCACGTCTGAGTTTTTTTTTACAGTGGGTCAAAGTTTTCATTTTTTGGTCGAAGGGAGCATTATACTATATGAAAAAAATGCTGTAAGTTAATGTCTGAGAGAATTCTTATGGTCAGAGTTGTATTGTGGAATTGTATGAGGATTATTTTTGTGGAAGATCTTAACCCTCTAACTGGTCTCTTTATGGGTCAATTTGACCCTTTTTCGAGAAAATCAAAAAATATCCTTTAAAAAAGGACATTTAAGGATTAAAATATTCTACGAAAATGTTTTACGGAAAATTTCAGTGGGGGTCACCAAAGACACCAATGCTCCCTTCGACCAAAAAATGAAAACTTTGACCCACTGTAGAAAAATACTCAGACGTGCTGGACCATAAGTTTGTTCTTCAAAAATGATCTACTCAACATACCCTTTCAGAGTTATAGGGTCGATATTCTGTTCCAAAAATGCTGTTGGACAGTGTTATCAAGGCCTAAAAATAAAGACAACTAAAACCAGAATGTAACTATCGTTTAAACCACTTTAAAAAATCACCACACTGTCCGATCATTCACATTTAAGGTTTCGCGGTATAAACACAAATTCTATGCAAATTTAATATGAAATTACAAAAATTATTACAAAGTTATTTTATAATTTGTATATTTATACAATATAAAAATTATACAAACCGAATACAATAATCATATTAAATAAAAATTGTTTATAAACGGCAGATCTGTTTTTTATATTGAAACCAGATCAAATGTAAATAAAATATTCGAGATTTTATTTGTTCAAATTTAATTCGAATGAATTTCTTTCAAATTCAAATTAAATTTAGAGCTTTGAAATTTCTAGGCAATTTTTTATAAAGAAAATTTAAAATGCATGATATTAAGTTCTTTGCTTGGAAGAGTAAAAATGCGACTTGTAGCAATATTTTTAGTACCAATTTAATTTCTTTTTGTTAATAGATATATTCTTTATTTCAATATTTTTTTTTAAATTCAAAATTTACACATTACGTCTCAGCGCCTTGAGAGGCTTTGTAGAGGCTATAATACATGTTTAATTTTAAGTAATATACTTATATTTGTTAACTTATATAGAAAATTAAAACAAATTGCACAATATTGAAAAAAATAAAAATAAATAAAAAATAAAAAAACAAAAAATTTAAAATTCATTTAGCTTATAAGAAGTATTTCCACATATTGTTGCAAGTATTGTTTCAGGTGAATTTTAAAAGAAGACAATACGGGAACATTTTTTATATTGTCTGGCAATTGATTATACTCATTTGGCCCAGTAAAACAAATACGTTGTCTCGTTAATTCAAGGTGACATCTCTCAATGCTTAAGTTATGTGCCTGTCTTGTGATTCTTCCAGTATCCCAGCAAAACCACACATTACCAAATAATGTGTAAAGTAATGTGTAGCCATAGGGGCTCATGGATTACTTTACACCTTACTTCACTGATGAATTTTACAGGCGATGAACCTCAAAGTAATGTATATCCCATTACTTTAGAGTTGATAATGTACACTCACCAAAAAAAGTCTGTAATGGCAACTGAAAATTTTGCTGTTATTACGGGAAATTATGCTAATTTGAGCCCAGCCGTATTTTTTGCTAATCTTATCAACACATGTTTGCTGACGTGTAGTACAATGAAATTAGTAATATTAGTAGCCGCTACTAAATTTAAGTAGACTTTTTGTAAAGTAGAATTTAAAATCTGTTTGCTAAAATCAGCAAAAAAAATTACTAAATATTATTAATATTAGTAAAAAGCTTTGAATTTATTTTTCTTATCGAGCATCAAAAATTTTGATTATATTTTTTAAAAAACAAATTAATAATTTTGTTTTAATTTGGTAATTTCTGTTTTGAAATTATTTTGGTCAATTTTTTTTTTTTTTTACTTTTAAGGTTTAATTTTAATTGTTTTTAGGGCGGATTTTTAGAACTAAAAAACCTTTTTAGTGCTGTTTTAAGTGGATGTCCTCTTTTTAGACATGAGTCGGTATCTTCACTTCCGATACCTTTTTAAATATATGTAACATTTTAAGGAAATTTAAGTTTGTAGGTGTAAGTTTTAATTAGAAATAACATTTCCTTTAATATCCACTTATTTAAAATTAGTAATATTTTTTGCTAATTTTAGCAAATCGGTTTTCAAAAATTTGTAAAATGATTTCTGAAATTAGCAACAAAAATTTGTAAATATTCTGTAAAAATTCTGTAATTTGTAAAATGTAAATAGCAAAAAGATTTGCTAAATAATAATTTTTTACTAAAAATCAGTACAAAAATAGTAGACCGTTTACAAATTTTTCTACTAACTTTTTTTTCTGAGTGTAATGAGTTACTTATATGGTTACGAGAATGGAAAAGTAATGTGTATAAAAATAGATTTTTAAAAAAGAGGAATTTTAATTTAAAAAAAATTATTACAAATATTTTAAACGTTATTAAAAATAATGTGGTGAAGATGGGAATCGAACCAGGGAAATCTGGTTGCCAGCCAAGAACTCTACCCACTGAGCTATCGACGCATATAGTATTTGATTACTTTAAACTTAAATGAATTGTTGCGCTTCGTTTTTTCGCTAGTGTTATCAAAACAATTATACATTACCATTTCGCTTACAAAAAAAACACAAAGTAGTGTATCTAAAAATAGATTTTCAAAAATATTTCAATTATTACTTTACATTTAAAAATCATATATTACGTAATCAATAATCAGTAATTTCTTACTTTATGCTTGCAAATAATGAAAAAGGTAACGAGCTATCATTACAAGGTAACGCATGAGAATATCGCACCCGTTACCAAAGTTTTGCTGGGATGCGAAATATTTTGTTGAAACTGTATAATTTAAAATTCTAAAATTTATTCCTTTTTTTCTATTTATAATTTTTTACTATTTATAACTTGAAAAATTGCCAAAATTTAACTTAAATTTACAAAACAAAAATTTGCCAAAATTTTCAGTGTAACACAGAGACTTTTTCAATTACATTATACACCCAAAGAAATATGTTGGTAAAATTTACTGTAATTGCAGCTAGAAAAAGTACTTTGTAATTTTTTTACAAAATTAAATACTATTGCAGTTATTTTTAACGGTTAGTGTATACACTAACTACCATTAAAATAACTGCAATATCACACAGAGAAAACAGTTTCATTGTGACAACAGAATTCTTTGCCATTTTGATTTGGTTGCAGCAACTTAATTATTTGGTTGTGGTAATCAAATGTATCCTGACACAATTGAAATATTTTGCTTTAACCGAAACTCTATTGTAATAACTGAATATTTGTTATATTAATCGAATTTCTATTGCCACAAGCCAATATATCGTTGGCCCCACCCGAACCATTCCGTTGGCAGTAAACTTGGTTGTCGCAATGAATCTGTTTCTTCTGTGCAGTTAATTTTAAGTGCAACACAGTGTATACTTTTTTAACTGTAATTGCAGTCAATTCTCTCAGTATGTAATTATTCACTTGTATCATATAGCGAAATTGATTCCGCTTACTACAAATCTTAGCTGTGCTTAATTTCAAAAAAATCTGTTAACTGGTTTTTGAGTTAGACGAATGTTTATAAAACATGTCCCGACGGTGTCTTGTCAAACCTGCAACATAAATAGTAACTTATTTTGCAAGTAGAGACTCCTAAATTTCTGCCAGAGCGTAAATATATTTTTGGTGATTTTTTTAATATCCTTTTTTGTTTTAAATTTACGAAATTTTAATTTTACCTGGGAATATCGTTCGTTGAACAAAAAAAAGTTTAAAGGCAGGAAAAGTAGTAAATTATATTTTCTATCAATATCTAGTAATGGCTTTACTAAAAAAATTTTATTTAGCCGAAACTACTTAATATCTGACAACCGTATTTTGACGGTCTTGGGTTAAATTAATCGAAAATACAATTAAAAAGAGGACTGCTGATTTTTCATTATATTCAAATTATTCTGTTGTTTATTTTCAATCACTGTTTAATAACACTGTATAACAAAATCAAACTTTTTCCAAAATAACAAAGTTCCGACAACGGATTCTGGAAGAGGGGACCTAATGAAAATATACGTGTATTCGGCGTTTTAAAAGTTTACGCCTGAATTTTATTTTAAAGTTTCCCTCCTTTCGCACATTCTTATGTTAAATTGTCATACGAAACTATGTGACTTTTACATTTTGGGTAGCTGATTTATGCAAAAAATTTCGAGGAACACTTTTGTGGAACATTTTAACCCTCGAACTCCACAATGTATGGGTCTTTTTTGTACCTTACGTGAAAAGGTAGGGAAAATACCCTTAACACTGGCATATAATGGGTTTAAATTGTCCACGAAAATATTTGACATAAAATTCTACTATAAGTCTCTGAATACACCAAAGCTCAAAATTTAACTTGAACGCGAGAAATAAGTTAAAAATTAAAGTGCGTTGAAGGGTTAATATCGTACTTATTTATGGGTAATCAATTAAATGTTTTTTATTCTTTTAAAAACTATTAGAGTCCTAGCAATAATATGGTAACCACATATCATTACTTTGTACTGAGTACTACTTACATTCAGCATTATTTTCAAAATAAAAATAATGTATTACCTATAATATGTTACTTATTTTATGATTTTGAATTAAATAATAAGTAACCTTTTCTATTTTTTTAATATAAATAATAATGAGTCATTGTTAATATTGTAGTTAAAATAACTTTATTTATTTATGTGTATTTTAATAATTAAAAGAGTTCTATAAAACAAATTAACATGTCAGTGACCAGGAAAAAGCCTACAAATTAGTTTAGAGTAGTGTCGAATTAATTTATTGTAACTTGTTTGTTTTATGACAAATCTTTTATAATTAGTTTTGATATTCAAATCACGAATAAGACAAACATTATAATATAACTTAGGGCAAAAATCGAGTTCTAACTGTAGTTTCGAAATATTCTTTATATTCAAAGGCGGATCAATAAGTCCGTGACTTTTTAAATGAGATACAGTTTCTTTTTCAAAAAAAATTATTTTTCAACATAATCTCCTTTTAGCTCAATACACTTAGTCCAACGTTTACCCAATTTTTGTATCCCTTTCAAAAAATAGGATTTTTCTAGGTCCATAAAATAGGAATTTGTTTGATCAATAATTTAATCATTGGAGCTAAATCTCCTTCCACCGAGCCATTTCTTTAGGTTTGGAAATAGGAAATAGTCACTGCGGGCTAAATCCGTAGAATATGGTGGACGAGGTACCAATTTGTTGCCCTATTATGGAATTTTGCCATTGAGGCTACACACATTTGCACCCGTGCATTTTGGTCAATTGAGAGCAAACGCGGCACCCATCTTGCAGGCAGCTTTCTTAAATCCAACTTATCATTTAAAATCGAAACCACACTACCATATGAAATGCCTATGGCATCAACAATCTCACGCGCTTGTACTCTTCGATCGGCCAACATCATATCGTGGATTTTTTCGACATTTTCGGGTGTATTGACCTCGATTGGCCGTCCAGAAGGTTCGGCGTCATTTGTACTTGCCTGACCACAACGTAAGTCAGTAAACTACTTTTTTACCACCCAGCAAAAATTTGGTAATGGGTGCGATATTCTCATGGTAACCCATGATAGCTCGTTACCTTTTTCATTATTTGAAAGCATAAAATAATAAATTACTGATTATTGATTACGTAATATATGATTTATAAATGTAAAGTAATAATTGAAATATTTTTGAAAATCTATTTTTAGATACACTACTTTGTGTTTTTTTGTAAGCAAAATGGTAATGTATAATTGTTTTGATAACACTAGCGAAAAAACGAAGCGCAACAATTCATTTAAGTTTAAAGTAATCAAATACTATATGCGTCGATAGCTCAGTGGGTAGAGTTCTTGACTGGCAACCAGAGTTCCCTGGTTCGATTTCCATCATGACCACATTATTTTTAATAACGTTTTAAGTTATTGTAATAATTTTTTTTAATACAAATTCCTCTTTTTTAAAAATCTATTTTTAGACACATTACTTTTTCCATTCTCGTAACCATATAAGTAACCCCTTACATTATCACCTCAAAAGTAATGGGTATATACATTACTTGGAGGCTCATCGCCTGTAAAATTCATCAGTGAAGTAAGGTGTAAAGTAATCCATGAGCCCCTATGGCTACACATTACTTTACACATTATTTGGTAATGTGTGGTTTTGCTGGGCATTAAAATCGATGGTGCAGAGTCCCCATGGTGTTTATCAAGCTTTTGCTTGGTTTGATGAGCACTCGAAATTCACTTTTTTCCATTTTTAAAAAAATCCACGAGGTTGTATGCTTTAAACAGCTGTTAAACGCAAAGTAAATAACGGAACTTTCTCAAAATTTTACAGTAGTCTATTTACAGGTTGTACTTGATGGGAGCAGTGTTGCATTTCATATAACTACGAGGGAAGTTCGAAAAGTCACGGACTTATTGATCTGTACGAGGGCGGATTTCAAAATTGTAAGGAGATAGAAAATCAAATCAAATTAAAATTACTTGAATTTCAATGCGCACAAAATATGTTTAAAACTGAACAGAAGCTTCCTATTTTTGACCTTTGACAATCCATGGGATATATGTGCATCTGACATATGTCCCAAATTGTATCAGTATCCTGTAAGAAATAGAGTCAACCAATTCCAAATATCTCAATGTTTCTAAGAATTAAAGGAATGGACTATGTCCTACCAAAATTTGTATCCTCTGTGTTGTCCAATAGGATACGTGTTCCAAAACCAACAACTATCCTCTGTCGATTCAAGCCACATTTAAGAAGATTGGTTAAAAAATGGGTCAAATATGACTAAAATTAAAAATGAGACATTTATCAATTATTGCCCGACAAAGGGTTAATATATATATTTCCTTTTGGAAGTAAACCTGATTAAAAATTGGGATTCACACCACTTCATGGCTTACTCAAAGTTAAATTATATAATTGATTACCGGGAGTTAAAAAATAATGAGTGACTAAATATCTTAAGGAAAATAAATTATAATTGGTTGTTTGTAACCAATTATTAATATGCATACGCGTAACCCATTATTCTTTATTTTTTCATACGTTTGCACGTAAGCATAACACCGTCCTTTATAAACAATTTAGAATTATTATATAAAGTGAAAACCTTGGAGTTTGGATTACTAGATTACTAAAGGTATATTCATTTCGGCAAATTTTGCTCAAATTTGTTGACTCATTTTGTCTATACTGTATGTTCTTAAACCTAAATTATAATTTATTTTTAAAGCAGAGAACTTTAGCCTAATTTTGTATAAATTATCAACATCTTGAATAGTTTGAAATTTAGTTTTGTTGTAAAATATTTTTTTTTTTTTAATTATGACAATATTTTGACTTTGACTATTTCTGTATAAAAAAATTCGTTTACGAAAAATATCACAAACTACTTATTCTTTCAAAATTATTTAACTTCTTTAAATAAATGTTGTAACTTAAAAAAAAATATCGCCCAAAAGGTTAACAGTGTCTTAAGACAGCCTTGTGTTAATGTGTGTTAAATAATTTATAACACATATTTATTTGTAATCTAGAGTTATTTACCGATTTGCATAACAATAACTTCAACTTTATATAATTCTCTATCCATAACATCTTTAGGTTCTTGTTCTGTCTATTTAATTAACCATCAATTAAATGTTTATTTGATTTCCTATTTGCTTTACAACAAGATGAATTATTATTTATCATTCACAATTTGATATTAACAAAAAAATAACAAGTAAATTATTATGGGAAAAAATTAAATATACAATACCTTCTCTACTAGTTATTTAGAAACGTCTATGATACGTATCACATTAAATAAAATATTTGTTTAAATAAATGTTACGCATATTCTGATTTATAAATATTATCAAAATGAAATCAGCATATTTAAAATAAAAAAATAATAATAAAGAAAATGATAAGTTAATTCTCACACATTTTTTATTTGTTCATTTAGATGGCGCCGCAATAGTGTTTTTTATATAAAATTAATAATTTTTTCACTTATTGTTTATTAGGAATCAAAAAATATATATATAAAAATTTTGTTTTTTTTTTATTATTTAGTAATAGGTTTTTTTTTATTTGTCTCAAAATAAAAGTAATTTTTGATTATAAAAATATTAGTTTTTTTCGTAAATTTTTAAATTTGGTGCGGAAATAATTTAAACAATTAAAAACTTAAGTAATCCATTAGATTAGAGTTTAAACAAATTTTAAATAATTAATTAAAAACTAGTTATCTTGTTAAATAACAAAAAAATAAAAAATTAAGAAAAAAAACATTCTAAATTTGTGTTAATTTAATCATGTTGCAGTAGTTAGTTACGGAATTACTTTAAACGAAACTTTTATGTCAGTTTCTATCCTAACCAGGAAGATCTTCGTAGCGGTTGACTTTGATTTTGATAAAATTCAGAAATTTTACAGAAGAGACTATATTTATCAGTCCAATTTCATATTTAGTTTTGAAACGAATTGAAACATTTTAATATTACCTGGAGCGCCCCGGTAGGCTAGTTGGTAGCGTGCAAGCTTATCAGTGCGGGGGTCGCGGGTTCGATTCCCAACATAGGTACTGGTCTGTTTTCGCTACAACGAGCTGAAGGCCTTCGTTGATAGTGCTTGGTTAGGGTATTAAATATATAATTTGTAATTATATGTTTAATAAAATAAATAAATAAATAATAGCATTATCTGAAATTTAGGAAATTATTTTTTTTGTATCTTGCTTTAAAGTACGCGTAAAAGAAAAATAGTAATACCCATATTTTTTGCACGCAAAGTTGCCACCTATTTTTCGTATTCGAAATACAGATGTAAAATTCACTTTGAAAGAAATCGTCTGAAACCCGAAATACTACGAATGTAGTAGAAAGTCATTTAAAAGTGCCGAGGTTTTTATATAAAACAAGTAAGAGCCGCTAAATTTGGCTATGCCGAATCTTATATACCCTTCACCATGGTTGGGAAAATAGTGAAGGTTATATATGGACATATATGGAATGGACAGATTTATATACGGACATCTTTAAGTGGAAATTTACCATTTAGTTTGGTGATAAAACTTGGACTCGGGAAGATTTATGGTTCCCGAAAATAGGTATTAAAAAAAATGTATGTTTTGGTCATAACTACTTTCAGCAAATATGTTCTACTAAAGATTTTCGATCTTTGGATATAAATATAAGACGTATCCATAGGTCATATTACAGCTCTAAAATTTTAGTTTTTATAAAAAATGTTGATGTTTTTACCATTTATGGAGAATTTAATTACGGTCTTACCGTTCTTAAGATATAAATTAATCTATTTCTTGCCACGCCCAATTCAAGGATCCCGCCCACATTTGGTCAGATATAGTGTATTGATAACCAAGATGCTTGCACCTTATTTTGAAACTTTTCCTCTTTCCGTTCTCCAATTATACAGAGAAGCTGACCGACATCGTTTAGCCAACGGTGCTGGACGTATTTGTTTTGTTAAACAAAAATAAAAAAATAACAAAAAAAAAGTCTTAAGAAAATCAAAAAATAAAAGTGTTAAATATAAAAAAAGTTGAATAGATGGGGCTCGATCGCGCGACTAAAAGAAAAAAAGTATTTGTGACAAAGCGCTTAGAACACTGAGCCATTGAAGGACATAAGCAAACGTCGTTAATAGAAATAAATAAAGAGTTTTCGTTTAAAACAGATTTGTTTGGGTTTTATTTAAATGACAAACCTTTGTATGGATTTGTTGTTTGTGTATAAAAGGTGAAGAGGTGAAAGACAAAAAGTTCAACAATTAAAATAAAAACAACAACAATCACGATCATAATGACAATCAGCGTTGTCATATTTTTTTTTTTTCAAAAATCTTTTTAGTTCTAAAAAAAGCTTTTTTCGACCAAAAAAAAAAATATTTTTACGAATCGTTAAAAGATTTCACTAGAACTGCATGTGCTGCAAAGCTGGCAAATTTAAATTTGAGATATTATTTCGCCTTTTTAAAAATTTTTTTTAATTTCTTTAGCTTAATTTTAAAAATTTGAAGGAAAATAGTTTATAAAAATTTGTTTTATAAATTATTATCAGTTATGACCTAAAATAGTTTCACTCAAAAAGGAATTATGTATAAAAATCTTTTTATAAATTCTTTTAAATCGGAGCAAAAAATAGAAATAAAACCGTTTGTATTTTGTTTGTATCAGAGGGTTTTTATACAAATTTTGATGTTTTTAGCCTATTTATGGATTATTAAATTATTAATATAAAATTTTATTTGAAGTAATTATTAAATGTTTAAAAAAAAAAATAAACAAAAAAAAAGTCTTAAGAAAATAAAAAAAAATTGAATTGAATCGAACCCGCGCCTTAGAGAAAAAAGAAGGATTTGTGACATACCGTTTAGACAACTGAGCTATTAGGCTCATGTGGAATAGGGATTTGTTTGGTTGACAAATCTTTGTATTGGTTTGTTGTTTGTGTATAAAAGATGAAGAGGTGAAATAAAAGAATTTCAACAAATGGATGTTTTGTTATGCGTAATATTCAACATACATATAAATAAAAAAAACAGAGGGATTTCACGGAAATAATTAGAGGTAGTCCTGGTTTTTTGCTAATATCTCAGCCATTTATCAACCGATCTGGCTGATGTTTAATAGCAAGCAGAAATGGATCACATGTAACAGAAATATATAACAATCAAGTCCTCATCATGTCTGGGGTCTGTTAAATCAACTTCGCTCTTCATTAGGACCCAGAATATATATATTTTATAGGGTCTAAGATCAATATTATAGACATTACAAACGGAATGACAAACTTATATATACCCTTCCACCTGTGGTGAAGGGTATAAAAAATATCTTTAAAATACGAATTCCAAGTTATTCAAGGCATCAATGTTTCTTTCAAATCAGAGTGAACCACAAGGCAGACGTTCCTTGTTTGAATGTATGCACTTGTAAATAAAGCTATTACTCATATTATGATTGACGACATGTCGAAAAGTCAAAGAACGCTTCGGGGATGTTTTATTTTATGATTAACTATATCTAAAATTTAATTAAAAAAACACTTTTAAAATGCAATAAAATTATTTTTTTTTATTTTTTCTGTAAATATTTACGAAGTTAATCCGGTTTATTAAAAAAAAAATCGATCAAAAATCCTGAAGTCACCGTGTGGTGAAGAACAGATTCGGTATACTCTTGAACTTTTTCTCACTTCGCACCCTGATAAATATGAATTGAAGTTATTTGCATCCCTTTGGGTCATTCACGGTACCAGCGTTTCACATATAGCCTTTATCTAATTTATGAAAAGCTTGTTGGTCCGTACTGAACAATTTTCGTCGGCAAAATAATTAGAAACTCTGCTTCTTGATGGCGTTTCGAAAATGTTTGAAAGAGTAATTATTATTTTTATTCGTTAAAAATGTAAGTGGTAATGCTAGTTTCTTTATTTCAGCTCTTATAAAGGATGACCAAATATTCACTGACATGCTTACTAAGGCCTGAATTATTTGCTAAGAATTCATTTCAACCGGAAAGCAATCAACCACTTCCCGAGCTCAAGAGAGTATCCCATATTATGCCTAAACTGGTACTGGTACGAAAACAATGCTGGTCGACGCTATTCGAGCCCTCTTACGTTACGTATGGGTATTTTTTCTTACTGTTGGAATTTTCCCAATATCAAGCCAATCCCTAAAAAAAGGGTGCAATTAACAACCCTTACAATTTCCGCCCAAATGCAATCTGCTCTGCGCTCTCGAAAGTAATGAAAGCGTGGTTAACTACCATCTTTATACCCTTCACCACAGGTGGAAGGGTATATATAAGTTTGTCATTCCGTTTGTAATTTCTGCACTATTGATCTTAGACCCTATAAAGTATATATATTCTGGGTCCTTATGAAGAGCAAAGTTGGTTTAACGATGTCCGTCTGTCCGTCTGTCCGTCTGTCCGTCTGTGTGTTAAAATGGGTTTTCCGAAGAACCCAGACATGATGAGGACTTGATTGTTTTTTATTTCTGTTACATGTGATCCATTTCTGTTTGCTATTAAAAATCAGACAGATCGGTTAATAAATGGCTGAGATATTAGCAAAAAACCAGGACTACCTCTAATTTTGTTCCGTAAAATTCCTTTGTTTAATATGTATGTAGAATTTTACGCATAAGAAACACATCCATGTGTTAAAATTCTTTTCTTTCATCTCCACCTTTTATACACAAACAACACACATACAAACATTTGTCATTTAAATAAAAATTGAACAAATCTCTAATGAACGAAGACTTTTATATATGTACCTCTATTGACGATGATTTTGTGTGAGCTTCAATAGCTCAGTTGTCTAGACGCTATGTCACAAATACTTTTTTCTCTAAGGCCGCGGGTTCGAGGTTCGAATCCCGGTCAATTCACTTTTTTTTTGTACATTTTTTTTTATTATTTTCTTAAGACTTTTTTGTTTATTTTTGGTTTTTTTAATTAATGGTTTGGTTTTTTTAATAATTAATTTATATAAAATTTTATATTAATAATTAAATAATCCATAAATAGGCTAAAAAAATCAACATTTGTATAAAAAACCTCTGATACAAACAAAATACAAACGTTTTTATACCCTTCACCACGGGTGGAAGGGTCGCGGGTTCGAGTCCCGGTCAATTCACTTTTTTTCGTACATTTTTTTTATTTTCTTAAGATTTTTTTTTAGTTTATTTTTTGTTTTTTTTTTAACATTTAATAATTAATTTAAATAAAATTTTATATTAATAATTAAATAATCCATAAATAAGCTAATAACATTAAAATTTTTATAAAAACCCTCTGATACAAACAAAATACAAACGGTTTTATTTCTATTTTTTGCTCCGATTTAAAAGAATTTATAAAAAGATTTTTAAACCATTTTATTTCTCACATATTAAGAAAATTTTATACATAATTTCCCTTTGAGTGCAACTATTTTAGGTCATAACTTATAATAATTTATAAAAAAAAATTATAAACTATTTTCCTTCAAATTTTTAAAATTAAGCTAAAGAAATTGCAAATATTTTTAATAAAAAAGCGAAATAAAATCCCAAATGCAAATTTGCCAGCTAAATCAAACGTTTTTGTAGAAATACAACACATGCAGTTCTAGTGATTTCTTTTAGCGATTTGTTGAAATTCTTTTCTTTCACCTCTTCACCTTTTATACACAAACAACACACACTATTCTAGAGCTGTAATATGACCAATGGATACGTCTTATATAGCAAAAGATCGAAAATCTTTAGTATAACATATTTGCTAAAAAACTCGGAAATATCGGTTCAGATACAAAAAAGTTATGCCCAAAACATAATTTTTTTTAAATACCTATTTTCTGGAACCATAAATATTCCCGAGTCCAAGTTTTATCACCAAACTAAATGGTTAATTTCCTCTTATAGGCGCCCGTATATAAATCTGTCCATTCCATAATAAACTTCAGCTTTTTCCCAACCATGGTGAAGGGTATATAAGATTCGGCATAGCCGAATTTAGCCGCTCTTACTTGTTTTGATTTTATATTATTTTTTAATGATGGGCAGTTTGGCTTTGGTAGAAGTCGTTCTTCAAAAGGCCTGCAAGCTTTTCTTTCAGAGCGTTGGAGTCGGTCCATTCACAAATTTCGTGAAAACAAATTGGTTGTCCTGGATACTTTCAATTCATTTAATCGTATGTAATAGAAAGAAGAATATCTTGTAATATAAAGAAGAATAGCTTTTATTGCAAGACCCAATGATGCTTGTTGATCCATAGGTTCGTTTAGTCATCAATGCTATCTGTATATATGGTTGGTATCGCTATTAAGAAATCTGAAGATCTTGATGTTCTGGGCATGAAAATTAATACTTTGTTAAAGCCCCTACTTTTAGAGCTTCTGAATAGGGTGCAAAAGAGGGCACCGCACTAATTAATGACAGTAGGGTATTTATTCATTACAGTATCGTCAGAATGTGGGTTGTGTAACACAGTTCAATCGATTCTACCATTGGGAGTATTATGATCAGTGAACTTATCCCTAGGGCTCGTGCTTTGAGATCCAGTAGATCTCATCCGCAGTTGGGACATTTTTGACCACACTTTTAGCCTCTACACGCTAGATAGAGCGCTAAAATAAAGTGAGTATCTCTTGGTTTTTATTACTTATCCGAACTTTATTAAGTTCGGAGGGAACCTATCGCGGTACCCTTCTTATGAATAGATATTTTTTCAGTCTTGGAGCTTCACAATGATCAAAACGCACCATTTCTTATTCGTCGTCCTCTTTTCAGCTACCTTCCATACTTGCTGTTATTCTGCCTATTGCGGAGTACGCAATGAGAATCTTTATGGGCACGCTGGTTGGCGCTTACTAAAACTAAGTAATAAAACTTTTGGTAGCGGCCACCTCGATCTCGTGCAGCCCCACCTCGTCGCTCTACCCGATATATCCTTAATCACAACGAATAGTTTTACTAGAGAGGAACCAACCGACAAGAAGCCATTTCTTGTTACCCATGACTTCACTATGTCCTGTGACGCATACCAGTCTGACTGAGTGCTCATCGATTTAGTCAAGGGATTCCATACAGTACCTCACACATTTTGATATCATTGTTTAGATTACAAGTCCTTCAAAGTGGCAATAATGTTTACAAAAATGCTAATAGTTGAAGGATCCAAATGCCGTTTCTTTTTTATCCTTGCTGCCCTCTAATATGCAACTATCTCTAATATGAAAACCTCAAAATATCTAGTTGCCTTGAACAGACGCCCGACTCCATCTTCGATCTGTCCATGAAAGCAGTCCTGTTGTTCCTAGTAGTCACGAAAGGCGAAATGAAGTCCGTATCGTGGGCGAGTTTGGTACTAAGCCGCCAACAATGTTGTCTCCACGACTGAATTTTTCTTAGTCTGTGAACTTCCGTGGCCACTGTATCTTGATATATTTATGTACATTGGCGGGATGCAAAGCTTCACTTTCAGTACCGCTTGGGGTACCGAATGGGTAGCCTCTGAGATACTCAGGCAATCCTATTGTTGAGAGCATCTCCATAGTGTCAACAACCTCATTCAAAGCCTCAAAGCCAAACCTCATTCAACAACCTCCTTTTAAGATTTACTGAAATTGTCGTTTCTTAAGTAGACATCTACATTTCTTTCCAATAAAAACGATGACAGGCTACTTAGGAAGTTTTTGAAGAACAACCCAATGGAAAAAAGACACCCTGACATCTTTCAAGTTCGAGAAGCCCTGACATGATTATATCGTTAGCTGAAATACAAAAGGGCGTAACTAACAAAACTTTCAAAACCGGTTTTATTGATTATTGTGACTCATTCACTGCATTGAACCACATATCCAAAAAATATTATCGTTCTATTATAAAAACTATCGGACGTATTTACGAATTTTTTCAAATTGCCTTTTGACGTTTTTTGCTTCTCCCGTAAAAAAATAAAAATTTTAGTTACGCACACTTGCATTCCAGCTAACGATATACCAGAACTTCTGCAATAGTGTTAGGAAAATACCGCCTGGAATAATACAACCTTAAAAGTGAGTATCCGTCAAAGTTTTACTAGTTTCCGCGAGGTACTGTTAGGCTTCATAACAAATCCTGGCGGACTTGGATCTTTAAAAAGAACTTTATAAAGCATCATTGCTTCGGTAGTTTCCTACAGTTATCCACAGAATTTTGCTGATAATTTCCTTTTTACCTTACATATTGCAAATAGAAACTACAGTTTTCCTAGTCCTTTGATTTATTGTCCTTCTTAGCTTTATTGTAGAATTTTAAGTTCTAAGTATTTGGATTAAGTTCCGGTGTCCACCGTAACAATCTAAACCCCCTAAATGTTGCTTCTGTGAAGTTGCGTCAAAATTGAATACTAAAATCCTTGGATCATACGTTAATGGTCTAATAAAAATTCGTCATATCTTATATTACATGTCAAAAATATTTTCTTTTAACAAAATAGATTAAAAAAAAATCTCACCCTTAATAAAAAAAAATTATTTAGTTAAAATCATAAAATATGAAACATATCAAAATTAAAAACCCCAAATAATTTATTTGGAAAAACCCGTTAACAAAAACCTGCAACGGAACTTGAAACGATACTCTACAAAAAAAAGATACTTTACCATATTTTAAAACAAAGAATTTAATATTAAAACAAGTAATAAAATAACACACAACAAAAAAATCACAAAACACATAAATGCCACAATTAGAACACTGTATTATAGAAAAAAACAAGCAGATTAAATGATGTAAGATTTCAAAAATGAAGAGAGAATAATTTAAAAAATTAAAATGGACAAAATGCGTCATCAAAATATAAAAAAAAAATGAGAAAGAATATTTAAATAAATTTTGGTAAGATTAAAAGTGAATATTAATATCAATTTAATATAACTTGACTACAAACTTCACACATTATTTAGAATAGACAAGAAAGAGTAATGCCAACTATGAGCAAATAAAATCGCTCAAGAGATCTACAAGTTACATATTCATTAATTATACTACTTGACAAAGTATTTGCACAGGCTTCTACTAATCCTTCTTTAAAGTATCTTGGCCTCCTATGTTAAATGTGAATATAAAGTCAACAAAGTCCCATAAATTCGGCCTCTATATGTATTTTTTTTTTAATATGTCAAAATTTTTTTGCAAATGTGTAAGTTTTAAGGACAACTTCAAAATAACTTAATTTTGGGCATCCTCTCTGGATCTAATTTTGATTTGGGACAAATTTGGATCTTACTTAATCCGTAAATATATTGCTGGATCTGATTGGATTTTCCATTTTTTTTTTTTTTTGATAAATTAAGATCTCACTTAATTATCAAATATATTGCTGGATTTAATATTAACTGTCATTTTTCGGATCAAATAAGATCAGCTAGAAATAACAGCATATATAAAATAATATCAAATTGGATAAATATTGCGCCATTTTTTTACTCGGGTAATTAATTGAATAAGCCCATACCTAGGGAGCACATTTTTTTAATTTCACTTGTTTCTGTTTCATTCCATATCGTTACGCTTGTGTAGTGTTTCAATTCCATTCGTTCCCCCATTCCATTTTGTTTGCCTTGTCCAGTGTTTTAATTCCACATTTTCTCCGTTCTATTATGTTTCGTTTCCCCTTGTCTAATGTTTTATTTCCACTCATTTACATTACATTCCCCTTGTCTATAGTTTCAATTCTACTCGTTTTCGTTAAGAAGAAGAGTTATACCTTTTTCAGCCTCCAATTTTACCACATTTCTGGCTGAAATAACAAAAAGTACCTTAATAATGACTTTTCGCATACTAAATTGATATTTTAAATTAAGGGTTTCAAACCCAAGTTGGGCGGAGACTGTTTTCTATTTCTACCCCCATTTTTAACGCGTTCCTGGCAAACTTTTTGACGCGGATGTGGACAGGACAAGGGATATCTTAAGGCCTGTGGAAAGGACATTGACCCTGGAGCTCTTCCTTCGTTTTTGCTCGGCTTTCGCAAGTAGTAGTATAAGGCACTAACACTGGCACGAGTGCTTGCTTGATTTGGGATACCTGAGGGATACTGAATTCTTCAGGAGACTGGAAAGTTTATACACGCAGTTTTAGAGAGCCCACTACATGCAGATTCTCTGGAATAGGCGTATGTCACTATTTGTTGGTGATCATGTTTTAAATGTCAAATTTCTACCCGAAGGCGTTCGGACATGCTGCCAGAAACTTCGTTTTAGTAGATGTACACACCGCAGGAGCAACCTCCTGCGAGTGAGTGAGTGAATAAGTGAGTGACTGAGTTAGTAAGTCAGTCACTTAATAAGAAACGATATTCACATATGGAGATAATTTATTTACGAAAAGTTTATAAAAAACTATCAAAGAATGGAGTTTCTTAGGAATTGACTGTTTCTTTTATGTACAAATTTCCCTTAAACATGTGTTAGGTTAGGTTGAAAAAGAGGAACCTGCACAGCCGACCTATGATCAAAACTAGAACATACAGTTCAGCCCGAAAGTCGGCTTGTTGTGCGCTCCCATGTATGCTCTGAGGATCAGATCACTCCTTTACCTCAAATACTCGGCATTTTCCAGACTTGTCAACGGCTGTCTTTAGTTAAAATACGATTTCTTAAAACACATTTTTGGCTTAATTAAATAGCAACCAAGCCTTAAACCAGGCAGTTTAAATAATAATATTATGTAAACGCGAAATTTACCCTCAAAGTAGCTAAATTTGCTTTGCCAAAAGTAGCTCAGACTAAAAAAAAAGGTTCTGTTTAGCACGTGAGTACAAACACACACTAAATATATCCCACTAGCTACAAGAATAAAAAGCTTTGCTCTTTTCTAAACTTTGGTTAAAGAAGCATTGTACTGAGAGTTAAAAAGTTAGCATTTTATAGAGAGAGAGAGAGAGAGTTTCATTAAGATTTAGGCATCTGTATGTATTGGTGTATGAAATATAATATCAAATAAATTCGTTACGCTTTGGCTTTTTGGTAAGTAGTAAAAAAAACACAGAAGAAGCAGAAAAATGCCATGGTCGTTTAATAACGTTTGCTATTAAAGCTTTTTTTCGTTTGTTCATTATTTCGTTTATTCTTAGTAAAGTGCAAAAGTTTTTTTTTTTTTTTGTTTGTTCAAGTTGTTATTGTTTTTTATGCATACAACGTTTTGTGAGTTGATGGTAACTTGTGCTGTTCAACACCGTTACATGTTTAGTTTACTTTAGCACCTTAAGGCGAGCGGTTAACAAAGCAAGCCTCGAACAGCCCATAACATACACAACGGTTATAAAATATTAAAAGAAAAAACAAAAAGCTTTTATAAATATTAAACATATTAAAAAACGTTGATTTAAATTTTTCTCAAAAAAGAAAAAAAAATAATTCAATTTCAAACAAAAACAAGTTGTTCTTAATGTGATGTAAAATAATTAAAAAACAAAAGACTTACGAAACAAACCCACAATAAAATTACCTAAAAAATCTATTTTAGAATTTTTATTAACACTAATTGATTGTGTGTGTTTGTTTTTAACTTAAACTAAAAAAAAACTAACATTTATTAAGTAAAATATTTAAAAAAAAAATCAAATTTTGATAAAACATTTTCATTAAACAACACAAAAAAAAGTGATTTTTTTTAGCTGAAATCTAAATTAAAATAAAATCATTAACAGCAGCTAACAATTTAAATTGTTAAACAAAAAACTAAAAAGGATTTATTTAAAAAAAACTCCCAATTAAAAGGTAAGCATTTTAATTTCAAAACGTAATTATTTAAAATTTCGAAATGATTATTCTTATTAAGAATGTCGTTTTAGTTTTACTATTATTACCTTAAGTAAATTATTTATTTAACATTTTTTTATTACCAATTATTTATATACACAAGTGAATTCGCGTTTTTAACAACCTTGACTTTTAAATTAAGTTGATATTTTTCAATTTATATTTTTTGCTATTATTAAATTCAAACAAAAAAATTATAAATTCTTTTGATTCTTTTTTTTATATTTTCTAACTGACAGCAACTTGTCTGTGCTAATTGCAATTATGTGTTTAATAACTGTTTTGAGAGAAAAAAAAATTAAAACAAATTATAAATAAAAAACAAATAATTTTACTGAATAAATATTGTTTTGAATTTCAAATGATTTGAAAAAAAAAATAATTGCTTACAGTATCAACTAATGAATTCAATACTCTTATAACAAAAAAAAAACAAATGCACTTTAACTGGGAATCTATGATAAATTTAGGTTGTGAAACTAACAACACTTTTTTTAAGTAACATAATAAAAGAATATAAAAAATTTTATCACAAAAAATTTTATTTGATATTGTGGCGATTTTCAAAATAATTTTATTACAATTGCAACAAAAAATGTAAACCTTTTTTCTCTAAAATTAGGAAAATATTTGATATGTTGCTTTAAAATTGATATTTTTTTAAATTAATAATTTTTTATATAAATTTATAATCTTTGGTTAAAAAATATTTGCGAATGTCGAATTTATTTAACAAACTTCAAATTTTTTGGGCTTTAAGTATTTGTGACTTTTGCAAAGAAATACATGCGTTTTTAAAATATGTAAACGTTTTGTAAATCTCGAACTTTTTAATTTTGTGAAATTATTAAAAAAAATTAAAAGTAACAAAGATACAAACAAAAAATAAAAATATTTATGTTAAAACATTTAAATATAAATGTAAGCGTTTTCTAAATGTAAAAATTTTCATAAAAAGTTCGAGATTTTAAATATTTTACTTAAAATTCAAATAATTTACATATGTTTTTAGCAAGAAAACCTTCATTTTAACAAAGTCTTATACATGTAAGCGTTTTGTAAGCGTCGACGTTTTTTACCAAACTTTTATTTTGTGACATACATATATTCAAAAGATTTGAAGATTTTTTATTAAAAAAATTTTAGATATTTCTTTTCAAACACTTGCATTTTAAACATTTTTAAGCGTTTTGCAAATGTTGATATTTTTAACAAAATTTTAACTTTTGTGAATTTATTCAAAAATATTTAAAGTTAAAATAATACAAAAAAAAATTGTATTAAAACATTTAAACATAAATGTAAGCGTTTTGTAAGTGTAAACATTTCATCAAATCGAATTTTTAAATATTTAAGTAAAATTTCAAATCATTTAAATATATTTTAACGAGAAAACTTATTTAAACAAATTTAAATTTGTAAGCGTTTTGTAAGCGTACACGTTTTTTTACCAAACTCCAATTTTTTTGACATAAATTCAAAAGATTGAAATATTATTTACTAAAAACTTATTTAAATTTTTAAACATTTGTAAGTGTTTTGTATATGTCGACTAAAATTTTGTGAATAAATACAAAAAGAAAATTAATTAGTTTTGTGTATATATTAAAGACGTATGATGAACACACACAATGTAAGCATTTTGTAAATGTAAACATTTTCATAAAAAAGTCCTTTTTAAATATTTTATTTAAAACTTTGTTACATTTACATATTTCTAAAGATAAAATATTAATTTTTTATAACATTGTAAACGTCGATTTTTTTCAAATTCCAAAACGTTTGAAATATTTTTTAAAATATTTTAAGGTTACTTTTAATAAAAAAGTTATAAATATTAATTTATAAATTTATTTATTTTTAAACTTTTATAAAAAAAAACACTTACATTTGTAAGTGTTTTGTAAATGTACTTTCAGCAAAGAATAAGTTTTTAACTTTTATAGTAAATCCCAAATTTTAAATTTTATAGATCTTTTTAAAATATTTGTAGATATTTTACAAACAAGCATAACAAGGGGTTTCAAAATATTTTTAAGAATATCCTTTAGATTTGTAAATGTTTCATAATTGTCAAAAGTTGCATTAAAGGAATAAACTTTAAGTTAACAAAAATCTTAATTTTGGCAAACGCTCACACTTGTAAACGTTTTGTAAATGTTAATTTTTTCAAATTTTACATTTTATGGATTTACTGCAAATATTTGAAGATGTTTTACAAACAAACATAACTAAATAAATGATTTAACAAATTTTTAAGAAAACACTTATATTTGTAAATATTTTTTGGTAAACACTTACATTTGTAAGCGTTTTGAAAATGTCAAATTTTCTAGTAAATTTCAAATTTTTCGATATCTTTAGTTTTCGCTTTTTCTAAATAGAAATAAAGATTTTCCAAGAACACATAAATCTATTTTTTGTTTCAAACCATTTGTAAATTTTTCCAAAAATTTTATCCAAACTCAAATTTTTCACAGTATTTCAGGTTTTTTTACAAACAAAAGAAAATGTCTGCCTTACAATTGAAAGACTTTTGTTTTTTTTAAATGCCACAATTCTAAATTTTAAATATATAATTAAATATATATTCTAAAACTTTTGCAAATAAAAAATTTTAAATTTTGTATTAAAAGATTATTAAAGCGTTTTATAAGCGTTTTGTTAACATTTTATAAATGTTAAATAATAATGAAACAGTTGAAACTTTAAATATTTCAGTTAATATTTAACACATTTATATATCTTTTATAACCAAAATACTATTTTGGCAAATGCTTACAATTGTAAGTGTTTTGTAAGTGTTGAATTTTTACACCAAACTCTATATTTTTTAAATTTATTTAAAAAATATATAAACTTTTTATAATAAAAAAAGTAAAATTTTAGATTTAGTTTTACAACAATAACTAACAATTTTTTAGTTAAAAATAAGTAAATCTAAAAAAAAAGAATTTCAGTAGAATTTGTTGTCTACAAATATTTTTTAAAAATTCTTTGAACAATTTGTAGATTTACTAACTTTAAAATCGAAAATGTTCAATAAAATTTGATTAAAATTTATATTGTAGTTCTACAAAAATTTTAATAAAATTATTTTAACAAAAAATTAAAACAAAAGACAAACTTCTATTAATTAAGAAAAAACAACAAAAACCCCTAATGAATTGCAAAACTTAACTATCATTAATCTTAATCATCATCGATACGCTATTTAGTTATTTATCATAAAAAAAATTCATAATATCTTAAAAACGACTTCATCGATACCCTCCTCCTCCTAGCTAAAAATCATTAACGAATTTAAAGAAATATTCTTTTTTTAGAATGTGTCATACTTAATTCTGCATTAATGAAGAAACTTTTAAACAAAATTAGGTCAAAAATCAGTTTGTTTTTTATTTTAATAACAAAATACAATTTATTTTTTTCACACTAATAAAATTAAGCAAAATATTGTTTAAAATCAGCACTCTAGATATGCAAAGAAATAAACAAATTTATTTATGCTGCATAATAAAAAAATTACAAAAAGAATGAAGGTGTTCTTAAGGTATTTAGTAACAATTTTTAATTTTTTATTTTGTTAAGTATGTGGTAAGAGAAAAACGATAAAGAAATCGTTCATAAATTTAAAAGTTTATGTTTTAGGTAAATTTTTTCAATTAGTTGGCTAACGTTTTAGTCATAATCAAAAGTTTTTTAAAATAAATTTAGGAATTTTTTCCATGCCTTTAATAATGTTTAATCAATTAAATCAGCTACCTGCCAAAATTTCTAAATTACGTTGAAAGAAGACGATATTTTCCCTTTTTGTAATTCCCACTAAAACCTTATAAAAATCTCGTCTTAGTGAATGTATACAACAGATGAGGAAAATATATATCAAATTTCAAGTTTCTAATTTAAGCGGTTTGAAAGGAGTTGTTAAAGCAGCAATTCCTTTTGCCCTTTGAAAACCCCAATTTGATCACGTTACTAGTTCATTTAAAATAGTTTGTAAGTTAAAATAACAGAAAATACCATTTAAAGGAAATAATATTTCATTTATAATGATATTTTATTTAAATGTTCTTTAAACAACTGACACATCAGAAAAAAAGATGATTAATCAGTTAAAAATAAATGTTAAAATTTTACCTACCAATTCCGTAAAAAATAACAGATTATTAATTTATTTGAAATTATTTCGGTTTTGTGTATTTTTGTTTTTTAATTTACAAAAAATATACTCACACAGTCTATAGACACATTTTGTGTGAATGACTATATGTGTGTGTGTGTTTATAAAGTTTTTGTTATTTAAATTGAAATACATTTGGATATAAGCAAATAATTTAAATAAAAAACAAAATTGGAATATTTTTAAATTTTTTTTTTTTTGAAACAGACAGAGAAATAAAATTTAATTTAAATTTAAACAAACAAACTACAAATTTCTGTTTTGTGGGAAAATTTTAATTAAATTGCAAACAAATGGAACAAAAATAAATTAAACTGAAAAAAGTTAAAACAAATATTTCTTTGAACTAAACTGTAAATTTTTTATTAAACTACAAACTATAAACTACATTATATTATGAGTGTGAAAAAAATACACTACCTATTAAACTACTATTAAATTTCGGTCATCTAAACAAAGGGGTTTGTACAACCCGTCAAGGGGAAAATATTTCCCTTTTATCACTCCTCATAAAAATTTCCAATTATCTGGGCTGGAAAAATCTACCTGCCAAATTTAAATTTTCTAGCTAAAAAGGTTTGTTCGGGGTAATTAAGGGGCACTTTTTCCCTTCTTAATCCCATTTTTAACAACTTCAGATAATTATGACATACCACAAGTTTAAATTTCAGAACTCTAGCCAAAGGAGTTTGGGCAGGCCATTAATGGGGGAAACCTTTTCCCCTTTTAAACACTTTCCCCTTTCTACCATTTTTCTGGCCAAAATCCCAAAAAGTACCTCACCATTGAATTGGAACACACTCAAGGAAATATATACATATTTATACATTAAGGGTGTCCCGAAATTCACATCAGATTTGTATTAAATAAAAAACAGTCTTTTTTTTTCTTTAAATTGTTATTTTTTTAATTAAATCATAAAGCACGCAGGATAGGGTTATCTATGGAAAAGTACATCGGGCAAATATCCTTCACGGATTTGATGATTAGCGCAATAAAATAGTACACGATCAAGATATGTCTCATGCAGCAAATAAATTGTGGCACGTTAAACCATTTTGTTGCACTCGCCAAACATTCAATATTTTTGAAATATTTTTAAACAATTAAAACGCGTTGTTATATCGGTTAATGCTTCATTTTTACTAAACCTAAACTAACAGATGTCAAACTGTTTTCTTTTTCTTTTGGTTGGCAATACTCTACTGCAAAAATTACAGCTAATTTAAATCTTGCATGCATTTTCGGACACCCTTTATAAGACATATTTTCCGACATTGGAAACATCAACAAATAAATTCGCATATCTCAGTTTTCTATCTCTCATTTATATCGCATCGCTCTCCTTTAAGGTTCACATAACACTTAACCCCACCAAAGAAAAAAAACATAACCCTGCTCTGACCAGAAAGCTTTAACTGACCATCAAATGGCGCGCAGCAACTATTCTAAGACTTAATAAGTCATGCAATTACAGTGTTGCCACCTTTAATCTCTTTCACCATATTTAATCTCTTCTCTATCCCCTCTTTCCAAAGCAAGCAACATATGAATTAGTAAAATGGATTTCAGGAGTTTTGCTTCTGCTAATGAAAAAAAATATTAGCAAATAATCCAAGGAACACATTTTAAATATATTAAAGCTAACTGTTCGTCAAATTTTCCAAAATTAATTAACTATTTTTTGAATTATTTCACATCTCAGATTCTTTGTATTTTTTTTTTTTTTTTCCTTTAAAAAGAAATATTATTATGGAAAAAATTTTAAAATTATACAACTTAATAGAGCGAATATATGATTTCAATGACGCGCGATTACAGGTTGGTTGAAAAGTTCCTGCGCTCGAAATTAAAGAATACTGTTATTGTTACGAAATATATTTTTTTATTCAATATAATCTCCTAGAAGCTCAATACACTTGTTCCAATAATCTTCCAATAATTTTATCCCATCCTTAAAATGGTTTTCCGGAAGCTCTGCAAAAAAACCGTCTACTGCTGCTAGGGCCTCATTCATTCGACAAAAAATGCTTTCCACGAAGAAATTGTTTGAGATTTCTGAAGAGATAGTAGTCACTGGGAGCCTAATCTGGTGAATACTGTAGATGTTCAAGCAATTCGTACTTTAATTCTTTGAATTTAGCCATCGTCAAAACACTTTTGTGAGCAGGTGCATTGTCTTGATGAAAAATGATTTTTTTCTTCTTTCAACCAGGTCTTTTCTCACGAATTTTTTCATCCAGCTGATCCAAAAGGATGTAATAATATTCAGAGTTGATTGTTTTACCTTTCTGAAGATAATCAATCAACAAAATTCTTTTTGCATCCCAAAAAACTGATGCCATAACCTTCATTGCTGATCGTTGTGACTTCACCTGCTTTGGAGCTGAACAACCAGCTTCAGTCCACTGTAAACGTTCTTGTTTCAATTTAGGATCATGGTGGTAGATCCAAGTCGCATCCATAGTTATAAAAGAACGCAAGAAGTCGGTTTTATTCGGCTTAAAACGCTCCAAATTACGCTGAGAAATTTGTTTTCGATCCAGTTTTTGTTGAATTGTTAATGTGTGCGGAACTAACTTTCCAAACAGTTTTTTGATACGTAATTCTTCGTGTAAAATATAGAGTACTCGTTCGTCTGAGATGCCTATGGCATTAGCAGTTTCACGCTTAGTCAAACTTGGATCTTCACTAACCATATTATGTACCTGCTCAATGATTTCTGCTCACGCAAAGAAAAAACATGGTTGGAAGAATCATATTCGAAGAGCATCATATATGTTTGGGTTTATGATTGTGCCAACCATAGTCGTACTATATTATGGTTATCATATTATGATAATAAAATATCCATAATTTTACCATAATATGATCCCTACAGTTATATTATAATTCAAATATTACAATATTTTGATTCCGTATAAATATATTATGATGTTGAATTTATCATAATATGATTGCATGTAATCATAGTATGCTCAAAATATTATTACATTATGGTGCCCATAACTATATTATGATTTCTGGATTATCATAATATGATCCATATAAAATCTTTATATAGAATCTTTTTGACAATGAATTGATTATTGTAAATTATATTACATGTATAAGGAATTTTCGAAAAAACCCTCAAAAAAAATCTTCTAAAGTTAAGAAAAAAAATAAACTGGATCTAAATAGGTCAATTGATGAAATTTTTTAATGCCACATGCAGTTAATGCCGTCCAGTTTTAGTAAACAATATATGATTGTTTTTTAAGACATTTTGGTTTTTATGAAAACAAGACAATACTCATATTAGGACTGTAAATGTCAAAGTCATGTTTTATTTGATGTATAATTATTCATTGATTGTTGACAGCATTTTATGGTTACATACTTATCATATTTTTTTCATAGTCTGAATTTGTGTTACCACAGTATGGTTACAGCCAATCATGTTATAAAATGCAAGGTGTCATTCATAAAATAGTGGAATATTTACTATAATACTGATGGTAGTGACCATGTGGATGGTTAGACAACCAATAATATGGTTGTGACAACCATACCCGATTGCAGCAAGCACAATACAGTAGCAGTGATCATGTTGCAACAATGTTTTTTCTCTGGGTGCTGTGGTTGCAGTTTTTGGTCGTCCTTCTAAGGCTGGTACGACCACGTTTAAATTCACCAGACCGAAATTCAACGGTGCGTTTTGAATGTGAGGACTCCTTATACACTTCTAACAATTGTTCATAAATTTCCTTTGCTTTTAAACCCTTCAAAACAAAGAATCTAATGACTGCACGATATTCAATTTTTTCCATATTAAAAAAAATCAATGACACGTTAACTTCAAATGGCTTGTTAACAAAGAAAGAACTGACAGAATGACTTGCAACTTTGCATGTGTGCTCAGGACAGTTATACCAACTTGAGAAAAAAAAGTTTGGAGCTAGCAATGCCATCTCTTGGTGAGCGCAGGAACTTTTCAACCAACCTGTATTTAAAAAATCAAAAGACTTAAGAAACAAACCTTATATTCTAGCTAAAACAAGATGTTTAAATTTTCATGTAGGTTATAGACAAATTAGTTTAAAAAAATATTATTTTTTTTTTTTAATTTCTTTGGGCTGAGGTAAAGGCCCTCGTTAAGTTGATATAAATATATAAAATAAATAAAAATATTTGTTTTTTTTTTAATATATTGAACAAAAAACGTGTATGTTGTTTGGTATGCTTAACAACATGTATAAATATGTAAAATCGTTTTGATGGCGGTAGAAAAGTGGCGTTGTGTCTGATTTTTTTTCTTTATCTGATGTTGTTGAGTTTTGTTAGCAATGTGTTAATCTTTTTAAATAACTGTGGTGATAATAAACTTTAAAAAAGAAAAAAAATCTGAACCAAAAAAAAAAGATTTTAGAAACAATAAAAGAAACCCCTAAATAAACAAATTTTTTAACCACAACATAAACATTTTTGAAAAAGGTTCTACTTATGTTAAAATTGATTTAAATGTTTCATTTAATTTTTATAATTGTTTTCAATAAAATTTTTATCTTAAGGTAAATTTATAAGATTCTTATTTTAATTATTATTTTTATTAATACTTTTATGTAGATATCTTTAGACGTTTTTTTTAATTCTTGATAGTAAAGAAAACTGGTCAGTTCTTTATTTTTTTTTTAATATATCAACATGTTAACTTACAAGTTAACCCTGAAATCATTTTAAACCTGTAATCGTTTTAATATTAATTAAGAACTTTTTTTGTTTTATGATAAAATATTTAACCTTTATTAAATAAACATGATCATGTTCTTGATACAATTTAAGGTTGATGATGTTACTATGTTATTAGGACAAAAACAAATATTAACCCCTTACTGCCTGGTATTTTTAATATATTGATTTTTATATATTAGCTTTATGTTGGGTTAGACAAGATTACAAACATTTTATCTGCTTTGAATGTCAATTTGTTTATTTAGAATAATAAGTATATTTAGAATAGAATAAATTTATTTGGAATAGAATTTTATGGGGAAATAATTAAATTTTGATAGATTTTTCAGATCGATAATCGAAAGCTATTTCTGTTAAATCAATGTCGTAGTGGTTTTAATGCAGAGCTTGACAATTTATTTTATTTTATATTATTAATTTTATCATTCTCTATAAATAAATTATAATCACTTCATATCAATTATTCAATTTTGTTTCGATTGAATAATTGTTTTTGTGATTCTATTCGGGAACGATTTTTGGTTATTTGATTTGTTAAAATTTAATCAAAAATCAAATTGATTCTTTAAATTTGATATTAATTGAATAAAGTAGAAAATTATTCAAACAATGAACAGAATTTTGCAAATTGATTCGATGAAAATTGAATTAGAATTAAAAATTAAATTATGGAATCATTTTTTTAAAAGACTGTTTTAAAATTTAAAAAAAGTTGTTAAAATTTAAATTCCTTTATGAGGCCATCCTTTTTTATTTTAAATTTTTAGCAAACAAAATCTGCGAAAAATCATGTTACAAAAAAGGAAAATTTGATTTTTTAACAACTTGTTAAGGATTTTTGGGTATTTCAACTTTGAAAATGGGAACATGAGAACAGACTTTTTTTGACAAAACTGCGGATACGCATGTACCATTGATGATAAAGTTGGTACTTTATGGTATTATTTGTGGTGCTATTGAAACCTCAAAAGTACTATGGTACTCCTATGAACTATTTGTTACAAAGTATTTAGAAATTTTTATGAGCTGATGAATCACACACAAACATATGTATATTTGATAAAAAAAAGTATCGAAAACTTGATTAAAATTTTAATTGTTTTGAATCTGGAATTTCAAAAAAAAAATTTGATTGAAAATTTAATGGATTTGATGTTGGAATTTCAATTTGATTAAAATTTTAATTGATTTTTGGTTAAAATTTTAATTAAAGTTGTATTTGATATAATTAAAACTTTAATTCAAAATTTTGAAGATTTTTGATTAAAAATTTAATTGATATGATTATAAAAGTAATTGAACAATTTCAATTAATTTTAACAAAAAAAATTAATTGATATATCAAATTCTTTTGCTGGTCCAAATTTAATTAAATTTTTAAGTGTATTTTCAAATATTTTAATTTAAACTCAATTTTCGTTTTTTCTGTGTATATAAAGGGTGTCTCAGTAAGAATGCACTTTTTCTTTTTAAAATAAAAACACGTATTTTTTGAGATAGTTGTGATTTTTTATTGGATTAAGTATGGAGTAAAATATCCGTCGAATGGCCTCAATTAATTTTTCACAGAGGTGTGACTGTATCTCACAAACGACGCGTTGGATGTCGGATTTGAGCTCAGGAATTGCTTCTGGTTTATTCGCATAAGCCCGAGATTTCATAAAATCCCAAAGGAAGAAATTCCACGGCGTTTAATCGCATGATTTTGGTGGCCAGTTGACATCAGAATGTCTTGAGATAATTTTTTCTGGAAATCGTTGCTGCAATAAATCGCTTGATTCATGCGCGGTGTGGCAGGTGGCGCCGTCTTGCTGTAACCACATGTCATCTATGTCGCCCATTTGAGGCCACAAGAACTCCGTTATCATGTTCCTGGAACGAATGCCGTTCACAACCACTGCAATTTCATGAGGATTTTCTGAGCCCAAATTTTCACAATTTTGTTTATTCACAAAGCCATTCAGATGGAAATGCGCTTCAACGGAGAAGAAGACTTCTTTTGAAAAATTGGCATTGACTTTACTTTGCTCCATTACATCAAACATAAGTTTTCACAATTATAACGGGATGTTTTTTCGTAAAGCCCTCTATTTTTAATAATCGGAATATACATATGTGATAGGTGCCAAATTTTAGAGTTGCCACCTGGACAAAAAAATTACACTAAATTTAAAAAAAAGACTGTTACTGAGGCACCCTATATTAAGGGAAATTCATGGATAAATTACAAAGTTGTTGTGTTAAACAAAATGTATGAATTTCACACCAAATTAACACAATCATGTGTACTTCTAGTCGTATAAGTGATATTAATTTAATATTATAATTTAATACTCATGCTACAACTAAAACACATTTTTGTGTTAATTTAGTGAAAAATTCACATATTATTTTTATACATAGAAAAGCGTAATTTTAACACTTTTTAAACTCTTCTAAATTTTAAAAAAAAAATTATAAATTAAATTTTATTTCTGATTTTCGTATTCTGGCTACAAATTTTATTGAGTGTAAATCGTTCTTGTAAATATGGTCAACATTTAATAACAAAAAAATGTTGCAGATACTTATTTTAAAAAAGTTCCTAAATTTAGTAATAAAATGTCACATTCTAAGAATTTCAAGTTTGGTTTTAAGTCTTATGTTTGTTTGAAATTTAAGTGCCCTTCACAAAAGTAAAATCCCTTATGATTATAATATTTCTAGATTCTTGATATTATTTCAAAGAAAAAAACTTATAATTATTGAAATTTTTAAGAAATTTCCTCTCAAAGAAACATCGTCATATTTTCAGTCTGATATAAAAAATCTCTTCGATTATTTACATTTTTGCATTTTTATATTAAAATAAATAAGAGTTTTATCTGAAAATTATCAGATTCTAGAACAGTTTCCTAAATTATTATATTTCTTTTATAAATTAAATATTATTTAGGATTTTAATTTTCTTGATTTTAAGAAATTTTCTAATAAATTAATCCAGAGATTGCAAAATATATTCCTTTAAAAATTTTGCATTCTTATCTATTAGTAGTTTTTTTTTCAATTTTTTAATTCTGTCTAAAAAACTTTTAAAATATCTTGTTTTTTTGAAAATAAAAATTTCAATTCCACCTACAATATTTTTTTTTTAAGTGTAAATCTTTGTTTAAAATATGATCATTATTTCATTACATAAAAATAATGAAATTAAGTTATAAATGTTTTCAAATTAAACGGTCTTTATTAGCCTGCTTAAAAAAGTCTGATCATATTTTTAGAATTTAAAGTTTATGTCTTAAGTCTTTTGTTTATATAAACAAATTTATCTGCATTTTAAGTATCATTAAAATGTTTAACGTTTTCTACAGAGAAATTATAACAAATTCATTTAAAAAATCAACACTTAAATTAAAAATTAATTAAAATGTATTCAATATTAATTGAAGTGAATACACTTTAAACCATAAATTTGCATAACAAAATTCCATAAAAAAAAAGATTCCCTCAAACAAAGATACAAAGCAAAAAAAAACTGAATGACTAATGTACCCTAAGAATATTTATTATTATTAATTTTAACTTAAAAATTACAACAACCATATTGATGATGATAATGATTTGTTAATATTTAATTTGAAATTTAATTTAAACAATTGTAAAAAAATACCGAAATATCATTAAACAAACAAAGTTAAGTTAAAACAGACAAGAAGAAAGAAATCGTATTTTTTGTTAATATAACGCTAAAAACATTCAAACTGAGTTGGTGTTGATGAACTTGTCTTAAAAATATTAAAAAAAAACTACTCATATTAGTTATTAATGTAAAGCTTTTTGTTGTCTTAGCAACAAGTGCGTGAGTGTTAACTGTCATTAACAAACTAATATATAAATGAAAAAAAATACTCCAAAAACTTAGTTAATTAAATATTTTTTTAAGTCGGAATTAAAAGTTTCATTTTTCTAAAACTATTAATGTTTAACAACATCTGTAGTAACCAAAATTTAGACATTTTTTAAGCCAAACAAAAGTTAGTTTTAATTAAAGCTTAGCGGAAGCTAATTTGTTTTTATTTTTTTTTTTTTTTTTCCTTAAACAAAATTTTGCCAATATATGCCAACTACTTTTTTATAGGATTCCTTGTTTGAACTAATTAATTCATACAAAGCCAAAGATAGATTTCATCATTTTCATTATAATGTTTACAAACATATTCATATATAGCACAATGTTCATTCAACAATGTTTTAATTGTTATTTATTTCTTGGATTAAAAAATTGGCATTTGTTGTCTGTACTACTAATACTACACAGAGAAAAACAAAAGTTTTAAAATAAAATTAAATGTAAACCTTTTTGAAATCAAACTTAATTTTTATTTTTTTTTTTTTTTTACTTTAAATGTGTTTCTGTTTATTTCAAAAATAAAATTAATAATGTTGAAATCAAGAGTAAAAATTTTTATATATTTGGTTTTATCTAATAATATATCATCATATATAATTACATATGTCGGTCTGCATGAAGTTTGCTACATGTAATTAAATAAAAAAAATTTTCGGTTTAGTAAAAATAAAGGAACATACTTTTTTATACATTTGTTCAAAATGATTTACTGTCATTTACTGATTTTTTTAGTTTCATTTATTTTTTCCATTTACTTGAAATTTAATAAAAAAATGATATATGTGGTTAATTTATTTCCGTTTAAATTTTTTTTGCTGTCTGTTTAAAAAAAAAATATTAAAAAAAATTCCAATTTGTTTATTTGAATTGCTTGTTTGTATACAAAATTATTTCAATTCAAATTACAAGAACTTCATAAACACACACATATTGGCATTCATACAAAATATGTCATTAGACTGTGTGTAGAAACAAACAAAATACAAAAAACAAAAACAATTTCAAATTTTAACATTTCCTTTTAACTGATTAATCGTTTAAACAATATTTAAAAATAAATCACAAAACCATTTGATTTAAGTGAAAAGTAAGTAGACCGATTTTAAAATAAAATATTATTTCTTTTAAATTGTATTTTTCTGTTATTTTAACTTACAAACTGCAGCTTAAATCGCTGGAGCTATAAAGCAAAAATCCACCAATACACTAAGAAAGCGCTTTTGCAAATTCCTACAGGCAGAAGCAAAAAGGGGTACAAACTCCCCTTTGACGGCCTGGCCAAACTCCGTTGGCTAAAAACCTGAAATTTAAAATATCCGTTGCCTGAAGTATGCTCTAAATCACTTATAACATACCCAGCAAAAACATGGTATCACCTACTTACGAGGCTATTTACTCGCTTAATTACTTTTGTTCGCGATGTCCAAAAAGTAATGGATACCCATTATTTTTTGGCTGTTCGTAAGCGAAATGGTAATGACCACCCATTACTTTGTGTTTTTTGTAAGTGAGAAAATAATGACCACTCATTACTTTTTGGACATCCCGAAGAAAAGTAATTAAGCAAGTAAATAGGCTGGTATGTAGCTGAAACCCTGTTTTTGCTGGATATATTTTGGAATTTTAGCTAGGGACGTGGCAAAAATGGAGGTTCAAATGGCTCTCCCCCTTAACGTCCTGACGAAATTGCTAAAACTAAGAAGTTGAAATTTGGTATGAAGATTCTTTCTTCCTTGCGGACATCAGCTACGATGAAATTTTTGGAAAAGCATACGGAGAGGGAAAAATTCTCCCCCTTAACCGCCTGCTAAAACCAGCGAAGCTAGGAAGTTGAAATTTGCTACATAGCTTCCTTCTCTGACTTAGACATCCACCTACTAGAGGGGGTAAAAAATCTCGCCCTTAACGGCCTGTGAAAACCTCTGGACCTAAAAAGTTAAAAATTTGAAATGAAGGTTCCTCCTTCTACATACCTATGAGCTTAGATGGTATTTTTGGGAATCCAAAATATGAGAAAATTCTACCTGCCAAAACGGCTAGAACTAGAAATCTGAAATTTTGTATGTATGTTCCTCTTCCGGCATAGAGATACTACGGGAAGGGTAAAAAAGGGGAAAAGTCTCCCACTTAACGGCCTGCTCAAATTTCTTTTAGTTAGAGGCCTGAAATATGTGCTCCCTAAGAATTTTCGCCAGGAACGTGGCAAAAATGGGGGTTGAAAGGTCGAAAAGCCTCCCTCTTAAGAGCCAGTCCGAACCACTAAAGCTATAAAGTTGAAATTTGGCATAAAGGTTCCTCCTCATGTATAGATATCAGCTATGATGGTATATTTTTAAAAATCCTACCGGGAAGGGCAAAACAGGGGAAAATTCTTCCACTTGACAGACTGCCAAAACCGAAATTTTGCATGTCCTGCATACACATCTACTCAGAAGGGACTTTTAGAAATTCCTACGGAAAGAGACAAAAACGGGGAAAGACTCCACTTTAGCGGCCTGTCCACATATCTTTGGCTGGGAACCTAAAATTTGAAATGCATGTTCGCTAAAGTTAGTCCATACTGTAATTGGAACCACTTTTTTAAAAAAGAAATTTTTATCTTACTTCTCAATGGGTTAATAACAACTATAACAACTATGTTTGTACTTGCATATACAACAACAACAACAACTTTTGTTTTCCTTGTTTGATTTTTGAGAATTTCATGCCACATAATTTTCATAATTTACATGTGCTTTTGTATTTTTATTACATCAAAATTTACTGCCTTATATTTTATTTTCATTTTCTACATGCTGTTGTAATTCATTGTGTTTGTTTGTAGTAGTCTTTGTTTTTCTTTTGGTACACAGAAAAAAAAACTCAATAAACTGCACGAATTTGTTTAAACTACATGTAAGAAATAGTTCTCATTTTGATTTTTAATTAAAACCCTAAAAAATCCTAAAAAATATAAAGAGATTTTAATTAACAACTATATTAATTTAATTAAATTTAAAAGAATTACAAAAATTATAGTACGAATTTATTTAATTATTATTTGCTATTAAATGCTTAAATGTTAGCAATTATATACAATTAATATTTCCATAAACTTTAACAATTTAATTTTTGAATTAGTTAAAAATTAATTTGTATTTTTATATTTTAATTGTTTTAATTAATATTTTAATTGAAATTTAACATATTTTTTTCCAGTGTATTTCATAGTAAACTAGTGTTGAAGTTTTCTTGTCAGTTTTTAAACATGTCAATATTTGCAACCATAATTTTTTTTCTTTTTGTAGTTGTTATACCTTGTTTTTTTTTTTCTCTTTCTTTATATGATTTTTCTATATTTCTGAATATGAATTTAACAACTTATTTTTTTTATTTGTTATTGTTTATAGAAAAAATTACAAATACATACAAATGAAATAAAAAATAGTACCAGTACCATAGTTTTACCAGTGCAGGCTTAAACAAAAAAAAAAATCAAAGTACAACAGTAAAATTTTAAAATAATTTTTAGTTGATATATTTTATGGTTGTTGTCACTAAATTTTTAAGGTGTTGTTATTTATAAATTATGCAGTTTTATTATATATATTATTTTTGTTTAAAAAATATTATGTAATCTAAGACATGCAAAAGAAAAAAAAAACGTATTTTTTTTTAAATTAACTTAAATATTTGTTGAAGTATTGTAAGTATAATAAAGCGAGCAACATATCTTTAAGTACATCATTAGAAAGTTTATATTTTTTAATTGTTCATACAAAAATTTTTCTTATTTTCGCTAAAGTTTAATCGTTGTTAAAACTCAAACTACTGTGATTAATATAATTTCTTTGTTTTTGATTTTTTTATTCTGGTGTTCCTGAGTTATTTCTTTAATTAGACTTTTTTTTTATTTTGGTTGTAAAATTTTTGTTTGAAGTGTAGGTGCTTCAATTAAAAATGAATAATAATGTTAATAAAATTTGAATAAATTTTTATTGAATTTGTTAATACATTTAACTGGTACTTAAAATGCAGCCAAATTTGGTAAAAACAAATAAAAGACTTAAGATACAAACTTGAAGTTCTAACAGTGTGACATACACTTTATTAAAAGCAGACTAAATGCCGTTTAATTTAATAGCAGTTATTTTTGAAATTTATTAATATCTGTAATTTAATGTTAATTTTAAAGGTTTTTAAATAAATTATATACACTTCACGTACTCTGTTGTAAAAGTAAAAATATATTTTTAAAAAATTAAAACCAGCAATTTAAACATTGAATTAAACTATACTCCAGAGACCGAAGGTTACGAATTTCTGGTCTCTCGCCAAAGATATTTAAAACATCTTCCCAAAGGGGTTTGGGAAGGAGTCTTTTCTACTTTTTGTGTCACGTTTATAGCAAAAATTCCAAAAGGTACTTATCAGTAAATTAGCCCATAATCCAGGGATCGGATATTTTAAATTTCAGGTTTATCGCTAAAGGGGTTTTGGCAGGCCATAAAGGGAGAAACTTATCCCCTTTAGCCTCGCCGTTAAAAACTTCAAAAAATTCCGTCTATCCCGGAGGAGGAGCTTATCTGCTTTTTAATAAAAAGTAACTTTTATTAAAAAAGAGCCTTTTACTAAAAAAATACCTTTTATTAAAAAAGTACCTTTTATTAAAAAGGCACCTTTAATTAAAAAAGTACCTTTTATTAAAAAATTACCTTTTATTAAAAAAGTACATTTTTTTAAAAAGTACCTCTTAATAGAAAAGTACCTTTTATTAAAAAAGTACCATTTATTAAAAAAGTACCTTTTATTAAAAAAGTACCTTTTATTAAAATAGTACTTTTTATTAGAAAAGTGCCTTTTATTTTTTTTATTTATTAATCATATAATTACAAATTATATGTTAATACCCTAACCGAGCACTAGCACTAAGGCCTTCGGCTCGTTGTAGCGAAAACAGACCAGAGCCTCTGGTGGGAATTGAACCCACGACCCCCGCACTGATAAGCTAGCACGCTACCAACTAGCCTACCGGGGCGCTCACCTTTTATTTAAAAGTACCTTTTATCAAAAAAGTATCTTCTATTAAAAAAGTACCTTTTATTAAAAAAGTAAATTTTATTAATAAAGTACCTTTTACCAAAAATGTACATTTTACTAAAAAAGTACCTTTTACTAAAATTAATTAATTATTAAAAAAGTACATTTTATTAAAAAAGTACATTTTATTTAAAAAGTTCCTTTTATTAAAAAAGTTCCTTTTATTAAATAAAAGTACCTTTTATTAAAAAAACTACCTTTAATAAAAAAAGTACCTATTATTTAACTTTTATTCAAAAAGTACTTTTTACGCAAAAAGTACCTTTTGTTAAAAAAGTACCTTTTATTAAAAAAGTACCTTTTATTAAAAAAGTACTTTTTATTAAAAAACTACCTTTTATTAAAAAAGTACTTTTTATTAAAAAAGTAGCTTTTATTAAAAAAGTAGCTTTTATTAAAAAAGTGCCTTTTATTAAAAAAGTACCTTTTATTAAAAAAGTACCTTTTATTAAAAAAGTACCTTTTATTAAAAAAGTACCTTTTATTAAAAAAGTACGTTTTATTAAAAAAGTACGTTTTATTAAAAAAGTACCTTTTATTAAAAAATTACCTTTTATTAAAAAAGTACCTTTTATTAAAAAAGTACCTTTTATTAAAAAAGTACCTTTTATTAAAAAAGTACCTTTTATTAAAAAAGTACCTTTTATTAAAAAAGTACCTTTTATTAAAAAAGTACCTTTTATTAAAAAAGTACCTTTTATTAAAAAAGTACCTTTTATTAAAAAAGTACCTTTTATTAAAAAAGTACCTTTTATTAAAAAAGTACCTTTTATTAAAAAAGTACCTTTTATTAAAAAAGTACCTTTTATTAAAAAAGTACCTTTTATTAAAAAAGTACCTTTTATTAAAAAAGTACCTTTTATTAAAAAAGTACCTTTTTTAAAAAGTACCTCTTAATTAAAAAGTACCTTTTATTAAAAAAGTACCTTTTATAAAAAAAGTACCTTTTATAAAAAAGTACCTTTTATAAAAAAGTACCTTTTATAAAAAAGTACCTTTTATTAAAAAAGTACCTTTTATAAAAAAGTACCTTTTGTTAAAAAGGTACTTTTTATTAAAAAAGTACTTTTTTTTTAAAAGTACCTCTTAATTTAAAAGTACCTTTTATTAAAAAAGTACCTTTTATAAAAAAAGTACCTTTTATAAAAAAAGTACCTTTTATAAAAAAAGTACCTTTTATAAAAAAGTACCTTTTATTAAAAAAGTAACTTTTATTAAAAAAGTACCTTTTATTAAAAAAGTACCTTTTATTAAAAAAGTACCTTTTATTAAAAAAGTACCTTTTATTAAAAAAGTACTTTTTTTTAAAAAGTACCTCTTAATTTAAAAGTACCTTTTATTAAAAACTTAATGAGATTTCGTTTGCCATTTTAGGATTTAAATAAAATATACTAACTTATAGTATTCAGTAATATGCGTTAATTATAATTATATATGATTATATCGGAACTTTTTATGTCGGGTAGAGCAATATTAATAGTTTGTTTATTAGTTTTAAATTTTCCGACAATTTTAATATATATTTGATTAAATTTATGACAACTTATTACCTAATCACTGATTGTAATGACTGCTCACATTGATTTTAGCCCACTTTTTGTTGATGCTATAAATCAATATCAATTACTTTTAACAGAAAACTTCATAACATTTACGAGAAACTGGTATATATTTATTAATACCAAAAAAACACCAAATATATATATAAAAAGATATACATAAGCTTATTACAAGAAACTTACAAAATTCAGATACAAAAAAAAATACCGGCGTCTATTTATATATGTCTTTTTTATATCTATAAAATATAATTAAATAAAATTTCATAGAAAAAAAGTGAACAAAATGAATTAACACAAGTAGGAAATCACAATTGGCGATGTGCATTATAAACAAACATTTAAAAAAAATATATATAATGGTAAAAATTTGACTTAATTTATGGTTAATTATAACATTTTAAAATGTTATTAAAACATTTTTAATTTTATTATTTTATTATTTGTTGTATGCAGTTTTTAACTGGATAAACCAAAAAATAAATTTATATTTAACAACCATATAAAGTATAATTTAAAATAATAATTAATTTTTCAAACACACGCTAAGTTATAAACAAACGCAAAATTTTAAAGAAACCAAAAAAAAAAAACATTTAATTAAAAAATTACTAAATAAATTGATATTAATTTTTTAATTTAATTAAAATTTTCATGGAAAATTATCTAAGATTTTAATTTATTTTACCTTATCTTTAAGCAGGCAGGCACGGTATATTTAATATTTAAAGTTACAACTAAACTTTTAAATAAAATTATCAATTGAACAATGTTGTTTGTAAAGTGAGTGGCAGCTGCTGCTGTTGCAGATTATTGCGGTTTGGTCTGCCAGTCATTCGTGGCTAATTTGTTTAAACTTTAGCAATACTTTGTGATCAAATTAAACAGAATCCAATGATGAAAATTAAAATTTGTAATAAGACGGTTTAAAGTCTTGAAATATACTTTGTTGTTTGCCATTCAACATTAATGACTTCATTAGTTAAAGTTTAACTTTTTTGGGTTAATAAAGTGTTGTATTCATTTAAAACTTGAAAAAGAATAAAATATAATTACATAACAAGTGGAGGCTTTGATTAATTGATTTAAATCTATTAATATATATTTTTTAATTGAACAAGTGTAAATCAAGGATATCTTAACAAAAATATTATTTTGATGAATAAGTTCGAAGACATTAAGTATATATATTATTATTTAAGTAGTCAATGAAATTAGTTGTGAGCTTTCGGGTATAAATTTTGTAAAATAATTTTTCACGAAAAGATACAATAAATTTTCATATTAGAGCCCTTCGTTGGGCGCTAGAAGAATGACTGTGACTTTTAATTTAAAATTCAAGACTGATAATTTTTCTTAACCGTACGATGCATACGCAACTTTTTCTACGAGTGCACACACCCGGCATACGTGGTACCCCCTGGAGGTATCTCCTTGGGATGTTCTACGGAAAGTTTCGGCTCCGGTATACCTGTCGATTGACCCCTATAACTTCCGGCTAGGTCGACAGATGACCCCACATTTCCCATGAAAACCCTTTGACTGCGCCTTATCTCTAGCCCTTTTATTTGCCCCACTCCCACCCTGAACGGGGCAAAAAAAATATATATAAACTTGTGTGGTACAAAAGTATCCCAGGTGTTTGTTGTCGACTTTGGAAGCTCATAGCTCCTGAACCACTGATCCGAATTGTATAATATAACCATATATTTCCTAGATCCGAAATCTCTCTATGCCCTAAGTTAAGCCGTTCCAGCACTGCAAATCTTCAAGTGGATGCACTTGTACCCGGGTGTGTATTCTAGGGTTATACAAAAATATAACCATAAACCGAAGCAACTCAAATTACTAGATGTTGAAATTTTCCAGTTACTTAAGGTCCCACAGGTTTTTCTCACAGGGCACAATTTAATTTTGACATTCATAACTGCTGTTTATATTTAAAGGTAAATTGAAAAGTCTCAGCTCATCGTTTGTTTCTTTATCGAAATTTCGAGATTCTAATAGAGGTTAAATTGTTAATTATGCAATTTGTAATTTTGGTAAAATATTATATTTTTCTTAATATCTGTAAAAGTGAAAAATATTATTTAGTTTATAAATTTTAAAAATATTTATTTGCATACTTTGAAAATATATTAATTTTTATTTTCTTTTTTTCCATTTCCATTTTCCACATAGGATTGCCAAAGTAAGATTGTTCAATTCGTTAGATAATAACTATAAAACAATGTTTTTGGATATCAGTTAAACTTAGTTTAGTAAACTGACAACAAACTAACATATGTTAGCTATTTCCACCTTTATTTACAAAAATTCGCCAGACCAACTTTTTCTCATTTAGAATTTTGGTGTTTATTGAAATAAAAGAAAATTAATTACTCTACAAGAGCAGCATTCCAGTTATAAATTACATTACACTAAGTTTAAAGATCCTAAAATCTCGACCTAAGTGTCCCAAATTTACGCCAGAATTGAAAATAATTGAAAAAATTTTTAGAAATTTAAAAAAAAAATTAAAAAAACGGCTAAAATCAAAATTGTAACTAAGCGATTTTTAAATATATATATATATTTTACAAATGGCTCATTTAAATTTCTTGCCAAACTGCAACCCGTTTTCCTTTATCTCATTTTGGTGTTTATTGAAATAACTAAAATAAATTACATTACACTAAGTTTAAAGATCCTAAAAACTCGGCCTTAGTGCCCCATACTCTAAATAATCTCTGTAGAAATTTATTTAACATTTAGTAGGAAACTCCTACGAAAAATTGTGTAAATTTACTCTGTTTGGGTAAAGGAAATAAAAACTACATACATTTCTAATTAATGTGTAAATTTACAATGAAAGTGTGTACAAATTAAATGACATTTTTAAAATATATTTGTATATTTACTAAAATTTTGCGTAAAAATGCTTGATTTTAGAGTACAATGAGCATATTTTCAAATGCATTTTTAAATCATTAGAACTGTAGAAAAAATAAAAAATCCCTCAATTGAAAAAATCGCTAAGAAATTAAAAATCGATAATTAAAAAAAAAATCACTAACATTGCGGAAAAATCTCTAAAATTTAAAAAACAACTACCAAATTAAAAAAAAAAATCTGGAATGAAAAACGGCTAAGAAAATTAATAAAGTTGAAAATATAGCTAAAATTAAAAAAATCGCTTAAATTCAAAAAATTCGCTGAATGTAAAAAAGCGCTAAGATTTAAAAAATCGCTAGAAGTGAAAAAATCGTTAAAATATAAAAATGGACGAATTTGCCAGAAATCGTTTATATTGAAAAAATCCCCAAAATGGAAAACAAAAATCGTTTGAATTAAGAAAAAACGCTAAGAATTTAAAAAATTAAAAACTCGCTAAGATCAAAATTGTATATAAGCGATTTTTATACATACATATATGTTTCACAAATGGCTTATTTAAATTAAAAATCTATGATTTAAAAAAAAATTGCACTCACATTGTAAAATATCGCTGAGCGAAAAAATCCCTAAAATTGAAAAAAACTTCCATATTTAAAAAATTTCTGAAATGAAAAACGGCTACATTAAGAAAATTGATAGAATTGCATATAGAGCTAAAATTAGAAAAAAACGATTAAATTAAAAAATAAAACCCTGAATGTAAAAAAGAGCTTAGATTTAAAAAATCGCTAGAAGTAAAAAAATCGGTAAAATACAAAAAATGGCCAAAATCGCCAGAAATCGCTTAAATTGAAAAAATCACCAAAATGGAAAACAAAAATCGTTAGAATTCAGAAAAAACGCTTGAATTGAAAAAAACGCTAGAATTGAAATTAATTTAAAAATTCGAAAAAAACCTTAGAAATTTGAAAAAAAAATTAAAAATCGTTAAAATCAAAATTGTATCTAAGCGCTTTTTATATATATGTTTTACAAATGGCTTATTTAATTTAAAAATCTATGATTTAAAAAAAATTTCACTAACATTGTAAAAAATCGCTGAGAAAAAAATCTCTTAAATTGAAAAAAACTAACAAATTAAAAATATTTCCGGAATGAAAAACGGCTATATTAAGAAAACTGATAGAATTGCAAATGTAGCTTGGCTTAGAAAAAGTCGCTTAAATTTAAAAATAATTGCTGAATGTACAAAAGCGCTAAAATTTAAAAAAATCGCTAGAAGTAAAAAAATCGTTAAAATATAAAAATGGCCAAAACTGCCAGAAATCGCTTAAATTGAAAATAATCCCCAAAATGAAAAAAAATTGTTAAAATTAAGAAGAAACACTTGAATTAATAACAACCCCTAGAAATTAAAATATTTAAAAAATCGAAAAAATCGTTAGAAATTTAAAAAATTTCTAGAATCAAAATTGTATCTGATCACTTTTTATATATATGTTTCACAAATGGCTTATTTAAATTAAAAATCTATGATTAAAAAAAATCTCACTAACATTGTAAAAAATCGCTAAGAGAATAAATCTTTAAAATTGAAAAACACTAACAAATTTAAAAAATTTCTGGAATGAGAAACGGCTATATTAAGAAAATTGATAGAATTGCAAATATAGCTAAACTTAGAAAAAATCTCTTAAATTAAAAAATAATTGCTGAATGTAAAAAAGCGCTAAAATATAAAAAATCGCTAGAAGTAAAAAAATCAGTAAAATATAAAAATTGACCAAAATTGCCAGAAATCGCTTAAAATGAAAAAAAAATCCACAAAATGGAAAACAAAAATCGTTAGAATTGAGAAAAACCGCTTCAATTGAAAAAAACGCTGGAATTGAAAAAAAAAAACAATAGAATTGAAAATAATTGAAAAATTCGAAAAAATCGTTAGAAATTAAAAAAAAAAATAAAAAAATTGCTAAAAAACAAAATTGTATATAAGCGATTTTTATATATGTATATTAGGGCGGGTCGATTTGTAGGGAGTGAAAAAATTCACCAATTTCCCTATGATTTCCGTATTCTATGGGTTATTCCATGAAAATTTGCCGAAGGAACCATACCTCTATCGTTAAAATCGAGTCCCCTACTTTTTGTTGGTAGATTTTTTCCCAAATTGACGTTCGTATGAAATATTACCTACACGTTAACATCCACAACTCAAAAACTATCGATCGGGTTTAGGCGAGTTGGAAAGGTGAGCTCATTTTGATAAATTTACAAAAAAAAATCTCCAACATTGGTCCAACGGTTCAAAAGTTACGGGCATTTTTGTCCAAATTTTGGAGCCTTTTTCCATTTTTTTCATGATTTTGTCCAAGAATATTACTTTCATGGCCATTTTTTTGGCTCAATCCATTATTTAATTCAATTTACAATTCAAAACGAAGAGTTTAAGCCCAAATTTATCGAATTCGGTTGATTAATTCATGCGATATTGCTAAAACAAAATAACACATAAAACCAACTTTTTGATTTTTTTTCCCTTTTTATTTTTTTTTTTCTACAAAAATTCAAATTAAGAGATAATAAAGTATCTATCAACCTATTATCAAAAAAAATATTCAATTTGAGTGTAGTAAAAGACAAAATGTGAAAAAAACATTATTTTTTCTGAAAGTCTTGTTTGCTTTCAAGTCTGGGTGTTTTCGTACGGCTCTCTAATGTCGTCGCCATAGCGCCTTCTACATTCTTTCCTGCAACTCGTTTAGCAGTGGCAGCCAGCAATTGGACATGTCTTTCCGTTCCTTGAATGTGTAAAGGAATTTGTGGATCATCGAACGGTGGCACTTCGTAATTTAAATATCCCTCCAAATGTTCATACGAATAACTTTGCGTAAACGGTGGTTCGAATAAAATGGTATCGTCATTTAAATCAATCATATTTGTATATTCCGTACAATTAAAGTTTATAAGAGATTTTTTATAAACTCTAAGTTCCGTTGGGTCGACAATATCTCTTCGGTAATGTTAAATCTTCTTTATAGCAATGTTTCGTTTTTCCATTCTATCATCAAACAACATAGATAGCAAGATATTTTCTGAGTGTGCAAAATATGGATTATCTTGAATTACTGTATTTACAACTCCAAGTAAATTCTGAACCTCCTCTCACATCAACTTCCATTTCGTCATAATGTGGTTCGTATGTAGGATCGTTGCTCACTGGGATTGTTGGTATAGTCGTTGGTATCGTCTCTTCACTTCCACTATCGTGTTCCGGTATCGTTTGTATTCTGTCATTATATTGATCGCGCATGAAATCTTTTAAGTTTTCTGGGATAGATCCACATGAGCAGTCGTTTTCTTTCAAGTTGCATTTACATTTTCCAATGTTGAATAATTGGTTTGTTGATTCTACGATTTTTTTGAATTCTGTTGCGCGTTTTACTCGTTGTTTATCTGCATTACTATATGCGTCAAGCAAATTATTCAATTTTCTAATGATGCTACCTTTGAGTATAAATTCAATATTAAGTTGATTCCAAATTTCTAACAATCTGTCTGCTACTTGGGGAGTAAATCTTTTATACGAAAACATTTTGCTTTGGGCTTTTGAACGTTCGGCCAAGAAAAAATAGTACTTCAATATATCTCGTTTAGTTGACAGATTAATATCAGGTAATTCACAGCCCACGCAAAAAGAAAAAACATCATGAGAGACCAAATGTTGCAAACTACTGCGTTGGGTATCTGTTGGATTTTGCGATGAACCAGGCTCTGAATCCATTTTTTAAACCGTCACTAAAAGAATTATATATGTTTTTCATAGAATAATAATATAACTATTAACTATAATAGTTAGCAATGTTTTTACACTTACCTTTAAATCTTTTCTAAATTTCAAAATAGTTTGATTATTTGTTAGTTATTTCAAGTAACACTTCACTGAAATGACGCTCAAACAAAACTAGCATACACTGGAATCCCCACCCCGCCAACAACAGCTGATTGTTTCGTCCAATTAGAATTGCTGTGTATTTGTTGTTGTCAAAATGACGTCAGCGAAGAATTATTCTTTATAAATCGTATGCAAACCCAAAAAAGAGAGCAAAAATAAAAAGGGGAAAAAAATCAAAAAGTTGGTTTTATGTGTTATTTTGTTTTAGCAATATCGCATGAATTAATCAACCGAATTCGATAAATTTGGGCTTAAACTATTCGTTTTGAATTGTAAATTGAATTAAATAATGGATTGAGCCAAAAAAATGGCCATGAAAGTAATATTCTTGGACAAAATCATGAAAAAAATGGAAAAAGGCTCCAAAATTTGGACAAAAATGCCCGTAACTTTTGAACCGTTGGACCAATGTTGGAGATTTTGTTTTGTAAATTTATCAAAATGAGCTCACCTTTCCAACGCGCCTACTGGCGATTAAACCCGATGGTTTAAGTTATGGGTTTTTGAGTTATGGATGTGAACGTGTAGGTAATATTTCATACGAACGTCAATTTGGGAAAAAATCTACCAACAAAAAGTAGGGGACTCGATTTTAACGATAGAGGTATGGTTCCTTCGGCAAATTTTCATGGAATAACCCATAGAATACGGAAATCATAGGGAAATTGTCGAAAAATAAATCGACCCGCCCTAATGTATATGTTTAACAAATGGCTAAGTTTCTTGGCAAACTGTAGATTGTTTTCCTTTATCTTATTCAGTTTTTAAATAAATTGCGTTTGCTCTCTGCGATGCATAGATCTAGACATAAACGCGATCTACAAATCTAGAAATTTTAGTAAAAATTTGACTTCTGGCGTAAACACGTTTTTAAGATTAAAATTTTTATTAGCGATTTTTGTATTTTTATTTTTCACGGGGTGCTTATTATGACTATCTTATACTAAGCCCGCTGTCCGCTTTCATTAATCTCATGTAGTTTTTGAGATACGGGCGATATTCCAAAAAAGCCCTTTTATCTTATGCGTCAGCATCATGTTGCTGATATATTTATGTTTCCACAACATGTCGCAAGTCAATTCTTTAATATGATTCATTGTAAATTATAAGCAACAAATGTTAATTCTTTCCTACATATTCATTAAAACCTCAAATATTTTCAAAGTTTAATTTAAAAATTTTATAGTATTTACCAACCCTTCTTTTAATGTCAAACATGTGATGCTACAATATAAATTTCAAAAACGTAATAAATTTATTTAAAAATAAACATATTTTAATAAGATAACTAAAAATAAATAAAAATTTCTTAGAAATCTTAAATAATTTACATATACGAGAACAACGTAATGACAAACAAACAAACAAAGACTTACAAAAATATTAATTATAATAATAAACAAAAACAACATGAATGATTTAAATGAATTAAAATTAGACAAAAACGTAGCGAAAAAAACAACAAACAAACAATAAAACGAGATAAGTAAAACAACCACAAAAATAACCTCAAGAACTAAAAAAATACTAAAATAGAGGATGAATGTTAGAAAACACGTCGGCACGTCAAAAATATAAAGCATGATTAAGCAACAGACAAACTATACAATCAGTCGGCCACACAGTCACTCACTCAGTCGTTTAAAGCCAAGTTAACAATGATAGTTTTTGGAAGCTGGAATTTTTGGTGATTTTTTTTCAATTTTAATTTTTCTTGCCAAAAAGACACAACCCAAAAAAACTTCTAAAAACTGAGCAGAGAATATGAGTTGTATATGTGATGATCACATCATAAGATTTTTAATACAATACACATTAAATTTAATTAACACGTTGGCCTTATCTTAGATTTTTTTCTTTTTGAGATTTTTATACAAAATATATGCACTGTAGATATTCATTCTTGTATTTATTTATGCATTGAGAAGAACTGGTTAAGGTGTGTATTATTAACAAATAAATATCGTATATTAAATTTATATTGTATCTATATGATTATATTAATATTATTAAAATCAAAATGATGTTTAACTTATAACATATAAATTAATAATAAATAATTTCTTTGATATTGAAGACGTCAAGAAAATTTGATTTTATATTAATCCGGTAAAGAACAAAACAGACAAAGTGGTTTTTAATGTGCAGAATTAAATAGTTTTGATCAAATGCTTTGAAACAGGTTGCAAAATAAGTAATAATTTCCATAGGGGTGGTTAAATTTTAAAGGCCTATGTTGATTTTGAATAAAACACAAATTATTGTCATTTCTTTTTATTATGATAATATGGTATGGTTCAATTATGTATGGAACAAAATATCGGCCAAATGGCAGCCGCGACCTCGTCGGCACACCGCCATCCGATGGTCCAAATTTTCGATGACGCTTAGGCATAATTGAGGTTATATGCCGTTAATTTGCCAAATTATCTCATCCTTTAGCTCTTGAATTGTTGCTGGCTTATCGATGTGCACCTTTTATTTCAAATAACCCCAAAGAAAGAAGTCCGACGATGTCAAATTACATGATCTTGGCGGCCAATTGACATCGCCACCACTTAAGATAACACGGCCATTGAACTTGTCGCGCAAAAGTGCCATTGTTTCGTTAGCTGTGTGGTAAGTGGCACCGTCCTGTTAAAACCACATATCATCCAGGGTCATATCCTCAATTTCTGTCCACAATAAGTTGGTTATCATCTCGCGACAGCGAACACCATTCACGGTAAATGCTTGGCCGACCTCATGACACACTATCGCGAACAACAGCAATGTTTTCCGCAGAACGAACTGGGCGAGCATGCACAGGTGTTTTCACAGACCCGGTTTGTTGAATTTTTCCCACAATTCTCCCGATCGTTAATACATTTGGTCGATTATGCTGACCAAGAAAAATTACAAAGTGCACGAAATGCATTTTGATATGAACGCCCATTTTCATAATAAGCCTGAATAAATTTAACGCGTTGCTCGATTGTGTATCTTTCCATGGTTCAAATTGAGTTAGTCTGAAATTGGGAAATGACAAATGAAATGCAGAAAAAAACTTGACATTTAGGTGTGGTTCACATTCAAAATCCGCCCTTAAAATTTAACCACCCTTTATTTAAATTAATATTTCAATATTTTAGATATATCTAGAAACATATTGTATTTAAATTAAATGGCAAACAAATTTTATTTGATTTCAAAGCTCATATGAATTCCCCCAATGTATAAATTTTTATTAAAATTGCGTCAAAATAAAATTTAAAAATTATTTTGTTAATTTGTTTTAAAGTAAAAATGCACATAAATTGACTTAAAAGGCATTTTTAAATACGTCAGAAGTCCCCTAAATATGTTTTAAAAAATATGTGTTTTATAAAAAACCGTCTAAAATTGGTAGAAAAAAAATCGCTGAAATAATAAAAATGTAAAATTTAGCAAGCAAGATTCAAAAATTGTTATACACAATTAGGAAAACTGTATAGAAATTTAAAGAAATTGCTTAAATTTGTAAAATCTCTAAAATTTTAAATAACCCACCAAATTTTAATACACTCTATGAAAGCGTAAAAATCGCTGGAAAAAATTACAAAATTGTAAAATTTAAGAAAAAAGTCAAATTATAACAAAAAATTATTAGAAATTTAAAAAAAAAGTACAAATTTAAATAACTCGCCAAAATTGAAAAAAAACTACAATAATTTAAAAAACGCTATTTAAAAAATTTTTAAAATTCGTAAAATTTACAAAAAAAATCAAAAATTGTTATTAGAAAATGTCGGTAGAAATTTAAATAAATCGCTAAAAATTAAATAAAAAAATCCCTTAAATTGAAAAAAAATTGCAGAAATTTTAAATAACTCGCCAGAATTGAAAAAGATTCGCTAAAAGTACAAAAATCGTTAAAAATAAAAAAAAAATCATCACAATTGAAAAACGGTAAATTTAAAAAATGGCAAAAATTGGGAAGCAATTCGCTAAAACAGAAAAAATATACAAAAATTAAAAAATAAATTGCTAAAATTGAAATGAACGGTAAAATTAATCGCTGGAATATAAAAACCGCTTATAAAAAAATCGTCAAAAATTCAAAAAAGTCGCTAATATTAAAAAAAAAAAAACTCAAAAAACTGTAAAATTAAAACAAAAAAATTTATTTTACTTTAATTTGAACAAAATATTGACAAAACTTCAGATAACTTGCCAAAATTTAAAAAATCTGCTAAAAGCGAAAAAATCGCTAAAAATTTCAAAAAAAAATCGACACAATGAGAAAACGTGAAATTTAAAAAATTGGCAAAAATTGGAAAAAAATTTAACAAATTGTTTTTCTCAGATTTCAAAAATTGCTTAAATTGAAAATTGCTTAAATTGAAAAAAAACGGAAAAAATTAAAAAGACGCTAGAATTAATTTTAAAAAAATTCTTTAGAAATTAAAAAAAAACATGGGAATTGAAAGCAATTGCTTAAAATACAAAAAATAGTAAAGAACTCGCTAAAAATTAAAAAACGACATAATTAGAAAATAAATCGCTGAAATGAAAAAAACCGCTGATTAAAAAAAATCACTAGAATTTATAAAAAAATTGCTCAATTTGAAAGTAATCGCTTATATTACAAAAATTAAAAACAAAGGCCAAAATAATGAAATAAATCTCTGGAATGGAAATTAAAACAAAAACATAGGAATTGAAAGAATTTTAAAATTTCAAAACTAATCGATAAAATTTAAAAAAAAAAGTCCAAAATTAAAAAATAAATAAATAAAAATTCCCTTAGAATTAATAAAAATTGATAATTGTGAAAAAAAATTATAAAAATTAAACAAAATCATTGGAATTTAAAAAAATTGCTTTGATAAAAAAAAAAAAAATCGGCAAAATTAAAAAAAACACCAAAATTGGAAAAAAATCGCTTTAATAGAAAAAAAACCTCCATAATTAAAAAATAAAATCATTTAACTGGAAACAAGACGCCGATATTAAAAAACCGCCTAAATTTAAAAAAATAGATTCCAAAAAAATAGCAAAGTTAAAAAATAAATTGCTAAAACTGACAAAAGACCGCTAAAGTTAGAAAAAAAACGCGCAAAAAATTAAAACAAAACGCCAAAATTAAAAAAAGGTCATGAAATAAATTGTTGTAATAGAAAAACGCTATTTGAAAAAAGTCGTCAAAATTTAAAAAAACTTGAGAAATAAAAAAAGCAATAGAATTAAAAACCCTAAAATTTAAAAAAAAAAAATTATAGAAATTGAAAAAACACTACACCTTTTCCAATTGTATTTGAGAATAGTCGTTTGAATTTCAGAAACAGTCAATTGTATTTAAGAATAGTCAATTGTATTTCAGAAATAGTCAATTGTATTTCAAAAATAGTCCATTGTATTTCAGAAACAGTCAATTGTATTTCAGAATAGTCAATTGTATTTCAAAAATAGTCAATTGTATTTCAGAAATAGTCAATTTTATTTCAGAAATAGTCAATTTCATTTCAGAAATAGTCAACTATATTTCAGAAATAGTCAATTTTATTTCATAAATAGTCAATTTTATTTCAGAATAGTCAATTTAATTTCAGAAATAGTCAATTGTATTTCAAAAATAGTCAATTGTATTTCAGAGTAGTCAATTGTATTTCAGAAATTGTCAATTATATTTCAGAAATAGTCAATTTTATTTCAAAATAGTCAAATGTATTTCAGAAATAGTCAATTTTGTTTCAGAAATAGTCAATTTAATTTCAGAAATAGTCAACTGTATTTCAGAAATAGTCAGTTGTATTTCAGAAATAGTCAATTGTATTTCAGAAATAGTCAAATCTCTGCGCTGCTTAGTTGTCGAGCTAAATGTAATCTAATAAACTATCTAATTAATTCAAAATTTGCGACCAATATTAAGATATTAGGGGCGCAAGCATTTTTTCTAATCTAATTCATATCTTATTATTTTGCATTATTACTGTTAATTAAATTTCCTAAAAATCTAATGTCATCAAAGCTATTGAATTTTTTCTAGTTTAAATATTAAGATTGATTCTTATTTAAGAATTGCAGCTATGTTATATGAGAAATTTTTAATAGATGTTTTTTAAACTTTATAACTTTTGAATTATAAAAAAAAAATTAAATATTTTTTTTCAATTGTCTTTTCTCACGCACTTTATGTTAATTTCTTGTTTAAATAAAACTACCGCTTTATTTATACACTAACTAAATAAACAAATTATAGGCTTAATCAGACGCAACTAATACACACTTACATATTGTATGTGTCTTAAGTCTTTTGTTTTCTTAATGTTTTTTTTTAACAAATTCAGTTATAAATCTTGCTTTTCAGTTTTTCAAGATAAAAAAAAAAATCAATATTTATTTAAAGTAAATATTTAAAGATTACTAGTTTTTTGTTAACACCTGATGACAAATAATGATAATAAATAAATATTTGCATATCAGCGGTACTCTTAACAAATTTATATACCGTGATAATTAAGCGGTAGCATGAATAACAAAATAAGTATGAGCGTTACTTAGTGCATTTAACATGATGCAATTGAAAGGGCTTAATATCTAATCAAATATTTTGTTAAATAGTCATAATTTGGTTATAATGCAAGATATAATAAAATATAATAATAAATTCCTCCTTTTGTATAGTTAGTGACCTTAAGAATACAATTTATATTTTTGATAAATACAAACCTGCCTGCTTAACTCTTCCGCAATCTATTGCAATGAAGCATAAAGCGGCTGGAATACGTGTTTTGCGAAAAATGAAAAAAAAGAACAACGCAAAACGCCAGAATTATAAAAAAAAAACGTGCAATGTTTAACACAGAATTAAAATTGTGTATTAAAGCCCTTTGCTATATGTTGCTATATTTATTAGCTTGATAATATATTTATATAATTTTTCTTTTACAAAATGTAGTTTATTGAGTTAGCAAAGCAGTAAAAAACTTGAGCAATTTCATATATTTTTGTATATATTGTTAAACTTTTTTATTTAACTTTATTGCAATTACTAATGTTAGTTATATGTATAGTCTTTCAAGGTCATTTATAATATTGATATTGTAGTTATTGTTGTTTTAAAAATGTATATACAATAAAAAAAAAAACAACAATCAACCAACCAACAACTACTGGTCAATCACTGAACATTTTTTTTGATTTTTGTTATTAACCCTCAAATGATGTTAAGGTATTTTTAATGGCAATAAAATCAGAGGATTTTAAAATTTTCTAACTTAACTAAAACAAATATTATATTAAAGATGCTAAAATCCCAAAAACTTGTTTAATAAATTGTGAAAAATGATTTCATGTAGGCTGGTGCCCAAACCTTTAAAAATGAATTAATTCGCGAAAAAAATAATTCTTTTTGTAATTCAACGAGTTGATTCTATATTTTATAAATTAATTTATTAAATCAGATTTAAAATCATAGTTGATTAATTAATTTCATTTGTATCTTTTTTGTTTCAATTAAATCAAATTATTTAAAATATAATTGTTTTCGCGAATAAAAAAAAAATGATTTGATTTGATTTGCGAATTAAATAAAAAAAAATAAAAAACATTATAATTGACTTACAAATCTCGCTTAGTTTTCTAGATATTCGCCATTTTGTAAAATGTTAATTTTTTAAAATGACCGATATCTCGAAAAATAAGCGTGATAGAGCAAAACGCACACAATTTTTGAGTATTAATATACTGCGATAATTAAAAATAGGCCAGGTTGGGAAGTATCTATTCTGAGGTATCTATTTTTATAAAACAGCCACAGGGTGACCCATTTTTTAATGAACGAATTGGAACAGTAAGCGAAATTTGTGTTATCTGAGTGTGTTAGTTTAATTTTTCATTTTTTTTTTATTTTATTTATTTTAATCATATAATTTTATCCTAATACCCTAACCGCGAAAACAGACCAGAGCCTCTAGTGGGAATTGAACACACGACCCCAGCACTGATGAGCTAACACTAGCCAACTAGCCTACCGGGGCGCTCGAATGTTAATTTATATTATCATATAAATTGATAAAATAGTCACCCTGTGGCTGTTTTATAAAAAATACATGAAACCCTTCGGGGACCTACCGAATCTATTTTATCGAAAGATAGCGTCTATTGAGCTTTGCGCTATCTCGCTTAGTTTCCGATATATTTTAAAAAATGCCAATTTTTTAAAATGGTCGGGGTCTGGAAAACTAAGCGAGAAAGGGCAAAACCGACAAAATTTTTGCTCCAGTAGAGTATTAATATACTGCGATAATAAAAATAGGCCAGGTCCGGAAGATATTCTGAGGGATATATTTTTTATAAAACAGTCACAGGGTAACCTATTTTTTTAACGAACAAATTGGAATGGGAAACGAAATTTCTATCATCGGAGTGTGTTAGTTTATATTATCATGTAAATTGAAAAAAGTCACCCTGTGGCCCTGTGCGATAATTGAAATAGGCCAGTTCCGGATGTCATCCTGAGTAGACTGTTTTATAAAAATTCCATGAAACCCTTCGGGTTTAAAATTAAATTAATCGTGATTAAAAAAAAAAAGAATTATTTTTAATCGCGAATCAAATCATATTCGAGAATCAAAATAATTCTTTTTTTGATTCGCAAATCAAATCAAAATTGATCTGATTCTTTGATTTAAAATTGAATTATTCAAACTGAATTATTTTGTTTGATTTATAAAAAGAATTATTTAAATCAATTTAATTCTTTTAATAAGATCAAGATTGAATTATGATAGTAAATAATTCAATCAGAAAAATGTGTTCGCGAATTAATTCGGCAAAATTTAAATCAGACCCGTACAAACTGAGCTTCGAAAATCGGAGGTGGTTGACCATAAAAATTCGAAATAGATGGAAAAAAAGCTCAGTGTGTACGGGTAATCATAGACTAACTATGAAAAAAGGAATTTCGCATATTCTTTAGGGTGTGTGATATATAAGCCTGTTCGAAACTATGAGTTGCTTGTGAATTGGGTGGTTCTTAAAAAGGCTGAAGATGAGCTGGTCGCTCAGGTGGAAAGTGTACACTCCCTGTAGCGCTGAACCTCACAATTTGTTTCCATTTAATAGAAAATAATTTGTGTTTACTATTCGTTAGTAACATTAAATTATGATATCGAGCCTGATAAAAATTAAAAATATATAATTAAAACAAATAGATCGAATAATAAATGAAATTTACATTAAATTAAAAATTTTATATTAAAAATTTTAAAATTAAAATAATCAAAAATCCCTGAAGAAGTTATCTATTGAGATAGCGAAATATTGAATAAAAAAAAATTATATTTTTTTATAAAATTGACCTTGAGCTTGAGGATTTATTACATAGAAAGCAAAGGTTTAGTTTATAAAGGGTGTCCCAAGAAGAACGCAATTTTTAAATTTTAAATAAAACACAGATATTTAAAAAAAAATCGTGAAACTTTATTATATCGTAAAGTAGACAGAATGAGGTTATGTATGGAACAATATATCGTGCAGATGGCCGCCTCGGCTTTGCTGGCATACACGCAATCTTTTAATGAAATTTTCAATGACCGTTTTGCATGAATGCTGCGGTATTTCATTAATGCAGCGTCCAATTTCCTCTTTTAAGGCTTGAGTCGTCGTCGGCTTATTCGCGTAAACCATCGACTTCAAAAAACCCCATAGAAAAAAATCTAATGGTGTTAAATCGCACGATCTAGGCGGCCAATTCTGATCTCCAAAACGCGAAATAACACGACCGGGAAATGACTGATGCAGCAATTGAATTGTTTCTCTGGCTGTATGACATGTGGCGCCGTCTTGTTGGAACCACATGCCCTCCACATTCATTTCTTCAATTCTAGGCAAGAAAAACTGGTTATCATTTCACGATACCGAACACCATTGACTGTTTGCGCTTGACCTGCCTCATTTTTATAAAAAAAAGGTCCAATGATTCCTCCAGCCCAAAAACCACACCACACAGTGACACGTTGAGGATGCATTTGCTTCTCGTGAATCACTCGAGGATTTTCCGCACCCCAAATGCGACAATTCTGCCTATTGACGAAGCCATCAAGATGAAAATGGGCCTCGTCACTGAAGATGATTTTATCGGCAAAATCAGCATTTTCATGTTGTCTCTCCAATACCCAATTAACGAACTCCCTTCGCTGTCCATGATGGTCAGCTGGCTTCAGTTCCTGAGTCAATTGAACTTTGTATGCATGAAGATGCAAATCTTTCGTCAAAATTCGCTGCAAAGTGGATTTGGAGACACCAATTTGCTGAGCTTGGTGTCGAATTGAGGTGGATGGAGTTTGAGCGACATCATCACGTACAGTTGCGACATTTTCGGTCGATCGACCTGGTCGATGGCGCGTTGTTGTCTTTACATCACTAACAGACCCAGTTTCGGCAAATTTATCCATTAATCTCTTTACAGTTGACTCTTTGGAGCATTATTGTGACCCCAAATTTATCGCAATTTGCGAACTGTAGCCGCAAAACTTTTACCATTTTGGTAAAACAGTTTCACAATGAGAATGCGTTGTTCATTCGTGTAGCGCTCCATTTTTACTAACCTCGTACCTTCTACTAGCAAACAATAACAATTGTTCAAATGTCAAACAATGACACTTCGAATGTTGCCAGATTTAAAAATTGCGTTCTTCTTGGGACACCCTTTATAACTTTTACCTAGAGATATATTTGAATCAATTTTTGTTTCTTTATTTTAATAAATTATTTTGCTATTGTTTTACCTTTAAGGGTTAATATTGGTTTTGTACTATAGTAGTACAAAAAGTTAACTTAAAAGACAAAACGTACAAAAAAAAATTTAAGACTAGTGTGCAAAATAACAGCCACATTTTTGTACATACTTTTTTTTAACCAAGATATTTTTTTTCATTTTGGTTATAGTGTAAGGTACCGATAAACAAAAAAGAAAACATAAACGTTTATGTGGAGTAAGCTACGGTATTGTTTGTATACAGTGTTGCCATAACATTGAATTGAAAAAAAAAAGCTAAAACGCCACAAAAAAATGCTAAAATGATAAATCCCCAAAAAAAAATTTTAAAATGTTCTAGTCTAAACAGATAATGCAATATTTTTGAGAATTATGGTTATATTTCAATGAATTTTTGTAAGAAACATTTCCTTAATTAATTTATTAATCAAATTTTTAAGAAAGTAGTTTACTTTTTTAAAACATTTAAAAAATATTTCTAAAAGCATTTAACAGTTTTTAAATTGTCCAAGATTCTGTAAAACTTTCAGGTTACTAAAATTTGTCCTTTCTAAAACATTTTTCTAAGCGAGAAATTTAAAGAAAACCTCAGTTAAGAGATTTTTTTTAAGTAAAATTCTAGGATTTTTTCCTTAGCTTTTGGTGAAAAGGGAGCAGCTGTAGGTCATCCCAAAATCTGACTAGAAATGTGATAAGCAATCTTGAATTTTACTGATTTTTGCTGTTGGTGTTAAGTTTTTGGGGGCTCTGATGTGTTTTGGCATTTTTGTAGGACATTTGATTCCCCCTAAAAAAGTAATTTTTATTAACAAACTGCTTAAACGATTCTTTTAAAATAATTTCTAAATTTTATTTACATACACAATCGAAAGTTAAAATGCTAAAATGACAACACTGGTTGTATGTGAATGGACTTGAGTTTATTATATAAATGTGTATGTTTACCTATACGCACCATGTATATAGCAAGGTCGTTTAGTGGTCATTAAATGTAAGGTGATTTATTTTTCGTATATTTATTTTTGAAGTCTTATTTACTATAAGTTCACAAAAAAAAAATTGAAACTTTGGCAATTAATTTCAATCGTAAACTGTAGTCAATGCAATACAGAGCTTTTTTGGAATTCAAGGGCTTAAATTATGGATGGAATATGAAATATGAAAACAAAAATAAAAGTTTAAAAGTTCTCACAGTAAGAAATATTTAGTGATTCTTCTATAAAATATAACCTTAAAATCTTACAGAATATTTACAAGAAAAGAAGGGCTTTGGAAGGTTTCACTGTATTTACTATTACTATTTGGAATCAGACGCTTAAAAATTTTTATTTATCAAAAAATGGAGACATAACTAAAATAGATAATTTAAATTAGCATTAAGAAAACAAATGCCTTAGACTTATTTAAGCTCTAAAAACCAAACAGAAATTGCTAAAGGTTTTCAGAGATAAGGGACATTTAAAAATTATATTTTAACAATAAATTACACCTATTCAATAAATTCCCTAAACATTAAGCCTTAAAATAAAGAATTCAAATTAAAATCTAGTTAATTCAATTATTGGTCAAAGAATTCGTATTAAATTAATTCCTCCTAAATTCACACAATTGTGCACTTAGTTCCCTAAACAATTTTAAAATGTCCCTTAAATAATTTACTTATTTATTCAATTCCCTGGGCTTTTTATCTAAGACTTTAAAATGAAAACAAACAAATGTACTCAGAAAAGTTCTAGACTGTTACACAGATGAGTGTGGGTTCGATTCCCAGCAAAGACAATATCAATTTCCATCCTTCATACATACCGCACATCGCCTTCCGTTTTTATTCCCATCAGACTCAACCCCACGGATGTTAAATAAGATAACAGAGCTATGAACTGAAAAACCTCAACAAGTTCGCCAACTCTCCATTAGATGGCGCGCAACAACTGTTCTTAGATTTATTAACTCGCGCAATTACAATATTGCCACATTTCACAATTTTTCTTTCACAATTTTTCATCTATACTCTATCCCCTTTCCAAACAAAGTAACACATTAATTGGTAAAAAGAATTTCCTGGGAGTTGCTTCTCTTTACAAAAAAAAATTGTTTAATGATTTGGAGAGTTTTTTTTTTTTAACAACCTACGAAAACTACTGCATTTTTGTAGTATTTTAAACTTGTAATGTAATGTAAGTTACCATGTAAAAATCTTAATAAATATGAACATACATGATCAAACATGGGCTTGAATATGATTATAATTCCATACATAGGTTAATATATGATCATACATGATCTCATATATAACCATATACGAGGGCGAATCAATAAGTTCGTGACTTTTGGAACTTCCCTCGTAGTTATATGAAATGCAACAATGCTCCCATCAAGTACCACCTGTTAATAGACTACTGTCAAATTTTGAGCAAGTTCGGTCATTTACTTTGCGTTTAACAGCTGTTCAAAACATACAACCTCATGGTTTTTTTAAAAATGGAAAAAAATGGAATTTTAAGTGCTCATTAAATATTATTTTTTGGAAAAAAAAAAACCGTCAATCAAACCATGGAAAAGCTTGATAAATACTATGGGGACTCTGCACCATCGATTTCAATGGTAAAAAAGTGGTTTACTGACTTTCGTTGTGGTCGCACAAGTACAAATGACGCTGAACGTTCTGGACGGGCAATTGAGGTCAATACACCCGAAAATGTCCAAAAAAATCCACGATATGGTGTTGGCCGATCGAAGAGTAAAAGTGCGTGTGATTGTTGATGCGACGGGCATTTCATATGGCAGTGTGAAATCGATTTTAAATGATCAGTTGGATTTTAGAAAGCTCTCAGCAAGATGGGTGCCGCGTTTGTTCTCAATTGACCATAAACGTAATCATGTGACAACTTCAAAGGATTGTTTGGGGTTTCGTAACTGTGGATGAAACACGGATCCATTACAACACTCCGGTGACCAGGCAGCAGTCTTAACAATGGGTTTTTTCGGGTGAACCTATTCCGAAGAAGGCCAAGGTTAATGTGTTGGGATGCAAGCGGGATAATCCACATCAATTACCTTCAAAAGGGAAAAACAATAAACGGCAAATATTATGCCAACTTATTGGACTGATTTATAGAGGATTTAAAAAAAACGACCCCATATGGCCAAGATAATGCACGGGTGTATACGTGTGTAGTCTGAATGGCAAAATTCCACGAATTGGGCTACGAATTAATACCTCATCCGCCATATTCCCCGGATTTAGCCCCCAGTGACTATTTCCTATTTCCAAACCTAAAGAAATAGCTCGGTGGAAAGAGATTTAGCTTCAGCGATGAAATTATTGATCAAAAAAATGCATATTTTATGGACCTCAAAAAATCCTCTTTTTTGGAAGGGATACAATTGGAGAAACGATGGACTAAGTGTATTGAGCTAAAAGGAGATTATGTCAAAAAATAATTTTTTTTTGAGGATGAATGACTATGTATTGTCATAAATGAGCATACATAGCTAATATATGACCATATATAAACATATACAGCCATATACCCTCAAATTTCGAAACCGAAGATATATGGTGATATAACTATGAGATCATGTGTGATCATATATTGAACCATACATTAACGTATATGACAACGTATGCCCATGTATGATCTTATATGTTCATATATATTTCAATATTTATGTACGTGTGTTTGCAAAATAAGTGACAAATCCTTTATGCAAAAGTAAAATCTAAGAAAATGCAACTATATTCGTAGATATTTTAACTACTGTACATTTATAGTTGTTTTAACTACATTTGCAAAATACTACATAGGCAAGATACGCTTAGAGGAAATCGGGTTAAGGGATTTTAGTGATATTTTACAATATTTATAAACTTCTTAGAATTAGCTAATTTTATATTTTTTTTTATCAAATTTCGCAATTTTCAAAAAGCAAAAATTGTGATGACTTTGAAAGGAACAAGGAAAAATTTTTTAACCAAAAATTTATTCTAAACTACATTCTAATACGATATAATGGTATCATATGATTACTCAAATAATATGAATTTTTAAATAAATTATATTTAACATATTATTGACATACTTTCAAAAAAAAAAAAAAAACAATATACAAAACTCGACTTTAAAACTATTATTAGATTTCAACATGAATCATAATAGTTTATGAGTTCATAAGGTAATTATTTCAAAAAAAAAAGAAACACAAATTTAACCATATAGATTAAAGAGTAACGATATAACAATAAATTGGAATAAAATATAGTATTAAAAAATTTTTCATTTACTACATATACAAAATATTTAAAAAAATATACAAATTTGTCTTTTAAACCCAACAACATTTCCTTAAAGCCAAATTGTTAAAGCAGAAACTGAATAAACTTTAGTGACTTAAGCTTAGAAACGATATGAAACCAAAATTCTAAATATTTTAATATTAAAAATTTGTATTTCTAAAATTTCGTTTCTTACTAAAACAAAGTTTAAGTTTAGATCTTTATAATCTTTGTCTTATAATATTAATAATTTATTAAATATGGCTATTGTTGGTAGAAATATTGTGGTGTTATATTTTTTAAGAAAAATAATATTATTAAAAAAAATAATCTGGTTTGTTTGTTTTTTTTTTTTTTCTTAAATAAACAACCTTGAAAGTATGCTAAAATTATATAAAAAGAATATATATATAAATATAATATGAACGTAAATTCTAAAAGCAACTGTTTAACTATAATAGAATGACAACTGATGTGAGCGGTTGCTGAAGAATAATGTGGTAAGACGTAAATGACTTTTAAAAGGGGTTGGGTTTTAAAATACAACAAGAGCAATAACAAAAATAATTTGTTGCTACCTGTATCATAAAAAGTGATTATAATATGCTAAATGTTAAAATTAATATTAGATTAAAAAAAAAATAAATAAAAAACTTAAAACAATATACAAACCAGTTTAAAAATACCAAATTCCAAAATAATGTTTAGCTCAACAAAAAAATTTAATATAAAAATTATAGATACTTTTTTTTAATTAAATCCGGTTAGTAGTAATATACTAATTTCAATTAGTAAATTTTTAATAAATTTGTAATTTAAAAAAAAAAAAAATTAATATTTTTCTCAATATTATTTCATAATTATAACAATTATCCAATTATTTTTACAAATCACTACCACCTTTACGATTTCAATGAATCTTCCTTTCATTCAAGTTTATTTTTACAAAAGTCATAACAACAACAACAACAATAGTAAAAATATATTTCATTACCTTTTTACAATAATTTTATTGTTGTAGTAATATTATTTATGACTAGTAACAATGATAAATAATAAAAGTTAATAAATATTTCTTAAATGTCATAATACAATAACAACAAACGCACCTTCCATACTTACAAAGCGTACATGGATTAAACTTTGGACGGAAAGAAGATCAAAACAAAAAAATTTAAATAAAATATTGCCAAGAAAATTTGGAGAGAAAACACAATTAAAACAACTGGATGGATAACAACCACAAAATTTATTAATAATTTTTTATTGGAGAAAAAAGAAAAACTAGAAAAATTCTATTAAAAGTCTACTAAAACCTGAGGCGCTCTTAATAAATTTTTTAACAGATATTTACAATTAACACTATGGGATGCAAAGTATGGTGATGAAGGTCATAGCTGACCAGAAATATACATTCTATTCTGCTTGTGTCTAATACTGAATTAACACTATATCGAAATATCTTTTAAAATCGAATTAATTCCAGTTTCAAATTACAATTTTATTAAATCTACAACTAATATTTTTAAGTTTACTTAAAAAATTAAAATTTAATATATGTTTACATTTATTTTTTCCACATGGTGATGCCAGATTTTCACAATATTTTTATACATATTATTGCTGAATGCTGTGTAAGCATAATTATGAAACTGGATTTTTGGAAAATTTGGTTATAAAACTGGATTTCTTTGTAGGGGAAATCTGATGTTAAATCCAGTTATACAAACTAGATTTTTCCAAAATCCTATTTAAATGAAATTTTGAGCATAGTGTAAATTTATTTTCTGAAAATTCTTCATTTAGAAAAAAAAAAGTTTTTCTCAAATTTCTTTTGAAAATGACATTTTCATATCTTCAATACTGACAAATAGTAGGTTTGTTTTTTTTTTGAATTTCATATCTATAAATATAACTACTTTTAACGAAAACGACTATTTACGGTTTTTACACTGAACAACATCTTTGTGAAACGCATGGAAGATGTTGAAAACGTAAAACAAGGGTTTACATTGGCAATATCTTTCATCTGTTTTTTATTCAACTGTCAAAAAAGAAAAAGACGCATAATTGTTGTTAAAAATAAAAAATTTACTTAGAGAAGCATTAATTATAATTGGAGTATTTGTTGCTTTGCAAGAACAAATCCGAATTTTAATGCAGTACATTGAAATATTAAAGGCCATTCTGGAAAAAGATGATGATGAAGAAGAATTTTTGGTAGACATAAGTATGAAATTCTTACATCTGCCGCTCTTTTTCCTTTGTTGAATAATTTTTTTTTGTTTCTTTTCTGCAATGTCAGTTTGCTAGTGATGGCACAAAAAAAATTTTTGCCATTTTTTAAGTGATGACACTTAAAATAACGAAAGATGTAAGATGCAACAAAATGAGAAAGGATCATCTTTTGAAGATGTAGAAATTTGAAGAATTTTTAGCCTGTATAATTCTTATGGGAAGATGTTAACATCTTTGCAAATTGATGAAAGATGTAAGATGTAGCTCAGTGGAAAAAGGCTATATCCCCACTTATCTGATTTTTCTTTATTTTTTGTAAACCAATACAATTTGAACATTTGGGGCCGCTATTGTACGGAAGCTGTTTTCGTATATGGACTTCGCCGAAACGCGCCATGAAGCAATTATATTGTTTGTCCTGGCCTAATTTTTTTGTAAAAATACAAAAATTTCAATTATTTTTATGACAAATATTTTTGTTTACATTTAAAAGAGAAAAGACAATAATTTCTAAAACTTGGCAGCATTTTTATACCTTCTTAATTTTTAAATAGCTATGTATATCTATAACTACTTAGCAAGTGTATATCTATTTAAATTTGTATGGAATATTTATATAAAATTCGAAAAAAACAAACCTTGTATATATACGGATGGTTAGGAATGGTTAGCGCGTGTATCAACCTGAATGATTTAGTATATATATCACTGTCACCTATATTTCGATTAAAGTGGAAACCAATAATTTGAAACCTTTTACTCGTGTTAAAAATTGTTATATACAATAGTGCAAGGTGGGGCAATAAGTATCACCCTATTAGGAATTGATACCATTTTTGCAGAACGTACTGTATGTCCATTTGATTTTGACATTCGTAAAGTAGAAACGTGAAAAATTTATTATAGAGAATAATAAATTGCTATTCGATTTAAGAGCGAGCGATATTTACAGGCATAATTTTCTATTAAAACCGACCATAAGCGATGAGCCTTTTTTTTTTTTTTTGTCTCAGCAGCCACTTCAATAAGCAAATTGTCGGTTATTAAGAACGGTAAATCCACGCATAATTTATGAAGCACCATTTCACCCTCTCACAGTCACCGTGTGGTGTGCAGTTACGTCGGAGAAGGTAATTGAACTTTATTATTATTTGGCCAGCCAAATCTTCCGATTTGACTTACCCGGACTTTTTTCCCTGGGGATATTTGAAGTCGTTGGAGAACAAGCTTCGCACCTTAGAGAAGTTAATAAAGCAACTTATGACATGAAATTAATAACGTGACACCACAAATTCTGCTCCCAGTTATGCAAAATTAAATCTAAGAGTCCAAATTTGCACCAACGCAAACGGCGGCCAATTCTCGGACATTTCTTTCCACAATTAATTAATGTAATTAGCGAAAGAAAATCAGATGATGGTTTTTGACCCACCCTGTATGTGATCATATTTAACTATATTCGAAAGTTAAGTCTATCCAATTATATCAGACAGAATTTATATTTATATAGAAATATATATGAAATAATATATAAATATATCTGAAGTTATGTATAAACATATCTGAAGTCGGATACGATCGGATGGACTTTAATTTCGGATGTAATTATATATGAACATTATTTTTGATCTATATAAATGTAGGGCTGGCAGTTAGATGGCACACTTTTTTCTGCTTAAACCCCCATTTTTAACACAATCCTTGTAAAAATTATAAAATCACTTTATATGTAAATTCAGGTGTCTACACAAAAGTGTTTGGGCAGGACAGGGCGGTAATTTCTTCCCTCCCCCCTCCCCTTATCAATGTTTAAAAGTGACACGCCAAATTTTAAGTTCCCAGCTTCTACGCTGGCTGATTAAGAGACCTTATCATGTTTCAGGAAACACAAATTTTAAATGACAGTCTTCTAAGCAAAAAGTTTGGACATGCCGTAAAGATTGGCACTTTTTCGCTCTTGAACCCCTATTCCACCACGTCTCTGACAAAAATTCAAAAAATCACCTTATTAGTGAATTATCTCTTTATCAGTGATTTAGACTCCAGAAAATACATATTAAATTTCGAGTTTATAAAAAACTGGTTTTTGCCCCTCCCCTTGAATATTTCAAGATTACCGCTATTCCAATAATTTCCAATAGAAGGCTGATTGATTCTATTTTAACCCCGAATCAACCACTTTCTTTATAGAATTCAAAAAAGCCAAAGCAGTTTAGGCAGGCCCTTAGGGGTAGACTTTTCCCCTTTTTAATATTAATTTTACCATAGCCCTGGTCAAAATTCCCAATGTTACCCTATCACAAAATTAGAAACTACTCTATGGAAGGCATATTTTAAATTTTAGGTTTCTAGCCAAAAGAGATTTGGGCAAGCCGTCAAGAAGGAGACATTTGCCCTTTCTATACATCCCCAAAGGAATTTACAAAAAACCCGCCTTAGTTAATGTCTACACCGGGAAGGGAAGAATGTCGACGTAAATAAGTCAGTGAGCCCAGATGTACGTGTAATTTTTCATCGTATTGAAAGGTTGCCAATGTCCAGTCAAACCCTAAAAAAGGTGCGCCTAATAACTTTCCAAGATTATAGTGAGCCTGATTAACTAATATCTTGTGAAATATCTAGATACCAATTCTTCTTTACGAAAGACATTATGGCTTCCGTAGAAGTGCTGACTTCGTTTCTCTCGGAGTGTTGAAGACGTTTCATTCACAGATTTGTTGAGAGGAAAGTGATTACCCTAGATCTTTGATGACTTCTCTCGATTCATGTCGAGTTTTCTTAGGGATCGCACTATAATATTTATTATAGATAGGATCTCAACCAAAGAGTTCAATTAAATGCAGGGGTACCACAAGAGTCCATATTTTCTCCTTCTCTTTTTCTTATCTTTCTGAACGACTTTCTTGGTCATACTTCAAATCCCATGTATGTTTTTGTTGATGATCGCAACATTTGTCATTTATATTTCTTTGGCAAGCCTGGTGGAGGTTGTGGGGGCAAAATACGGATTATAGTGACACATTCAATCGAGATCTAATACAAAGAACACAGATTTCTGCTGATTTGACGTCATTCGCATGGTTTGGTTGTGGTAACTGAATTTTACGATAGAACTCACAACTAAGAAGTCATAATTTTTGAGCGCTCCAAAATGTGTTGGTTGGCTTGTTTCATTTTGTGGCCGGCTGTTACAATTTCAATTCGTGTCATACTTTGAATATTATCAGCAGCAAGTGTATGTGTGTTTTGTAAACATCGTATTTTTTTTTTTTAATACCCAGAGATGAAGTAGTAAATATAAACAAATTTGTCAAGCTTTATAACATCATACAAAACGTGCTTATAACGTTTAATTACCATATGCACCAGTTAAATAAAAAATATACTGCAATGATGTATTAAATAATGATTTAATAAAATTTCGAAAAAAAAATAGAAACAAAACTAATTAGAATTAATTAAAAATAAACAATATTTAAAATATTTTGCTTAATAAAAACGAAATATTTAAGAAACAAATTTGGAATGTTAAAGTAGAACCAATATAAAAAAATTATATTTTTCAAATCAAATAAGATTAAAATCTATATAAATCTCATCAAATTAATTAATTTATTAAAAGCCTACACAGAAATTATTAAAATCGAGTTTCAGTTAAAATATTTATAAATTTATTTAAAAATTTAATTGAATTTGGACCACCAAAAGAATTTGTGATATTAATTATTTTTTGTTATTTGAATTATTTTTTTTTTAATTAATTGAAATTTTTCACTTATTTTTTTAATCATGCGAGGGCGGATTAATAAGTTCGTGACTTTTTGAATAAAACACACTTTTTTTGCCAAAAAAAAGAAAATATTTTTCAACATAATCTCCTTTTAGCTCAATACACTTATTCCAATGTTTCTCCAATTTTTGTATCCATTCCAAATAACAGGATTTTTCGAGGTCCATAAAATAGGCATTTGTTTGATGAATAATTTCATCATTGGAGCTAAATCTCTTTCCATCGAGCCATTTCTTTAGGTTTGGAAATAGGTAATAGTCACTGGGGGCTTAATCCGGAGAATATGGCGGATGAGGTACCAATTCGTAGCCCAATTCATGGAATTTTGCCATTGAGACAACACACGTCACACGATTATGTTTATGGTCAATTGACAGCAAAAACGGCACCCATCTTGCAGACAGCTTTCTTAAATCCAACTGATCATTTAAAATCGAAACCACACTGCCATATTAAATGCCTATGGTATCAACAGTCGCACGCACTTTTGCTCTTCGATCGGCCAACACCATATCGTGAATTTTTTCTACATCAATTGGCCGTACAGAACGTTCAGCGTCATTTGTAATTGTGCGACCACAACGAAAGTTTGAAAACCAATTTTTTACCATTGAAATCGATGGCGCAGAGTTCCCATAGTATTTATCAAGCTTTTCCTTGGTTTGATTGACGGTTTTTTTTCGCAAAAAATAATGTTTAATGAGCATTCGAAATTCACTTTTTTCCATTTTTAAAAAATCCACGAGGTTGTATGTTTTGAACAGCTGTTAAACGCAAAGTAAATGACGGAACTTGCTCAAAATTTGACAGTGGTCTATTAACAGGTGGTACTTGATGGGAACTGTGTTGCATTTCATATAACTACCAGGGAAGTTCGAAAAGTCACGGACTTATTGATCCGCCCTCGTATCAATTAAATTTTTAATCAAAAATCTTCAACATTTTCAATTAAAATTATATAAATTGAAACTTTAATTAAAGTTCGAATCAAAAATATTAATTGAAATTACAGATTCAAATCAATTAGAATTTTAAATATTTTTTTTATAAATAAATACTTTGTACCAAATACTACATAGGAGTACCATAGTACTTTTTAGGTTCCAATAGCACTACAAAAAATACCAAAAAGTACCAACTTTATCATAAATGGTGCATGCGTATCCGCAGTGTTGCCAAAAAAGTTTGTTCTCATGTTCCCATTTTCAAAGTTAAAATACCCAAAAATCCTAAACAAATTGTTTAATAATCAAATTTTCCTTTTTTCTAAAATGATTTTAAATTAAAAATAAATATTCTAGAAAGAAAGGATGGCCTCACTAAAGAATTCAAATTTTAACAAATTCAAATTTTGATTTTTTTTTTTTTTTTAATTTCATAATAGACCTTTAAAAACATGATTCCATGATTTAATTTTAAAATCTATTGCAATTTTTAACGAATCAATTTGCAAAATTCTGTTTATTGTTTGAATAATTTTCTACTTTATTCAATGGATCAGAGAATCAATTTGATTTTTTTTTTTTTTGAATCGTTCAAATTGTAACCAAAAATCGCTGGCGAAGAGAATCCCAAAACAAATTATTTAATCGAGCTAAAATTGAATCATTGATATGAAGTAATTATGATTTATTCATAGATTCATAAAATAAATTATCAAGCTCTGCATTAAAGCCAATAAGTCATTAATTTAACAGAAATAGCTTTCAATTATCAATCTGAAAAATCTATCAAAATTTAATTTTTTTATCAATAAATTTACAAATGTGAAGCCAAATGTGTATTAAAAATATTTTTAATAAACATTTTTTTTTTGTTTTTTTTTTTGGCAATAATTTTTTCTGTATAAGTTAAAAACTCTTAATAGTCATCTTTAATTATTTTGCCAAAAAAAATTTAAAATTTACAGAATTTTTCTGTGGCACAATTTCCAATATTTACTCTCATGAAAAGTTACCAAATTTTGGGGTAATTAATTTACAGTTTTCAGGAAGTAAATTCAAATCTAGAAAACATAATTTTTTATATAAAAAAAGTTCTTGGCTAATTTATAATTATTATTTATCTTTTGTAAGCATTTACCAGTTTTATTAAATTTTTCAAAAATCTAGAATATGTTTATTCTTAAACTTGATTTTTTGCTTTAAAAAAAATGCAAGTATTAAAATATTTAGGTTTAACTAACAATAATTAATTAAAACTTGTTCTCTGTTAGCGACAATATAAATTTGCATAATTTTTAAAATAAAAATTTGATTTCCAATTTTAAACCACAAAAAAAAGGCAGAACTTGTTCTTAAAATGGTATCTGGTGCTAAAATTTCAAAATTTTAATTCATAGTAATAAATATTAGCATAAATATTTATTAAGTGAAATTTAAAATAAAATTTAAAATAAAAAAATTTTAATATATAGTTATTAGTCAAAAAAAAACAAAAGTAAAAGTGCTAGAAAATAATGATGACATCAAAATCCAATATATACAAGGGTAGAATTAATTAATACTTAAGAAGTTACAATTATATTTAAGATTATTTTTAAATTGAAATGCATTTATAATACAAACAGTAGTTGAACAAGTTGTTTAAATTTAATTTTTTTTATTTTAAAGTTGGATGATTACAATAAAATACTTTCTACCTTAGTACATGATGATGTGATCTATTAATAAATATTTTTTGAAATATAGCAAATATAAATCTTCAACTTTAATGAAATACAAAAAGAAAAAAAAACATACAATAGAAAAACCCATAATAAAAAATAATATATAAAACTAAAACTATATAAACGAAAACCAATGTCACTTTAACCTGAGGTGCATACCAAATACAGTGATCACAATGTTGTTGACGATGATGAGCCATAAAGTATACAACAAACAAATAAATACAATTAAAATAATGACAAATTTATATTTAATATTATGATTAGAAATACAAACAGTGAAATTCAATTAAATATATCTGATGTATTTTTAATACTTAATTAAAATTAAAAATTAAATTTTAAAAATTGTAAAGTCTAAATTTTTGTTTAAATTGGATTTTATGGTATCAAAACATTTTATTTACCCCCATAAATTTATTAAATTTGCCTACAATTAACAATAGACTTAGGAAACAAACTTTATTGGAGTATTTCAATTAAATAAGTTTAAAATTACCCATGTAAAAATCGAAATATATATAAACATACATGATCATGCATGGGCTTGTATATGATCATACATGGGCATACATGATCATATACGTCCATACATGATCTCATATATGACCATATATCTTCGGATCCGAAATTTGAGGGTTTATGGTGATATATGTGCATATATTATCATACATGCTCATATATTATTCATGTTTGCTCGTATATAATCATATACGTCCATATACCCTCAAATTTCGGATCCGAAGATATATAATCATATATGAGATCATGTATGGTCACATATTGAACAATGTATGGACGTATATGACCATGTATGCCCATGTATGCCCATGTATGATCACATACAGGCCCATGTATGATCATGTATGCTCATATATATTTCGATTTTTAGATGGGTAATTTAATCACCAAAATTATGCCTTTTAGAGCTTAAAGGTACAGCCAAAAAAATTTAATTATGATTTTTAAATAATTCCTATTGAAAAAAAGTTTTTTTAAAATTGGCTCTATCGAACCTTTTGTACCCTTTAGAATGCTATTCAAGACATCTCCTATTGTTGCGTTTACATCTCCATTCAATCAGAAGATTTTAATATTAACCACTGGAAAAAATATATGAAAATTTTTTAAGAATATACTTATTTAAACTCTATGTGTTTTATTTAAAATTAAGTGTCTATAAGACCTTCTTCATTATTTTTTTAAGAGGTGAATTTAAAAATCTTAGGATTGGGATGTAAATGTAAACTTTAAGTAGAAAGAATGTTTGTGGTGAAAGCCATAAAAACTTTAATTCCTGCTTTACGAAATTGTGTTTATTATCAGCATAGAGTTTTTTTTTACAAAAAAAAATAATATATGCAAATTATGCAAAAAAAATATTTGTGTTGGAAAATATTTATTCAAGTTAAACATTTTTAAGGTAAAAAATAAATTCTTTAAGATAAAAAACATTTTTAAATTAAAAAAATATTTTTGAAATAAAAAACAAAAAGGCTTAAATTCAGCTGTGCCGAATCTTTGAATAACTTCCAACAATATCTTAAAAAAATGTTCTCTACTGGATTTGATACAAATAACATAAAAAACTTTTAAAGTAAAATTATGGAGGTGAAAAAAATTTTTTGAGTATAAAATTTTTTTTTAAATGTGAAACCACATTTTTTGGTGAAATAAAAATTTTTGAGGTGAAAAAAATTTTTTGTGGTGAAAAAAAATTTAGTGGTGAAAAAAATTTTTTGAGGTGAAAAATACTTAAAAAATATTGTTTACCTCTAAGCGACTGGTGAAAAAATATGAGAAAATATATTACGTACCAGTCGCTACTATGAAATAGTACTACGATAAAATACACCAATTTGTATGGAAAACTTTAACTTTTAAACCGCTGTACCGATTTTGCTCATTTTCAATAGAAAACTGCTCGGGTGGATGTCCAATTATCTAGGTAAAAATTAAGACCCTGCGTGGTCGCTTTTTCAACAGACAGACAAACAGACACTACAAAAATGTTTTGAGGGTAAAAATATTTTCAAGGTAAAAAAAATTTTAAGATGAAAAAATTTTTCGAAACGTTTGTAAAAAGTGTGAATAAAATAATTTGTTACGCATTTCACCAGATATCAAGAGGTGTTTTACTCCCTTTAATATTTTTTTTTTAATTATAAACAATTTTCAACTAAAAAAAATTTATTATAGAATAATATCTTTCATCTTATACCTTACAACTTTTGAACTTCTGAGGTGAAAAAAAACATTTTTTGCTATCAAAATTTTTGTATTGTATTTTGAGATAATAATTTTTGACGGGAAATAATTTTTGAGTTAAAAAAAAATTTTAATTAAGTAAAAAATATTTTCGAGTGCTAATATAATAATTGCGAATAAAATATTTTGTCACACTTTTCTCTAGACATCTAAGGGTTTCTGTATATTTTAAATTAATCTCAAAATTTTTTGAGATGAACATATTTTATGGGGTAAAAAATTTTGAGATGAAAAAATTTGCATGCAAAAAAAAATTTTTAAAATGCCCAAATTTGTATGCAAATTTTAGAGGTACAAAAATACAAATTGCGTATTTTGTCACCAGACGTCTAGATTTTAATATTTTATATTTACCTAATTTATTTAAAATGATAATATTTTTGAGTTAAAAAAAAATTAAGTCAAAATATTTATACTAAAATGCCACAATTTTTTTTTTGCTTTGAAGGTAAACATTTTTGAGGTGAAACAAATTTTCAAAGTAATTATAAAAATTACGAATAAAACATTTTGTCACATTTTTTTCACCAGACGTCTATTTGTTAATATTTTATATTCACCTTATGTTTTTTTTATATAAATTTTTTTTTTTTTTTCAAATAATTTTGAAGTGAAAAATCTTTTATGAAAATAATTAACTTAAATGCAAGAATTAGTATGCAAATTCAAGAAATCTCCTCACATTTACAATATTTTTTAAGGTACAAAATTGTATTCGAGGTGAAATTAAATTTTTTTGAAAATCAAAAAATATTTTAGGGTGAAAATAATTTTGAGGTGAATATAAAAATTGGAAATTTTGTCATAAGATGTAAATATTTTTTGTTTTACCTCAATTTTAAAAATGAAACATAGTTTGGAGTAAAAAAAAATTAAGTAAAAAAATTATAATAAACAATTATTTTACTATAATTTTTATGCAAATTTTAGAAGTTTCTTTACATTAAATATATTTTTTAAGATACAAAAATTTACTCTCGGCAAAAATATTTTTAAAAGTAAAACAATTTTTTGATGTGAAAAAAATTTTGAGGTTAAAAAAATTTTTGGTGAAAAAAAATTTTTGAGGTGAAAAAAAATTCTGAGGTGAAATAAATTTTCGAGGTAATTTTAAAAATTGTGACATCTGAAGATAAATATTTTATATTCACCTAATGAAAAAAAAATGAATGATAAAAAAACTTTTGAGGTGAAAAAATTAAAAAAAAAAAATTATTTTAAAATGTAACAAATTTTTATGCAAATTTTAGAGTTTTCACTCAATTTTTTCACCTTATATATTTCAAAAAAATATATCTTTTTAGGTGAAAAATATTTTCGGAGATAAAGAAAAACTACACTCACAATATATTTTCTGTTACTGACTGTAGTTTATTTAAAAAGTAATACGTAAAGTTTATTTTTAAACGAAGAATCAATTGAAATTCATAGAAATATATTTTTTAACTATTTGAATCTGTCATTCAAAAAACAAACTATAAAAATTTACAGACATTCAGTAGGAGTTGATTTTTTCAGTTAAATGTAAAATTTTATATTTTCTGTTTTTAAAAATATTAATTCATATAATTCTTTATTGTTTTTTTAAAATTAAAAAAAGTTCTGTAGAGATAATTTTGAGTTGAACAAAAAAAATTTTTATATTAAAAAATTAGGCAAAACGCAACAATTTTTATGTAAATTTTAGAGGTGTCTTCTAAGTTTTTAACATCACAACTTTTAAGCTCCTGCACAGTGGGCACTTTTTGCTGTTTTTTAATTACGTAGCTGACTAATTTTCAAACTAATTCCTAATGGCCAATTTTTAAAAATCATTTACATATTTATTTTTTGTTTATTAACGACCTAGGCAGTCAAAGTTTTCAGTTCAGGATCATCGAGCGATTTCGCTTATTTTTAATACAAAATTCTCAAGACAAACCAAACATTTGGGTATTACCATTTTGTATGAAGATATAGGGTCCGCCAAATAACTTTTTTTTTTGAAAATGCTATAAAAAAAATTACTGAATATTTTCTCAAATTTCTTTTTTTATTTGAAAGTACAATCCTTCCGGTTAATAATGGAAAATAATTTCATTCAAATGGCTGCCTCGGCTGGCCATGCAGTAGCCTACACGATCGGTCCAATTTTTAAGCACATTATCGATTGTGTGCAGCTGTATTTCACCAATGGCTTCACGAATATTGTCCTTTAAAGCGTCAATTGTCTTTGGCTTGTCAAATCTCAGCTTCGAGGTGGCCAAACGACATCAGCTCTGCGGCTGTGTGGCACGTAGCGCCGTCCTGTTGAAATCAAATGTTGCCAATATCCTCCTCTTCAATTTTTGTGAACAAAAATTCGTTCAACATATCCCGATAACGACCGCCATTGACTGTAACGGCCACTCCTTGCTCATTTTCGAAGAAAAATGGCCCAATTATGCCTCTGGACCAAAATCCGCACCAAACAGTGACTCGTTTTGTGTGCATCGGCTTTTCAATGTATGTGTGCGGGGTTTTTGTACCCCAAATGCGACAATTTTGCTTGTTTACATACCCGCAAAGATCAAAATGAGCTTCATCTGAAAAGATGACATTGAAAAGATGACATTCTGCAACATTACCATGATTTTCAAAGAAATGTTGCAATATTTCCCAGCGTTGTTCAAACGTATACACAACCATATTCGTTCAGCGGAAGGATAAAATTAATTATCTATCAAATCAGACATGAGCTCAGTGTTACCATTCACGAAATAAGCACTAGTTGAAAAAAAAACGTTAGATGGCGGATCCTATATAAGAATTGTATTCACTTTTTCAATCACAACTTATAAACCACTGGATAGACTTTAATAAATTTTTACCCTTGACTGGGAAGAAATAACAAACAATCTGTGTAAAATCTGGTAACATTTCCTTCATCCTCGCTCGATGATCATTATTTAAACTAACAGATATTTCAAGACGACCTTAAATAACCGAGGTTTATACAAGCGACCATTAATTGCGCATGTAAACTTCTTAAATATAAAAGACTTAGGAAACAAACTGAATATATATATTTTTATTCAAAGGTGGATTTAATTAAATTTCATTAACTGTACATATAGATTTTTATCAATTACTTGGCTAAAATATGAGGTTTTTTTGTTTGTTTTATGGCTTGTGTAGTAACAACAAATTATTTACCTTCAACAAATACGAGTAGTTCAACAAAATATATGAATATAACAAAACTACCGTGATTTGAATTTGTCGCATGGTATTACTCTCAACAATGTGTGGTTTGTTGTAAAACTTATACAAATTTAAATTAAAATTCAAAAATGAATATATGTCAAGAGTGAAAATTCTAAGCAAACAAAAGAAGTTACTAACTTAAATACAACATTACAACTACGTCATAATATCGTATGTAAAAGTCGTGCATGTTTTTTTTATTAAATCTAAAACGTTCATATAAAAACATTTGATTTTTTTGTTTTTCAAAATTGATCCAAATCATGTAAAAATGTAATGATTTTATTTCAATTAAATGATACCATTAACTAAATAACGACAAGAATTACAATTGATGTGTTTTAATATGATCGTGTTTTGTGATAAAATAGTTTTTCTTTTAAGAAACAAAAAAAAACGTGTTAAAATGTTAAATAAAATAAAAACAATGGCGCATAATCATAGTTTAAATAAAGTATACTTTAAGAGTTCTAAAGTCGACTTTTCTTAAAAGTATACTTTAAGCATACTATAGACAAGTAAAAGTATATTTTAATCGTTAAAATCTGCTCTAAAATTAAAACCAGCTGAAGTTGACTCTATCCAATTTAAGAACACACAACAGCTGTTTTCCGCCAAGAAAATTTTTGTGAAAAAAAAATGTTTGAATTGCATATAATTAAAAGGAAAATTATATCAATAAATACGATATTTTGCATAACATTTATTAAGTTAATAAATTTTTTTCATTCATTTTTTATAAAGTTTTTTCCTTTTTACATTTTGCAATTGCAAATCTTTTATTTTCACACTTTTCATTTTTTTGGCAAATATAAAATCAGCTGATCAATGTTGCCACCTGCTTCTTTTTTAATACAAAATGTATGCGGGTATTTGGTACATTTGATGTGATACCCATTTAAAGCCGGTTAAACTTAAAACTGGCTTTAATTCTGACTATAATAGCAAAATAGATAATAACAAGTTTTTAATTTAAAGTTGTTTTTAAAAAAAGCCGATTACGGGCCAATATTTAAAATTCTTAAATATAAACTAAGCCCTGGTTTAAGTATTAGGAAAATGGTGTAAACTAAAGTAGAGATAATTTGTTTTTGCTTTCCAAGTAGTTCTGACGAAAGTAAGTGTCAATTTTAGACTATATTCGTAATCAATAAACAGGCCTAAATTTTTTACTTTCTTTTTTTGAGGTTTCCATTAATTTTTTTTTTTGATTTGTTTTTAATTTCATAGGTTGTTTTTTTTCCAAATGTATATATTGTTTTTTTTTTTTAATTCTTATTTGGTTTAACAAATTTGCTTTGACATCTGTTGGTGGGTAGTTTAGACTGGTTTTTGTTTCAATTAATGAACAAAAATCTTAATTTGAATTTACCCAAGTGGTTTTATTTGCTATTATTGGTGACAAAACTACTGACTTAAATTCCAATTATGGGTTAATGAACTGGTTGTTTTTTTTTTTTAATCTAAATTAATTTCATTTGTATTTTTTTATTTTTATTTATTTAAATTAAATTTAATCGGCGAAATTTAAAAAAATAAAATTATTGTAATACTCAATTCACTTGTTTTTTTTTCTCCATATTTCATATTATTTATTGGATGTTCACTCTTAAAAACTGTGAACTAACAATAATTATCCAAATCTTAAATCTAAATATTAACTATTAAGTCCAGCCAGCGCCAGACTGATGTTACACTCAGAAAAAAAAGTTAGTAGAAAAATTTGTAAACGGTTTTCAATCGCACTCTACTATTTTTGTACTGATTTTTAGTAAAAAATTATTATTTAGCAAATCTTTTTGCTATTTACATTTTACAAATTACAGAATTTTTACAGAATATTTACAAATTTTTGTTGCTAATTTCAGAAATCATTTTACAAATTTTTGAAAACCGATTTGCTAAAATTAGCAAAAAATATTACTAATTTTAAAAAAGTGGATATTGATGGACATTTTATTTCTAATTAAAACTTACACCTACAAACTTAAATTTCCTTAAAATGTTACATATATTAAAGAAGGGATCGGAAGTGAAGATACCGACTCATGTCTAAAAAGAGGACATCCACTTAAAATAGCACTAAAAAGGTTTTTTAATTCTAAAAATCCGCCCTAAAAACAATTAAAATTTAACCTTTAAAGTAAAAAAAAAAATTGACAAAAATATTTTTCAAAACAGAAATTACCAAATTAAAACAAAAAAATTATTAATTCTTTTTTTAAAAAATATAATCAAAATTTTTGATGCTCGATAAGAAAAATAAATTCAAAGCTTTTTACTAATATTAATAATATTTAGTAATATTTTTGCTGATTTTAGCAAACAGATTTTAAATTCCACTTTACAAAAAGTCTACTAAAATTTAGTAGCGGCTACTAATTGTTCTACTAATTTTATTGTACTACACGTCAGCAGACATGTGTTGCTAAGATTAGCAAAAAATACCGCTGGGCTCAAATTAGCAGAATTTCCCGTAATAACAGCAAAATTTTCAGTTGCCATTACAGACTGTTTTTGGTGAGTGTATGTGGTTTAGTGGAGATGATTATTGCTCCTTATTATTAGCCAACCAGTATCCCTCCTTCTAAGATGCTGGTGGCCGTGATTAATAGTTAAGTTGCGGACTGGTATGTTGGGATGTGTTATCAGTTTTGTTAAATAGCGTTGACAGTGTCTAATAATTTTATCTTTGACCAGGGGTACATTCAGATCTTTATGTATGTTGTAATTCCTAACATACCAGGGTGCGTTCGTGATCGTCTTCAAGAATTTATTTTGCATTCTCTGTATTTTTTCTATATTGGACGCAAAGGCAGTACCCCGAGAACTGAATTCCGTAGCACCATATGGGTTTCATGATCGAATTGTAAATGAGTAATTTTCAGTCCAGGTCTAGTTTAGAGTTTCTGCCAGTTAGCCAAGCGAGTTGAGCAGTTTTTAGCTTCATCTGAGCTATTTTCGCATCTATATGATTTTTCTATATGACGGTCAAGGTGAATACCGAGATATATTACGCATGTGTGTTGAGGTATGTTCAGATTATTAATTTTAATGGGTGGACACGTCTCTTTTCTCAGTGTAAATGTAATGTGGATACATTTCTGTTCATTTACCTTAATTTTCTACTTATCCAACCAAGCTTCCAATTGTGAAATGTGAGTCTTTAACATTCTAGACGCTATTTTTGAGTCATCATGGAAGCTTAAAATTGCAGTATCGGCAGCGAAAGTCGACATATAATGGCATTTCTGAAGTACAGGTTGGTTGAAAAGTTCCTGCGCTCGAAATGAAAGAATACTGTTTTTGTTACGAAATATATTTTTTTATTCAATATAATTTCCTAGAAGCTTAATACACTTGTTCCAATGATCTTCCAATAATTTTATTCCATCCTTACAATGGTTTTTCGGAAGCTCTGCAAACTAACCGTCTACGGCTGCTATGGCCTCTTTATTCGAGGAAAAATGCTTTCCACTAAGAATTTGTTTGAGATTTCTGAAGAGATAGTAGTCACTGGGAGCCAAATCTGGTGAATACGGTGGATGTTCAAGCAATTCGTACTTTAATTCTTTGAATTTAGCCATCGTCAAAACACTCTTGTGAGCAGGTGCATTGTCTTGATGACAAGTGATTTTTTCTTCTTTAAACCAGGTCTTTTCTCACGAATTTTTTCATCCAGCTGATCCAAAAGGCTGCAATAATATTCAGAGTTGATTGTTTTACCTTTCTGAAGATAATCAATCAACTAAATTCCCTTTGCATCCCAAAAAACCGATGCCATAACCTTCTTTGCTGATCGTTGTGACTTCACCTGCTTTGGAGCTGAACAACCAGCTTCAGTCCACTGTAAACGTTCTTGTTTCAATTTAGGATCATGGTGGTAGATCCAAGTCTCATCCATAGTTTTTGTTGAATTGTTATGTGTGCGGCACTAACTTTCCAAACAGTTTTTTCATACGTAATTCTTCATGTAAAATATGGAATACTCGTTCGTCTGAGATGCCTATGGCATTAGCAATTTCACGCTTAGTCAAACTTGGATCTTCACTAACCATATTATGTACCTGCTCAATGATTTCTGATGTGGTTGCAGTAGTTGGTCGTCCTTCTCGTGGATCGTCTTTAAGGCTGGTACGACCACGTTTAAATTCACCAGCCCAAGATTCAACCGTGCATTTTGAAGATGAGGACCCCTTATACACTTCTAACAATTGTTCATAAATTTCCTTTGCTTTTAAACCCTTCAAAACAAAAAATCTAATGCCTGCACGATATTAAATTTTTTCCATATTAAAAAAAGTAATGAAACAACTTCAAATGGCTTGTAAACAAAGAAAGAATTGACAGAATGACTTGCAACTTTGCATGTGTTCTCAGGACAGTTATACCAACTTGAGAAAAAAAAAGTTTGGAGCTAGCAATGCCATCTCTTGGTGAGCACAGGAACTTTTCAACCAACCTGTATAAAGGATATATAACCGAGGACCCAAAATGCTACCTTGTGGAACTCCGGCTTGTATATCTTGAGGAGAGCTGACAAAACTTTTTTCAGCAAGAGTGAATTTCCAATTTGTTATATAGCTTTCGAGTAGCTTGTGAGTATTTGTTGGTAACAAATGTTTTATTTTGAAAGGTAGACCTTCATGCCAAACTCTATCGAAAGCCTGTGAAACATCGATACGTTTTTCTGACATCAACAGTAACTAGCCTGTGGGCTTGCTCAATGGTGCTGTGTTTCCTCCTGAAACTAAATTGGTGTGCTGGAATACAAATTGGATAAAAGGCTAATAGGCCTATACGATTCCACTTTAGTGTGATCTTTGCCTGGCTTGGGTATCATTTTAACAAGTGAAACTTTCCATTCTGGGGGATAGTATTCAAGGCGTATAATAGCATTAAAAATAAAGAGAATTATCTTTAATGTATACGGGGTAACTCCAAAAGCATCTTGTTACTGATTCCATCGATACCAGGAGCTTTTTTGAGGTTTAGTTTAAAAATAGCCTTTTCGACCTCTCTCATCTTAAACATCAATCGGGTAGCTGCTCGGTGTTGGAGTAAAATCGGTGACAACTCTGTTACAGAACTTGTTATATTTGGCTTGAATACTTTTCTTAAATGTTCCACAAACAGATCTCCTTTTTCAGTATCATTTCTAGCCCAACCTCCATCTGATTTTCTCAAAGGAGGCTTACATAAGACAGGTCTTTTTAAATTTTTCGTTGCACGCCATAATGAGTAATCACTTGTAAAAATATATTGTGTTAAAACAAATTTTTAAAGTGAAAAAATTATTGTTTAACAAAATGCTGCATTAAAAAAAAACTGTGGCGAAAAAATAATTAAAAATTTGTTAGGAAAAATTGATTGCGTTGAAAATTTGTCTAAGAGACTATCGACCAATTTTGCTTATTTCCAATATTAAATTGGACAATGGCAAAGATTTCAAAAAAAATCAATAATCACGCCAGACAAACATCCCTAAATCATCGCCTCTTGTCATAATGCAAAAATATTGAGAAAAATTTAAATAAAAAATTTAATTAAAACTACATTTAAAAAACTATCATGAAAGTGGTTTATATGGAGACTAGGTCCAAATATGTTAATGATTTTATAATCCAAATAGCATAGAATTCATATATGACCTTATATGGGAGTTGGGTCTAAATATGAACTAATTGTAACAAATTAAAACAAAGTTCGTCCTTGTAGTTTACAAGTTTAACGTTAGAGTTGTAAAATTATTGAGTATATGGGTACTGGGTATTAATATCTTCCGCTTTTCCGAGTAAACAATACCATTAAATACTGTTAGAGTTGTATGTTTCTGTATAAAAGGGCAAAAAGGCAAAAGTTCTCCTCTTGACGGCCTGCAAACAACCTATAATTTAAAATGTGATTTTGTAATTTTCACCTGTAACGTTGTAAAAATGGGGGAAAGGTATCTCCTCTAACAGGTTGTCCAAACCAAAAGTGATAAGAATCTTCACTACTTTGCAAATAATCCGATTGATGATTTATCATATGAGTTTTTTACTTCTTCACCAAATAAAAGTTCATCAAAAAATGTGAGTGTTGCACTTATTTTTAAATTGATTATTTTTTAACATTTTATATTTTTTCTAATATAGTTTTTTTAATTTTATTGCGAAAAAGAATTAGAGAATTTATAAAAAACAATAATTACATTTTTATTATAAAAACAAAAAACGCTCAAATCGCATTCGAAAAGTTTATTCGGAATTTGCCCCCAGAGGCATCATAGCGACATGATAACGGAAAGGGGAATGAGTGGATATGAAACACAATAAAATAGGAACAAAATGGAATGGACCGAGTGAAATTGAATGGAACAAGGAACGAGTGGAATTGTAATACTAGACAAGAGGGCAACATGGAACAAGAAACAAGTAGAATTGAAACACTAGAGAAGGGGAACGAATGAAATTGAAATACTAGACAGGAAAACGAATGAAATTGAAACCTAAAACAAGATGAACAAAAAGTAATGAAACGGGAACGGGTGGAATTGAAACACTAGACAATGTAAACAAAATGAAACGGGGAACGAGTGCAATTAGTGTAGTGAACAGGCGAACGAAATGAAATGGTGCAGAGAACGAGTGGAATTGAAACACTAGACAACAGAAACTATATGAAATAAGACTAAGAACCTGAATTAAATCACCAGACAAGGGAAACAAAATTAAATGGAATGGAAAATTTACAATCCGAACGTTACAAAAATATGGCTTAAATGAAAAGTGTCCGCGCCTCCATCCGCAGGCTTACATTTCCACCCAGTCGGGGTATTTATTTGAACATTTTCACGGGAAGAGGCGAAAGAGAAAAAGAGTGCCCCAAACCCCATAGGCATGAAATCTTAAATTTAAAATTTTCTCTGGCATATGGAATTTTCGGAACGTGACATCTTCCTTAACCTTTTCGAATCTTTGCAAGAGGAAAGCCTTCCCTCTCAATGGGCTGCCCAAACCGATTTAGCTAGAAACTTGAAATTTAAAATGTGTAGTACCTGGTAAAAACATGGTTCAAAAGGAAAACGTCTTTTCCTTAGCGGCATACCCAAGCATAAAATTTAAATTATTTCTTTCCTGTATCAATCGCCGATAAGGTAATTTTATTTATTTTTGCTACACTCACCAAAAAAAGTCTGTAATGGCAACTGAAAATTTTGCTGTTATTACGGGAAATTCTGCTAATTTGAGCCCAGCGGTATTTTTTTGCTAATCTTAGCAACACATGTCTGCTGTCAATTTTTTTTTACTTTAAAGGTTAAATTTTAATTGTTTTTAGGGCGGATTTTTAGAATTAAAAAACCTTTTTAGTGCTATTTTAAGTGGATGTCCTCTTTTTAGACATGAGTCGGTATCTTCTCTTCCGATCTCTTTTTTAATATATGTAACATTTTAAGGAAATTTAATTTTGTAGGTGTAAGTTTTAATTAGAAATAACATTTCCTTCAATATCCACTTTTATAAAATTAGTAATTTTTTCTGCTAATTTTAGCAAATCGGTTTTCAAAAATTTGTTAAATGATTTCTGAAATTAGCAACAAAAATTTGTAAATATTCTGTAAAAATTATGTAATTTGTAAAATGTAAATAGCAAAAAGATTTGCTAAATAATAATTTTTTACTAAAAATCAGTACAAAAATAGTAGAATGCGATTGAAAACCGTTTACAAATTTTTCTACTAACTTGTTTTTTCTTAGTGTATAAACGTGGTAAAAATGGCGATTCAATGAGTTAAAAGCTCAAACTCTGCTGCACAGAAATCTTCAATTTAAAATACATATGTGTTCCTTGCGGTATGAGTTAATTTACTGAAGACTCCTATTCCAGTGTAGCAGTCATGAAGATTATTACAGGCAGACGCAAATAGGGTTATAGTCTACACCTCAAAGTCCTGCCTAAACAACTCGAAAACTGGACCGAAAAAACTACTTTTATTTATTTCCCAAATTCAATACATATTTGGATCAAATCAAAAGTTTTTTAAAAACTATACTAATTTTTGGTTTAAGTACAAGTTGGACTTAAATTATATTTGTTTGCAATTATTGGGACCTTGACTTAATAATGAGCTTTTCACACAAGAGAGTATATGCCCCAATGCAGCTTGGGTAATTATTTGGTTGAAACGTAAAAAAACTATATCAAATATTTCCTCGAATATGCCGAATTTCGTAACAGGTTGTTCTTCTTTATTACTTTTATATGTTATGAAGGAAAATGCAGCCGAGATTCGATGATCTTAATGGAAGTTTTTGGCGAGCATGCTCTACTTAAACAATCGTATCGGAGGCAGTTTGTTCCCTTTAAAAGTGTTGATTTTAAGCTCGAAGGCAAGGAACGTCCAGGTCAACCTAAAAAGTTTAAAGACGAAGAATTGAATTCATTGCTCTATGTTTAGCTGTCATAGGGAGTGGATAAGAATCGTATGGAGTGGATAAGTCGCAGTCTGCAAGCCCCTAAAAACCATGGAATTGATTTAAAAGAAAGGAAACTGGGTGCCTTTTGAAATTTAAGCTGCGCTTGTGAACAGCCGCACATAAGCCAAAAAGGAAAGGGTTTTTACATCACATTGCAAACCCACTTTGACAACCCTAAGCGCAAAATGACATGGGTTTTGCCCGCACAGGCATCAACATCCTTCGCAAAGCCGAATATTCATGGCATGAATCATATGGACTGTATTTGGTGGGACAAGCGCGGAATGATCTAATACGAGCTGCTCAAACCGAATAATATGATCACGAGAGAACGCTATCGGGCTTAACACATGCGTCTAAACCGCGCATTGAAGCAAAAACAGCCTGATTTTACAGCATGACAATCCACGACCAATACCAGTCAAGTTCTACTTGGAAATGCTGAAATGGGAAGTCCTACCCCATCTCACGTTTTCTTCAAACATCGCTCCTTCCGACTTCTACTTTTTTCGGTCGATGACACATGGCCTGTTCCAGCAGAAGTTCACATCATATGAACAATGCAAAAAATGGGTCGATGATTGAATTGCCTCAAAAAGCGATTACGTGATTTACATGTAAATTAATACAAAACCAAAAATTTTTAAAAAAAATATATATAATATGAATTATTTACGATTGTTTAAAATATTACAATTCTAAAGATTTGATAAATTGCATAAAAATGCATACAAACCCTGATAATGTTTGTAAGAAAAAATTGTTAAATACAAAAATTTACAAAATATTTTTAACATTAAAAAATTATATTTTATGACAGCCATAAAATTATGAATTTTTTAAAATAATAATTTATTACAAATCAGCAACAACAACAACAACAAAAAAAATTAAAGTAAACAATATAATTAAATATGATTATACTCTAAACAAAGAATGAATTACATGTACAAAATGAATTTAAAAATTTTTTGTTTAAAGAATAATAAGGGTATTCATGAAACGGTGTATAAATACACTAAGAGTAATTTAAAAATATATGAATTTTTACCTGGATCTCTTGTATTGATAGACAGGGTGCAGAAACAAACCTTAACAAATGCTGGCGCATATTTAATATTATTCACCCCCGCTTCTTCTTAAACGTCGCGAAACGATGTTCACACTATATACGGCATTTTATGAATCCGTCTAATATTTTTAGCTAACAGTTTTTCGATTGTTTTAAATTTTTACACAGATATTTACACCCGCCTAGCAATTATTTTATTGTTGCTTTGGTTTTTTTTTATTATTTTTTGTTTTGTTGAAATTTACTCAATTGAAAAGTCATTCGCCTTTATTTTAAACACCTTAAGCTTTAGCAAAAGATCAAATAAATATGTTCTCGTATTATGAATATCGTGCGTATATAATTATCTATTATTTTCTTAACTACTTATCATAGCTTTAAGCATCCATCTAACTTTAATTTAAAATAGATTTTAATAATAATTAACAGCTGGACAGACAAGAAAAATGAACACACGACATAAAGAGTGTAAAAGTCAAAAACCCTAATAATAATAGGCTGAAATTGAGTTAAAAATTTTTAAGTTATTATACATTAAATTACAATACACAGAGAGAAAAATACGCAAAAAAAAATATTACGGTGTTCTGACATTGGATTCTGGTAGTGGAGACAACCAAAAAAATATACGTGTGTCGACGTTTTGAAAAATCAAATCGGAATTTTATTTTAGAGATGGTTAAAGTTTCCTCCCTTTGGCCTGTTACTGCAGCATTTCGGTATATAAAACTATGTGTTCTTAACATTTGAGGAGTAGGGTGCGCTGAGCAACTTTGTAGAAAATATTAACGCAAATGTTTTTGTGGAACATATTAACCCTCTAATTCCCCTACATAAGGGTAGTTTTTGGTTCTATTCTAATAAATCGTAAAAAACACCCCTTAGAAGGGGAAGGGCGGGAATGAAATGTTTTACGAATTTTACTACATATGTCAGAACACATCAAAGCCCAAAACTTAATACAAACACCAAAAACCACTTAAATTCAAGACTGCTCATCTGCTTTCTAGTCAGATTTTGGGATGACCGACATATTATAAGTCAGATTTTGGGATGACCAACATATTATAAGTCAAATTTTGGGATGACTGGTTTTTGTGTTAAGTTTGTATGTTCTTACAAATGTAGTAAAATTTTATGGACAACATTTTTGTAGAACATTTGATTACGGCCCTCCCTCTCCCGCCGATTGCCAGAACCCCTAAATTTTAGAAAAATTTCGAAATTGTTGTACAATGTTATTATATATGATTTAAAATAACATTTTATATTTTATAAAACCTTTTAAATTAAGTATGAATTTTATTAAAAAAAATATGATTTTAGTTAAAATAAATTTTCGCGTATTTAAATTAATCTTTATGCATTTTAAACTAAAAGAAAATATCAATTATTTTTCAATTACAGTTCCTTGAAGATAAAAATAAGATCCAACACACAATATAAACATGATTTCACGTCGTAAGATTATATCACGTTCTTTGGATAATTTGGATGCCATAGGTCCAAATACAGAACAGGAAGAAGATGTTTGGTATGATAAAGAAAAATTATTTCGGGATCATTTGGAGGAAGTCATGGCAAAATGGGAACAAATTGATGATGAAATATGGGCCAAAATTATTGTATTTGAAAAAAATCGTAGAGTAGCCAAAGCTTATGCCAGATCATCGGTTATATCAATAAATGGTTCTAAGCAAGGATTTGATGGTGTCAGGTGAGTTTTATTAGTTTTATAGTGAAACTCGTAAAAGTAAACCCTTTAAACAGAGTTGCGCTTTACGAAAAATATACTATTTTATATGAGTTCCTTTTTAAATCTTACTTGTTTTTTTTACATAATTCTTGAAAATAACGATTATTTTATTAATTCCTTTAGAATCGGTTTAAATGGTTTTGATAATCCAATGCGTGATTCTGAAATAAAAGTTATTAAAAAATCGATTGGCGATGGTTTTAAAATAAAAATGGATGATATTGGTAATATATTTGTAAAACGTTATGGTAAAAGTGGAATTTTTGTACACAACACCACACAATCGAATGAGGAAACTGTTATTGGAAGTGATATTATACAATTGCCAAATATGGGTTTAACAACTGGAACATCAGCAAAGGTAAGAGAAATTAAATATTTTTATCAAACTATACCAATTTTTGTTTGACCTTCTCCTCGGTAAAGAAAAGAGACAGAAATTCGATTTACATAAAATAAGAGATATTTTGTTCCCAAAGAAGACTATTTATTCGCTATAAAATTCTAACTTAATCAAAACAAATGTTTTCTTGCGAAATAAATAAAATATCACCTAAAACATGTTTTTTTTAAACTAAAATTTTGATTAATATTTTCAGATTTTATATGTTTTTCCACATATTTAAATAAAAAAGAAAATAAACTTATTGGAACCTTGAAACTTACGGATTTATTGTGCAAGAATGGTTACAAATATTTTATTCAAAGTATTTTACATCGCTGGCCACAACTTTTCCCATCTTGCAGGCAATTTTCGTACACCATCTCGCAAGAACGACTCATCTTTGAAGGCAATTTTAATAAACGACCCATTTTTTGTATTGTTCATATGAAGTGAACTTCTGATGGGACAGGCCATGTGTTATGGACCGAAAAAAATCCATGATCGTTCCATTCGGTTTCATGTCATGAATATTCGGTTTTGCAAAGAATGTTGATGGCTGTCCGAACAAAACCCACGACCTTTGCGCTTGTCGGTTGTGGTTGTTGTAATGGATCCACATAGTGGGATGCAAAAAAACTTTACAATTTTGGCGTTCGAGGAGCTGTTCAGAAGAGAAATATCTCCGTTCCACATAAAGGAATAATTCCAATTCTTCGCCTTCAAACTTGTTAGGTTTATCCGGCATTTCCTTGTCTTTGATCTCAAAATCACTCCCAAATGATTGTTCAGATAGAGCAATCTCGCCGTGAGCACTAAGATTCGATGAAAAATACAAAAAATAAAATACTTTATCTGGTATGAAAATACCAGATAAAGTATGAAAATGTCAGATAAAATACTTTATCTGGCAAAAATACTTTATCTGGTATGAAATTCGACATGCTCGAGGCAATATTTAGTATTTTTGTTTCAGTTTCAACGAAATGACACAAGCTGGCAAAGACGCTCATTCACAATAGGTTTTAGCGGCAAAGAATTACAAACTGGATTATTGGTTCATGTACTAGAGGAGGCCTCTTCTGTGAAACGCTTATTATAATTTCAAAGTCCTAGTAGTTTTCTTTCTTGTATTCAATCAATTTAACAGCTTTCTTTTTTATTTATGAACCATTTTTTACAAAAAATATTTTACGGATTTTTTTTTTTAATTTGTATTTAATAAAAAATATTCTTAACCTAACACATTGTTTCGACAAAAATACTCAGCTGTTTAATTTTTTTTACCTTATTATGAGAACCCAAATTTTATTTCCTGGATTAAAATTAATCTTTATGTTTTCTTTTTAATTTAAATATAATTCAACATAGTTTTAAAATGCAAAAACAAAATCTTAAAGGTAGATATATTAATTTTAAAACTAAAAAGTTTTTTTTTTTAACTAGAATCATTTAAATTTAATAAGAATCATACTTAATTTAAAAATGTTCATACAAAAAGATGTTAATTCAAATGTGACGTAATATTTTTTTTTACTATAATTTGTGCTCTATGTATAAAATGTTAAAGTATTGGGTTTTAATGCAAAACAAAAGGTTTAGTTAAAAGAAAGCTTGTGTATCCTTTTAATAAAGAACATCATTTAAATATTTAAATTGTAAAAATATTTAATTAAATTTTTTTCTCTTCATTTCTTTTTACAGCTCTTCGATATGCGTAAATTTACAACGAATATAAATCGTGAATTTTCCCGCACTTATCCGGAAAGTTCACGCTTGGAACGTCAATGTTTATCTGCCATATCAGTAGTTAAATCAAATAATAATCTAATCAATAGTCCCCTGTGGATACTGGTCATAAATGTGGTAGCAATTGATATGCTTAAGAATCGTTTACAAACATTGCCAAAATCTTTAGATGCCATTGGTAACCGTATACCCCTGAGTGCAGGACAACATTCAGGTGGTAGTGAGGATCCCTATTCAACTATAGAATCACAAGTTGGTTTAATATATCCCACACCGGCGGCCTCAGATGATTCGAATAATTCGTCGAATTCATCTAGTAAGGGTAGACGTAGTATATATAATATGGGAAATTATATCGATGAAAGTCCCTACATGCCAAAGGTAAGAGTAAAAATAAAAACCATAACACTTTCACTTTTAAAAAATTAACACAAACTACTTACAAATATAAACAAACTCACAGTTGTAATATTTAGTACTTTTTTAGCCAAGCTGTATTTTATGGGATTTATACTGATTTGTATTTTCTCTCTTTTCAGCCTGATTATGATATTTACAATCAAGCTGTACCCATGTTAGCTAGTAAAAAGAATAAATCTACACAAAATCGTAAAAAACAAGATGATCCATATTATTGTGGTCTTTTGGCACGTATACCCAATTTCATTAAGACTTCTAAGCCCAGTAATAATAACAATACAAAACTGAGTAAAAAAGAGGCCAAAATAGCCCGTAAGATATCAGCTTCTCAACAACAATTATTACAAATGCAACCAGCCCATCCTATACCCATAGCTACATTTCATCAACAATATCAGCCCATACACGCCTATTATCCCTATAAATTGTATTCACAAAATCATCGTCTATCACAGTCACAATTATCACTGTGGGATGCTCGTAGTTTAATAAGTGCACATGGTGAGTAAAAATGAAATGGAAATGTTTTAGATTTAACTAATGTTTACATTATTTTCCTATTTTTTTCAGAATAAGCACATAAATTTCCTTGTGTTGATTTGTTTGTGAAAATTTTTGAATTATTTATTTTAATACTTTTGAGTTATTTTTTATTTTAAACATTTTGTTTAATTTTCTAATTTTTTATTTTATAAATGAAATTTTTTTTATAATTTTTTAAAAAAGTTGGTTTGAGCGCAGCTTTTTCTTCCATGTGATTTTATATTTTTTTTAAGAAGCGGAGGCATAAGAATTCGCTATTAAAAATACAAAATGTTTATACTCTTGAAAAACGAAATAATACTCGTCATAAATATATATTTTTTTATATAAAAATATAAATTTTAAGTCATAAAATATCATTTTTGTTTTAAGAAATTTTCTATTTTGCCATAGATTTTTTTCGTATATACTAATTAATTTTTAAGACTGAAAATGTCCTTTTTTGTAATAATACATAGAAATATGAGCAAAATGTAAGAAAATTTTAAAATATATATAAAAATATTGATTTTATTTTGTTATACGAATAGAATTTTTTGTTTTATGTGTAAATATTAAAAAATATGAACTAATAAATGTAAATAATTTAAGTATGATATAATTTTATATAAATACTTTAAAGTTTTTATATGTGTAGTTTTAAGGAAATATCGATAAATTTATTATATTTAATTTATAAATAAAATAAAAATTATGTAAAATATATAAAATGGAGTTTTTTTTATGAATCCAACAAAAAACAGCAATAAATAAAATTATATAAAGTTTGAGCTAACTTACAACTATAGATGTCAAATTCGATACAAATTTTGATTTGCATAATTTTTTGTTTATTTATTCATTGTAAATGACACTGAAAAATAAAATTTCCAATCAAAATCTTACCAACAGTTACAAATTTATATGGGAATCATTTTTTGGGGACTTCGTGTAGAGTTCTATAATATTGATACTTTTGAGCACTGGATGCTTTGCAAGTATTGATTCGCTAATACCAATAGCTATGTAATTCTCTCACCCTCTGTTAAGGAAAACTAAAGATGAAGTGATAAATTATAATAAATATGGTGAAAACTATCTTTAGTTACATTTAAAACAAGCAATTTAAAATGTAACGCGTTTTGTTTAAGTATGGCAGCACTTCTCAGTTTGAGAATCAATGCTGCTAATAAACAAGTAAAAATTAATATTCCGAACACTTCCTACTACATTAAAAAGCAACCTTGTTATAGGGTTGCCATATCAATTACTAAAAAAATGTTGCGTTTTCTGCTGAAACAACTGATGCCAACTTATTCAAAGCAAACTGCTAAATCGGTATAAAAAATCGCTTTAAAATCGTTAAACTTATAATTAATTGAATATAATTCATTTTATTCTAAATTTGAATTCTATGCTGGGAAGGTTGTGTGAAAATAGGCTAAACTAAATTCAGATTTATGTTTTTTGAAATTTGTAAATTTTAAAACCTTTTTTCAATCTGTACACACAGAAAAATAAATTAAAAAATCAAGCAGATATAACACTAGGTTTTTTCCGATTAATTTTAATATATTTTTACTTATTTTAAAAATGCGAAAAACAAATTAAAATTACTACATATTAATTTATTTACGAAAAAGTTTATTTTAACCATTTTAACTTTCCAAAAAAGAAGTGTATTTTCCTCAGAAAATAGTTCAAAACAGCTGAACGCAGTGTCGGTATTGTTTTACTGCAGTGGCTTAGTTTGTTGATAAAGTGATAGTTTTTTAGTTTTTGCCATAAACCGTGTTCATGCGGCAAGCTATGAAGTATGGACAACGATTTTTAATTTTTTTAAACATTCCCGGAACAGCCAGGAAATTGAAATGCTCCATAGTCCTTGGCAAGGGTTCTTATTTGTATTACATTCCATGGGGGCTATAACATTTCAAATTCCGATTTTTCATTTCGAAATTTGAAAATTTTTATGTTAAAAATTGGCATTTCTTTTATTTGGTCTGACGACAATTTTTGCTTTTAAAAAGTTGACATCACTGGAGACTGACGCTCAATTATTTTTAAATTTTTTCCTTTGACTTGACGGCTGAAATTCGCGTTGGTGTTGTTTCAGTAAAATTGGGGGAAAAAGTGTGAAAAGTTTATATATTAATGATTGTGTTGATTATTTAACTTTATTTTGTTATTAATAATATTAGAAAACATGGATCGATTTGTTATAAGGGCTCCAACATGGAAGACCCTAAATTATACATCAATGGCGGCAAAGGGTTCGACTTTAGCTAAGAAGTCTGCTTCCCAGCCGCTAGATAGTAAAAAGAAACCTTTACAACAAAAACAATTGTGTGAAATGAAAAAAACATATGATTTTGATAAACGCATAGATGATTTATTACCTTCCAATCAAGCTAATGCTGAAAATTTCAATGGAAATAGTAATGATAGTGGTTTAAGCAGTGCGTCAAGTGTATCACCACATCAATTTGAGGAAAATGTACGGTGTACCGAAAGTCTGACCAAAAGCGTACTGACACCCACAAAAAACAACATGGGTAAGTTTAGACTATTTTTCTTTTGTTAAATAGTCAATCTTGTTAAACTTTGTTTAGTTGATGTACATTTTTTCTACATATATAATATTAAATGCGATTTAAATTATCTAAATTATGTGTACTAAATTTATTGTGTTTGCGGTTTAGTACTAAAACACCATAAATGGCAATATCTTGATTAAAAATTTTGTCAGGCAATGCTTTTGTTTAAAGCTGCGTTTACATTTCGCTCGAAATCTCCTTTACGAAATCAAGTATATAATAGGTTTGCTTTTTTCAAATTTTATATCTATATCTATAACCACTTGTAAAAAAACGACTACCCTACTTACCTGACTTTTCTTTATTTTTTGTAAACAAATACAATTTGAACATTTGGGGCCGCCTTTGTACGAAAGCTGTTTTCGTATATGGACTGCGCGGGAACGCTAAATAGATAAATTATATTATTTGCCCTGCTCTACCTTAACTTACAAACACATAATTCATTTGTTAGCTTTTGCAGTTTTTAATATTTTATCAAATTAAAAATTTCAAATATTTTTATGATAAATATTTTCGTTAACATGTAAAAGAAAAAAGCAAAAATTTCCAAGACTAGGCAGCATTTTTATACATTCTTAACTTTTAAGTAGCTGTATTTAAAACTACTAAGCAAGTCTATATCTACTTAAATTTGTATGGAATATTTATATAAAATTCAAAAAGCAAACCTAATATTGCTTATTTATAATGAATCAGCAGATTCGATACTTTGCGTATAACTAACACAATTTACCTATGATTAAATGATCCTGAAGCTAGAATATGCCATACGTAACGTGACGTATCTCCATATGGTTTTCTCGTTTTGAGTCATTCATTTTAATTTAGTGTACAGATCCCTAACGTTAGCTTAAAGGAAGTTCTGGTATCACGTTAAAAAAACTGTTCTAATTCATATAAAATTTTTGATTTTTTTGATAATGAAATTCTGGGGAAATTTTGGTACAATTTAGTTCTACGTACATTTAATTTAAAAGATTAATATTTTTCAAGTGAAAAGTAACATTTTTGGTTTACTGCGTTCGTTTTTCACTGGATAATTGATTTACTATTATTAAAGCTGGAATTACATACATGATACGTAACATGGCAAATCAGCTGATCATCTTCATTTAAATTGAATGAGAATGAATGTTTAAAAAATCAATAACTTCAATAAGGTTATTTTAAATATGCTTTTTATTTTATAAGAAAGTTAAAATCACAACGAAAAAGTTGTTCTTTAATCTTAATCGTATGAAAATAACTGAGGTTAGTTTTGAAGTCTGATTATTTTCAGATAAGTACCTCACCCATAGTTCACCTAATCTCGAAACATTCAGGAATTAAGCCCATTAAATTGTTTTTTACATGAAAAATTTCACTCCAACTTTATTGTGCTCAAATCGTATTTTAAAAAGTAAAAATTAGTAATTTCTTTATATTATAAAAAGGACAGATTCATAAAAACCCAAAATCTCTCCTTTTTCTAAAAAAAGTGTACTTAAAATGCTGGTGAAATCAAGTAATACTAAACTTTCACGTTAAATTCATTGCGGTCAAATTTGTGGAAACTGAGGTTAGTGTTTAACTTGGTGTATTTTATTAATAATAAAAAGTAAACCGCTCTTAATAATAAATAAATTTCTTGATAATGCAATTCAATTTTTTTTTTTACCTTTTTTCGTAACAACATTCGGCTTTGGCATCACTGTTTCAAATCATACGTCGAGCTGTCATTTCTGTTTTTTTTTCTTTTTGTAGTGTCAATGAACACTAAAAAAAGGAGGCAAAAATAATAAATTTTAATAATAAACAATTTTTTTTTGCACACAAAAGACTTATTTAACTGCCTTTTTGTATATTAAACAGGTAAATTAGGTGATTATGTAGATTGCCCTACAGAAAAAGAAAATGATAATTATATGACTGTATCGCGTACACCAAAATCACATAAAAAAGTAGCAGAGTGCGTAAAAATTTTCGAGAAAAACATAGAATTGTCCAAAAATTTACCAGCAAAATCATACGCCACACCAGATAAACCTCATCCCACTACTAGCAATATGATTATGGCACGTATACAAAGGGATCTCAATAGTCCTTCGGCTGCTGCTAGAGTTAAGGCACTTAAAGCCATGAAGTAAGTTTAACATTTGTTTTTATTTCATTAGCATCCAGTTCTGGGTAAACCGTTGGATTGTTTTATTTAATTAGATCACCCACTAAATCGGCATATTCACACTTTGACATTCCCGAGGCAGAACAAAGTTTTCATCTTCCTGAACCACCTAGTCTACAAGAAATTATGCGCAATATTGTGGTTTATGTTGAAGTACGTTCTGGGGAAGATAATCGTTCGGCCGGAGTACGTAAAGTCATTGAAGCGCTGGGCGCTCGCGTTAATTTAAGTTTATTGCGGTATGTTAAAAAAAGTTTTTACAAAAGAAAAAGTTTTTAATGTTGTCTTCCGTTGTTTTAGTGATACTACACATGTAGTTTTTAAAGATGGTCTTTTATCTACCTTTAAAAAAGCCACACAATTGGGTATACCTGTAGTTTCAATTTTATGGATTGAAGCTTGTAAAAATCAGCGCCGCATTTGCGATGCCAAAGATTATCCTATATCCAATTTAGATCGTTATGAAAATCCAGAATTGTATACTAAAATGAAGGTAAGTTGCAAAAAAAAAAAATTTCTTTATTATTGATTTTTCTATTACAAATATTTTATCATAAAAAATTTTTTATTGGTAAAGGGTTATATTTATTTATAAATATTGAAAGTTTTATGTTTGGTATATTTTAAAGATTTATTTTAACAAAAAATTTATACTTGGAAAATATGGCAATTGGGTTTTTATGGATAGGTTTGCCTGTGAATATTTAATGGTATAGACCATACATGCATAAATGCGGTCCGTCAGCGAATTTCGTGCGGCGTTTTATTAAAACAATTATAGAATTAAAAATATATATGAAAAAAACAAGGTCAGAAATTTAAAATGTATTTTAGAAAACAGCAATAACAATGTATAGTGGAGCCAACAACAACAATTTAAAATATCTACTATGTACTCTAAATATCGATTTATTGCACAGACATCCACTAAAAAGTATTGGCCATCGAAAATTGAAGTAAAAAAATTTCCCATCAAATCGTCTTTCCGGGTTTTGATTTTATGTATATTTAATCCTTAACCAGGGAAAATACTTTTTGATTTTATAGCAAAAAAGAAAAAATCTTACCACTTCAAAGTAGATACCTTATTAAGGGTGTGCATCCCTGTAAAAATGTAACAATTTTAAAATAATGCTTTATAATGGTGTAATCTCATCAACAACTTTGTGCATCATGCTTTGTAAAATCCATGCTAAAAATGATCGACTCTCTCATCTGTTGTAAGATGTTTAAAATTTTTAATTTTACAAGACATGAGACAATTTAACTTCTGGGAACTTATTTGTAAGGTCTTGTACACAAGAATGTATTTATGTTGTACTACAAGGGCGGATCAAAAACTCCGTGACTTTTTGAATGAAACACAGTTTTTTTTTCAAAAAAAAATTATTTTTCAACAAAATCTCCTTTTATCTCAATACACTAAGCCCAACGTTTCTCCAATTTTTGTATCCCTTCCAAAAAATAGGATTTTTCGAGGTCCATAAAACAGGCAATTGTTTGATTAATAATTTCATCATTGGGGCTGAATCTCTCCACCGAGCCATTTCTTTAGGTTTGGAAATAGGAAATAGTCACTGGGGGCTAAATCCGGAGAATATGGCGGATGAGGTACGAATTCATAGCCCAATTCATGGATTTTTACAATGAAAATGAAGTCACACGATTGTGTTTGTGGTCGATTGTGAGCTAAGGCGGCACCCATCTTGCAGACAAGACAGCTTTCTTAAATCCAATTGATCATTTAAAATCGAAACCACTTTGCCATATGAAATGACTATGGCATCAACAATCTCACGCACTTTCACTCTTCGATCTGTCAACACCATATCGTGAATTTTTTTTTTTTTTTGATATTTTTGGGTGTATTGACCTCAATTGGTCGTCCAGAACGTTCAGCGTCATTTATACTTGTGCGACCACAACGAAAGTCAGTAAACCACTTTTTTACCATTGAAATCGATAGTGCAGAGTCCCTTATAGTATTTATTAAGGTTTCCCTTTTTTTGATTGACGTTTTTTTTCGCAAAAAATAATGTTTAATGAGCACTGGAAATTCACTTTTTCCATTTTTAAAAATCCACGAGGTTGTATGTTTTGATCCTCTTGAAAATTTGTAAATAATTTCCGATTTTCGATAGGAAATCAGCTTTCTAAGGACTTTATAGTGATCAAGTCTTCTTTTGTTTGGCTTACAATTGATAAACAATACCAACGAAGTAGTCTGGCACAAACAAAATTTGAAAATTCAATGCATATTGGCAATCTGTTCCGATTTTCTATATCCCATACCTTTTCCACCCTTGGCTCCATACTTGGTACATTTATTTACATAAATATGATACAGAAATGTTTCCATCTATTAGATACAATTACCACAATTTTATTTCCATAAAAAAAAAATATAAAATACTAATAATATTTCATACCATTTTCTTACTGTCCCTATTTTTATTCACATTCGACTATAGGAAATTATAATACTTTTCAATGTTGTTTTTTTCAATTGCAACAACAAAGTTTGAATTGTTGCTTAAAATGAAGATTTGTTGTTGAACTATAATCTAAAAATAATATTGTTAGTTTCTTTCCAAAATGTATGTGTGTTTTTTTACTTCAAATTTGTTGCATGCAAGTGTCCCCATTTTTTCGCACATAACTGTAGAACATAGAATCAAAACCGTTCATTCATCCACAAAAGAGTACGTGTCTTACCAAAGAATTTACAAAAAAAATCTACTGATAAGAAATGAAATGTAACCTTGTTTATGATGCAAATAAAGGAAAATTTTAATGATTTCATTTTGTAAACATCTATGTAATTATCAGGGCTGCTCTGTATGTATTACTAAAAAATCGAAAATATGCACAAAAACCCAACAAATATGCACTATAAATTAGAGTATTCAAAACCCAAAACCGGTTAACAGATTTTTTTTTTCATTTTTAAAATACCAGCCGGTTTTGATTTTTTTCCTAAATTCAAATTTTTATTTAAATGTATAATTTTTTTAAAATTTTTGTATATAGCGTTGTCAAACGGGACAACATATTCGCTTAAGCCCGTATGAGATTAGATTTATTTCTTATTAGATTGATATTGACAGCAATGTAAACCGAACTAAAATGCAAAAGGCCGTAATTATCATTTTGATTTTTTTTTTTACGGGAAAAGAAAATGCCAATACATAGAAATTCAACAAATTCGAAAATAAATTTGATAGTTTTGATCATAGAACGATAAAATTTTGTGGAGAGATGTAGTTCAATGTAATGTTTCATAATTATTCAACCCCATTTTAAATTTTTATATAGAATTCGGAAAATTAAAACCATTTCATAGAACCACTATTTTTTATCGTAGAAGTCTGAAATTTTTTGTATTTTAGCACAATGAATCATAATCATCAATAAAACCGATTTTAAAATTTTTTGGTGATGCCCTTTTGTATTTTAGCTGACGATATACTGATTTATATATAGGTGATATCTCCAGACACATTATTAACCCATAACAAAATCGTTCAATTTTTCGTCAATACCAAAACAAGTGTCATACGGGCTTTAGTTAAGAGGGGGTTAAGTGGGTTTCGATGAAATTAGAATTTTTGGCGGAGTTGTGAACAAAAAGTAACATTTTTTATTCAAATTTTCACTAACCAAGAATTTGTGATTAAAAAAAATTTTCGTTCAAGTACTAGATAATGCAATTTTGAAAACAAGATCAGTTCATAACCTTTTGAGAAATCTGTTACACAGATGGTTGCGAGATCGATAAAATAAAATATATGAGTTTTCTTTCTATCCCTTTACGAGATCTGTTTAATAGAAAAGGTGAATTTTAATTTTTCTCAACAAATATTTATTTATTCATCAAAGCAGTTCTGATATGCACTTTTTGTTATAGCCTTCAGCTCTCTCAGCGTTTCGGTTTTTATCTCCTTAATCGTCTCAAAACGCCGTCCTTTCATGGGTCTCTTCAATTTTGGCAACGTTGCAGGGGGCCAAATCCGGTGAATACGGTTGCTAACCCATGATTACGGTATTCTTTTCGGCAAAAAATTACGAACATGCAATGACAAATCAGCATTCAAGATAATACTCTTTATTAACATAACAGTACGAGCATGTGGCAAGAACTCACGATGCACTGCGCCATGGTAATCGAAGAAAATAGTGAGCAAAACCTTGAAATTTGATGGAGCTTGCCAATGCTTTTTTTTTTGGTCTTGGCTCTCATTGGCTCTTCTATTGGGAAGATTGGACTTTGGTTTTAATGTCTTAACCATGATTCGTCACTATTTATGACTCTTTTAAGCAAATCTGTATCTGTATTCCCATGCGAAGGTATTTTTGTTCAAAATTCGAACTTCGCTGCAACACGCTTCATGCTCAAAATTTGCAAAAAAAAAAAAAAAAAAATTGTATGGCATGAGACAACCGATATGCCGACATCCTCTAATAGGATTCGACGATTCTCCATAAAAATTTTCTTCACTTTCTCAACATTTTCATTGGTTTTTGATGGAGCTTCCAGGACAAGCGTCGTCATTCACATCTTCTCGACATTCTTTGAAAAGCTTGTATCACTTGTAAACATTTTTTAACTCAACGTACAATCACCTTATGCCACTCTCAACATTTCAAGCACTTAATTTCATTTTTTACACAAAATTTGATGCAAATTCTTTGATCCATTCTTTTCCACAGCAGAAAATCGCCGAACAAACAAAACACGTGAAAGTTTTACGCCTCCCACAAACAAACTAAACCCAAACAAACTCGAGACAAGTGTACCAACATAAAAAAAAACGCTAATCGAATGCACGTAGCCCGAGAAAATTCAAAATTCACCTTTTCTATTGAATAGACCTCGAATAGCGTAGCGTCTTCTTTCATAGGGCCCCACCGAGTTAAAATAACATAACAGGAGTGTGATCAGATGGCACCCAAACACTGATCTAAGATTTATCATCTCACGAAATTACAGCATTGCCATATTTGAATGCTTTCATGTTTCACCACCTTTCATCTCTATCGCCTTTCCAAAGAAAGCAACATCATAATTATAAGAGGAATTTCCTGAGTGTTAGTTCTCTTATAAAAAAAATACATCAAATGATTTGAAAATCATAATTTAGTTTTTAAATTGAAATTCCTTTGAAATTAATAAAGTGTGAACTTAAGTCGTAAATGCAAACCCAACTTTTCCTATTTTGCAAATTCGAAAATATAATAAATAGATTTATTCAACCCTTAAATAGTTAGAGGAGTTTTGTTTATTCTTTTAAACGCTTTTCGTGTTCTAGATATTTTTCATGTTAGTATTAAAAATAATAAATAAAAAAGTGCTTAATTTATTTATTTGACTCAATTAATCATAGAGTATTGGTAGAAAAACTTCTTAATCAATATGAATTTAGCTCGAGTGGATGTAAATTGATATGGTCTTTTTTATCTAGTCGTAGTCAGTTTGTGCAAGTAGGCGAATTGAGGTCAGAGTCTGTTGTAGTATATAGAGGCATTCTTCAAGGTTCTATACTTGGGCCTTTGCTATTTCTATTGTATATAAATGACATTTTTCAGAATTTATCTTTTTTAACGTGTTATACGTATGCTGATGATATTCAACTTTTAGCAACTTCGGAGTTTTCTAATATACATCGGCTTGAGAATCTTGTTAATAGTGATCTTGGTCGTATAGTGGAATGGTCTAAGGCAATTTTTCTAGAACTTAACCCATTAAAGTGTAAAATCATAATTTTTTCGAAATATTCTGATATAAATTTAAATATTTTACTAGATAATGAGCCTTTGGAAATTGTCTCACAATATAAATCATTGGGTCTTATTTTGGACAATAGTCTTTCTTTTGATCAACATGTAAATTTGGTAATATCTAGAGTCTGTTTGACACTGCGTAGACTTTATAATGCTGCTTGTTACTTGCCGTTCGCTGTACGATATCGTGTCGCTCTATCGTTGTGTCTTCCACATTTTCTTTATTGTATTGAGGTTTACTCATGTACATCTGCTAGAAATATTGATCGGTTGGAAAAATGCTTCAATAGAGTTATTCCTTACATATATGGACTTCGTTTTAGAGATCATGTTGCTGAATATCGAAGACAGGTATTGGGATGTGAATTTAGTCATTATATAGACTTAAGGCAAATTTATTTTTTCTATAAAGCTGTAAAATATAGTAATCCGCCATACTTGTTAGACATGTTCCATTTTAGTGCTTCTACTAGAACGCATAATTTAATTTTCCCCAGACATTTCTCACTCATTATGAGACGGTCATTTTGTGTTAATACCACTAGATTGTGGAATTCTACGATACCTTACCAGTATCGTAAATTTTCACACCCTTTATCGACTTTAAAGCCATTTTCTTGTCGAGTTTGTAGATTTGCTATTGCAGGCTGGTATCATTCAATTCTTTTTTTTTTTTTTTTGCAATATTAGGGTATGGTTTGTGCAAATATCAGGGACTTCATACATGTGTTTTTTATAATAATTATGATTTTAAGTTATTTTATGAATTGTTGTAATTGTATTGTAGTACTGCCAACTTTGGCCCTATGGGCTTGCGGCATTTTATTATAAATAAATAAATAAAAAATAAACCAGTGCTAAACAAGAAGCTAGCATTTTTTTATTTTGAATGCTAAGTAAATCACATAAAGTGCTAGTTCTAGCAAGCAATAGTGCTAAAATGGCAACGCTGTAGTTTCCTTGTAAAACTTAAAAATACTTTACTATCAAATTATTTTAATTAGACAACAATTAAAAAATCTTATCATAAATTTTATTTTACTCGATTTAAACAACATAAAAAAACTATTTAAGTGTCAATTAACAATGTTTTGGAGAAAAAATAGCGATAATGTGGCAAAAGCACTAAGAAGCAAATCTAGCTGCTTGGTTATTTTTTTTTTATATAAAATTCTAGAAAGATAAAGAAAACAACCAACCCAACCATACATTAAAAATTTTATCTTTAACAAAAACCTGCTAATATCATGTGTCATCAAAATAAGCCTTTAAAAAAAATGACAAATTATTGTTGCTGAACATAAATTTTATTTTTTGCACAGCCTTAATGTGTTAAGGCCGAGTTTTTAGTATGTTGATTATTTTTAAACTCAGTTTATCGCAGTTTCTAACTAGAATACACTCCCTTTTGAAATTTGGTTTATTTTGTTTTATATCCCATATGTTTTACATCAAAATTGTATACAAAAAAAAAAGCTCTTCCATCCAATTTATGTTAATATGTATAAACTTGGAAATGCCTGACAAAATTCCTTTTCGGTTAAACTAAACCAAGTTTAACTTACATCCTCACAAACTCGTCCTAAGGTATATAAATTTTACATAATCCATCTGCATGAAGACTTTAAAGTATGTAAAAATTCAAGTATTTAAATCTTTATCTAATTACTGTTTGCTAAAATTGCACAAGAACATTTTATTATTGGTTTTAAAAATGTCAACTTTACGTCTTGATTTGTTGGGGATTTTTATTATCAATTCAAAGCTCTTTTAATAATGTAGATGCGTTTCTTAAAAGATTGCATAACAGGAAGGCGTTTAATAAATATTTTTTTAAATGTCTTTAAAATTTCAAACATTCAGAGGTGTTCTGAAAAAACAGATTTATATGAAAATTAATAATTTTTTGTGTATTGGTTTTTCAAAACACCTGTGATTGTAAAACAATAAAAAATGTTGTGATTTTTTAGTTTGAAGTTGGAGTTTAGAGAGTTTTTGGCATTAATATTTTTATATATTTAATTAATGTCCTTAATGTTATATTAACGAGTTTCAGTTTTAAATTTTCTTTCGAGAGACACCGAAAATTATTGCAAAACCATAGAAATAAAACTTTATATTTTTTTTTAACTAATATTTTTTTTCTTCTAAATTTTGCATTCTTAAATAATATCAGCTTTTGAAACATTTTTCCACTTTGAACTTGGTATCAGAAACGTATATTTTCAACTGATTGATTGCTGCTTTAAGAGTTTTAAATTACATTCCCCGCAATTTATTTTTGATTAAAAGCAACAGATAAATAACGAATACAACGGGCACATACCTTTCTTACATCGAAATTGTTGATGTAAGATTTCTAGTAATGCGGTTATCTTAATCCGCACAGATGCCTGTAATTCATGTTAGTCTAGCTTAATCATAGACCGCATAACATTGATGTTTTTTGGAATATTAGCTGTTTGGACGACTTGATTTCTGCAAAGCATTAAAAAATATTTCTTGAAGATAGAGCATTGTTACCAAAAGCCAAACAAATCCGTTGAAAGCATTCCTACAAGCTTAAAATCGTTAAAAATTATCCTTCAAAAACCTTCTCAAGTAAATACCATTCTAATTTTATATCCACCACTATATATGGTGAGGGGTATATGTATATCAGTTTGTCATTCCGTTTGTAACATGTCGAAATAAAGGTCTAAGACCCCATAAAGTATATATATTCGTGATCCTTATGCAATTTTAAGTCGATTTAGCGATGTCCGTCTGTCTGTTGAAATGGCGATCATGACGCAAATACGTAAGCGGGGGTGCTCATTTTCAAAATCGGTCTAGCGATTAAGAAGTTATGAGTGAAAATATGAAGGTACCTCTAAATTTTCTATACAAATTGATGAATTTTAGCACAATAGTAATATAATATTCACCTCAAAAAAGATTTTTTCACCACTAAAATTTGTTTTTCACCACAAAAAATTTTTTACCACAAGAAATTTTTTCCACCAAAAAATTTGTTTTCACATCCAAAGAAGTTTTTCACCTAAAAAAATTTTACTTGCAAAGTTTTTTTACATTACGGGTATTCATTTCAGATTTTTTGGAAAAATTGAAAAATGAAAAATTACACTTTTATTCATGTGAGCAGTCAATTTTTGAAATAAAAAATATAAATATTTGAACTGTCAAAAAAAAGAAAACCAGCTGTGATGATGTTGACAATCGTTAATATTTTTCAAGATGCCGAATAGAAGTGTTAAAAATGAATTGATTGATTATTTAATTTTTTAATGGAAATTGATAATTGGCCTTAATACAGTTGTCGTAGTCGAATTCGACAATAAGCCGAATTTGCTGAAAAGTCGTCAAAAACACAACTTTTCAAAAATTTTACCACTGTATTTATCATAAATAACAAATTATAAAAAATATATGATCAGAATTTAATTTCTTTATAATTTTCAATTTAATATTTATGAAAATATCGGTATATAAAGATAATTTCTCCAAAAAAACAATACAATATAAATTTTTAAATATAATGATGATTTAGCAACTGAAGAAATGGCCAACAATTTGGTGGAAAAAGAATTGAACATTCTTTATGATGATTTGAGCGTAGTGATGTTTTTGTGACGTGGAATCGAGTACTTCGTTCTCAAATCTAAGGTATGGTGTGAGGATATTCTTTCCCAGTTCAATGACAACCGATTTCGTCAAATGATGCGATGCACTAAAGATCAGTTCCACCATCTTGTCTCAATTATAAGTTAATGTTGATTTTCAACTTGCTGTAGTTCTATACAAATTCGGGGCTTCAGAAGATGGAGATGGGGGCACTATACAAAATATAACAAAACAAGTATTTCAGGCGTTTTTGGAACTTCAAAAAAAAATTATTTTTGGCCCCATAGAGACGAAAGAGCTCATATTGTGAAGGAGACGGTTAGTGAATTACCGCACTGAATTTAAATTGGCCGAGACACCTATTCATAATATTTTTCATAAAACTCATTTTTAATTTTTTCTTTTTAAAAAAATTACGGTTGAATTGAATTAAAAAAAATAAATTTAAAACATAAATGTCACACATGATTTTAAATATCAAAGTTGTATAATTCAGGGTTTTGCAAAAAGAGATGTAATTTTTTGTACCTTGAACTACAAATTATCGATTTTCATAAAAGTGGCAACATCATTTCGTTTGACGTTTTTGGATAATTACAACTTTTTATCCAGATTTTTTTACACTTGGTTATAGGTTGTTAAAAATACAACTTTTGGTGGAAATTTTTTTCCTTGTGTTTTGTTTTTTGTAACATAAGTTGCATTTTTCCAACTAAAAACAAAACTGAAATGAATACCCTTATTATGTGTATCAAAAAAAGTAGAGAACATTTTTTTAAGGATATTTGTAGAGGGTATTTAAAGATTCGGCACAGACGAATTTAAACTTGTTTTTTTAGCTTTGTTTAAAATTCAACAGAAAAAACTGTCATAAATTCATGTTGCAAATGTAAATTTAAATAAAAAAATGAAGTATACGATATTAATTATTTACAAGTAGAAATTTCATTTTGGAAAAAATTTACGGAATGGCCCTCGTACAATAAATATACAAAAATTCTAGTTTTTGTTTTGCGTCACAAATTCAATTTGCAATTGTGGCTAAGCATTAATTTTATTTTAAAAATCTCTATGGAATTTACAAATATTTAAAACTAAATAGTTTTATCTATTTTATCTGTTGTTTTATAAAAAAAAAAACGATGTTTAAATTTGCACGTATTTTTTATCACCGACATCATCAGGTTGATAAATGACGACTTTTCATCTTGATTTGTTTTTGTAGTTTTATCAGAAATTGTTATTAATTTATCACATGCATTTGTTTGATTTAATTTGTTTATAAATCAAATAAAAAATAAAGTTTTTGTTTATATTTTCATGTCTTAAGATAATATTTGTAATATTCCTCCTGTAGCTTCTCGTAACACGAGGTATTATTAGAAAAACAAAAACAAAAAGAGACCCATGTATTTTAATTTGATAAAAATACATGTCATTAATGTAGTAGCAATTTGTTGGCTGTTTATGTAGTTGTTCTAATTGTCTTACATTCACTACTGAATTAAATAATATGACTATTTTTTATAAAATGATAAGATTGTTTACACTACACTTTTTCTTCCTGCTAATACTTTTAACGAAAACATATTTCTATATACGGAAGTTTTTGATTAAATATCCATTGCCTTTGCTTATTAACCATTACCTTTTTAAAAATTACTTTCCCTTTCTAATTGTATAATAATGAACAATTTTTGAAAATATTTTTGTTTAAAACATATTTTTTATTATGATTTTTAAAATCGTTTTTAGTTGTTTTGTTTTCATTTGCTTGTATTTTATATACATTTATTATAGAATTAACAATTGTTATATTTTGATGATTTTTTCAAAATTTGTTTTATACAATTACAAATACAAATACATACAATAATTTAAAATATATTTATACTTAAAAAAATAACATAAAATATATTTTATGAGGTTGTATAAAGTATAAGAAATATTAGGAGATTTTTTGTTTCAATTATTTGTGATTAAAAATCTAAACTATAATTGATGAATCAGTATTCCCAATTTTGGGAAAATGTAGATTGAATTTGGTTTGGAAATCTTATGATTAACTGGGGAATATTAGTGTAATATTAGTTGTTTATTACTGAAGAGAAAGAATTTGTGAGATTGGGGGGTTAAGGATGTTAAGAAAAAACTGGCAAAATACTGTATTAAAATTATTTGTAAAGTAGTTTTTTAAATAGTATTTCATTTGCAATGTATAAATAATAATGCTTTTAAGTACCAGACATTTTTTTTTATTATATTTATTATTATAGAAATTATTTATTAATATTTAATTTTTTAAGCTAAAGATCTTTTTTTATAAAATTTTTTTATTTTATTTTCGATATTTCGCTAACAATTTGTTAGCATCTTCAGGAAAACAAAATTTTAATATATATAAAAAGTTGACAAACAAAAAAATATTTAACATTTAAATATAAAAAATATTTAACATTTAAATATGAAAATATTTTTTACGAACTTTAGCAGAAAAATGTTGTTTATAAAATTACCACTTCTATTTGATTAAATGTTAATTTAATTTTTTTAAAAATTTAATTTATATTTAAATGTTAAATATTTTTTATATTTAAATGTTAAATATTTTTTTTGTTTGTCAACTTTTTATAAATATTAAAATTTTGTTTTCCTGAAGATGCTAACAAATTGTTAACGAAATATCGAAAATAAAATAAAAAACTTTATAAAAAAAGATCTTTAGCTTAAAAAATTGAATATTAATATTAAAATAAGATCGAATAAAGTTATATTATTTTAGAAATTATTTATTTTAAAAATTTGTAAAATCTCCAATATTTATCTTTGGTCTTTTGACAAAAAACACATAAGTGGACTTAAGAAAATTTTTAAAAATTTGTGCAATCTATAAAACTTTTAAATAGGCATATTCCTGTCTGGCAATTACATTTTTTCACTTTATAGACTAAAATATTTGAGACCCATAAAATCAATTTATTTAAAACTAAATTTTAAAAAGTAATAAATTTTGTTTGCTTTAATTTACTGTTAAAAGTAAAATAAAATTTTCAAATGAAAACCATGGCAAAACAATACCAGGTAAGGTCGAAGAATTTGGGGTTTTTTATATGATAGTCTAGGGTTTGTTTACTTTTGGTGTGACTTTTTGAAAATTTTTGTTATAATAATATATCTACCTGGTATTGTTATGCCATGATGGAAACAAAAAGTTTAATCTCTCAGTTTCTAAGAAAAATATCTTAAATGTAGCTGCAAATTAAAATCACTTATTTTTCTTCTTTTAATTGACAAATTGATTACTTTTTGTGTTACTTCCCAGCAAAAAAAAAAGTGGCAAAAGAAGAGAAGAATAAGCAGCGATATTGATTCCAGTGTTGTGAAAATTTGGATCGGAACTAATGATTTTTGCATAGGGGTCAGAGAACTGCAAAATCAACTTTTTTCTTGATTTAATCATACACAAAAATTCTTGTTCACATTTAATAATTCAACAAAATTCACTGTAGAATAAAATCAGCATCATGTTACTGAACGCGTAATTCGGATCAGTTTGAATCATATTTCGAATAAGTTTACTGCAAATTTAATCACTCAACAAAAAGTCAGCGTTGAATAAATCAGAAAAAACAACAAACAACGCGTATGAGTTTATTCATAATTAAAACAAAATAGGAACACATTTCATAAGGGGGTGGTTTTGTGAAACACATTTCATAAGTGTTAAATGTATATTAGGGTGGGTCTAAAATTCGCTTTTTTAGAATTTTTATTAGTAATAAAAATATTCTTCTTTGTGAAATATAAATGTTTTTTTTCGAAAAAAAATTTAGGTCGATATCTCAGGCTTGCCTAATCCGGAAAAATTTAAATATTGTCTAAATTTTTTTTCATCTATTTTGATTGGAAAATTATTCAATATTAAACTTTAACCGGATTGTGCGAGCCTGAGATTTCGACCTTAATTAAAAAAAATTCACAAAGAACAATATTTTTGGTATTCCTAATAAAAATTCTAAAAAACGTATTTTAGACCCACCCTAATATACATATAACATTTATGAAATGTGTTTCTACAAAACCACCCCCTTTTTATAGATAAGAAACTATTTTGTTTTAATTATGATTACACTCATACACGTTGTTTGTTGTTTTTTCTGATTTATTCTATATCAAAATAATTATTTTTGGCTCGAATGAACAGATTAAAATCAATGGTTTAACTACGACCGATTATTATAAATCAGTGACAAAACAATTTGCACGTCGTTTGATTGATTTAAAATCACCAACAAATATGTGTGTTGGAGTATATTCAGCGTTTGAACGCAAACACATATTTATTCTTGTGTTGATTGCGTATGAACGTTTTGCAATCAGCAAATGCAGTTCTCTGATGGGGGTGTCATAGGGCGGAAGTCTTCTTTTATGATTATTTTTCATTGCATCTAAAGCAGTTCTTATGGTTTAGTGAAAAATGAGATCTTTTGTTCTTCCCAAATAAATTTTAATTTAAACGGGACATTCAGTAATCATTTTCCCAATGTTCTGTTAACTATACCAGTAAATTTTACTGACATTTGTTGTTGTATCCCATATAAAGTTTAAGTTTAACTGCTGGTTAAATTATAACGGGATATTCAGAGCCTTATTTTTTAAATTACTTTATTTGAAATTCGTAGTTAAAAATTGATACAAATCACTTAAACCTGATAACTTGTTTTAAAATAACAAAAGTTTAGTATTTAACCATAGTTATTAATATCAAATTTATATGAAAATATCTGTGGTTAACGATTTTCCTTTGATTGTTTTTAAAGTAAGTTAGCTTCGAAAACAGCTTAATTTCATTCAAAATCACATTTTTGGAAGTTGTGCAAAAGTACTCCTTTAGAAGAGGAAAATCAGAACTTAATGATACTTTGGAATCAATGAAAAATTGATACCTTAAGAATCACTTCCATTTATTTTTGCTGGGTACAGATAGTTTTCATCATATTTCTTACAATTTAAATATAAAATTTATCAAATCATCTTTAGTTTGTCTCAAAATTGGACCGTTTTCTGAGTGCTTGCACAAGGTGTTAATGTTAATAGAGGGTGAGAGGTGAGAGATGGAAAGGAATTCTTTGTTATGATTTTATAACACAAGCTTTCAAAATTTGTTAGAAATTTATACATTTCTATGCAACAGTAAATGCGTTTTTATCTCTCCTGTTAAAGGTGTGTTTTTTGGAATAAATGCTTTTGTCAAAAGTCCACAGATAGGTATATGGGGTTATTCTGTAACTATGTGAAAATTTGTCACGGTAAAATGTGTAACTCTTAATATATTTAGCACAGGTTGAGTCACTAATATCAAAATTATATTTAGGGAAATATAAAATTATATGACTCTGCTTATTCTAAATATGGTAGAGTTGAATATTTCGATGTGACAACTTTTTTCATATAACATAGTTACGGAATAACCCCAATAATGATCATTATGATATTGGCTTTTTTACGGGTTTTTATTTGAATATTTTCAAAAATATCAACAGATAATTTGATATATTTTGAATTTAAAAAAATCTCTTGAAAATGTTTAACCAACATTATAATAGCTTAAAATTATTTTTTTTCTATCATTTCTTACTTTAATACCTCAACTTAAATTGTTTACTTTTGTTTTTAATACAATTTAAAAATATTTACTGGAAAAGTTTTTAAAATTAAAACTTTTCTAGGAATGGCTAAGTAGCTGACAGCAGCTAAAGCCTTTTTCAACACTACACACATCGAATTAAAACATCACGATAGCGTAACTTCTAAACACATCATTATTAGGAAACCTGCTATGGTACCCCACGTAGCAATTGTACCATTGCCACTGGCATGAGCCTCTGGTAGAATATCATCAGCTACAATATAAATCATAGCTCCAGCAGCAAATGACAAAGCATATGGTAAAATAAGACTGGCAAATGTTACAGCTACAGCACCCAAAACACCAAAAATAGGTTCAACCATACCCGACAATTGGCCATACCATAATGATCTCATAACACTGAAACCAGCAGCATGTAGGGGTAAACTAACAGCCAAACCTTCTGGGAAATTTTGTATACCAATACCAATAGCTAAGTTACGAGCAGCTTCAAAGGTGGATGAATTTGTTGAGCCAACTGCACCAAAACTGACACCCACCGCTAAACCTTCGGGTATATTGTGGACAGTAATGGCAACCACCAATAACATAATACGTTTCCATTGGGCAACTGCACTTTCTGCTTTCGCTCTTTCTTCTTCAGTTGCAACATAAATTTGATTAGTACGTTCTACATCGACGCTACCCTTCTTGCGACGTCTGGGTTCGTTGTGACTATGTTGCGCACTTAAACAATCTGAAAAACTATCCATACTCTTAGCCGCATCCATACCACCACCATTCTGACTGTGTTTCATATCATCCATAGCTATTTCGGCTTTGTCTTTATTCGATTGTGTCATTTGTATCATCATATTTGATGAGTTCAAACCCAAATAGGACATTAATTTATCACAACCATAAACAAAAATGGCTCCCAATAGAAATCCAGCTGAGACTGGCAAAAATGCATAAATACCATACAAATGAGAACCTTCAGCCATTTCAATAGCTGGACTAAGAAGTGACCAAAATGAAGCGGCAATCATAACACCAGCTGCAAAACCCAAAGCTGCATCTAATGATTTACGTTGATTTCCACGTACAAATATAACACAAGCTGCACCAGCAGCTGTTAAACCCCATGTTAGTAGAGTGCCCAATAAGGCTTGAGTAACTGGACCATAACCGGCAATCATTTTGTTAAAATATTATCTGTAAATTGTTAAAATGTTAAAAAAAAATTGCATTATTTTTTATTTTTTTTTAAACAAGAAAAATTTAATAATACAAACATATTGAAAAGAATGCTTTCAAATAGAACAAAACTCAAATTTTGAAATTTCAACTTAATGGTGGCGTTTGTAAAATCCATATTGGAATTTTATTTAAAAAGGAATTTGGATTTTGTATACAAGTTAAAAAAAAAATTAACGAAAATGACATTACGAATAAGTAATTTTGATTCATCCATCTGATGGTGATGTGAATAGTAATTTTTTATCAATTCTCTTTAGAAAATTACTTTTCATAACTCCCACCAAAACCGGGAAAAAGTAAATATGTAAACTTTTGTGATGTTTAAAAGTAATTTTAAATGTTCCGAATGCGCAATTTTTTCGTTTACATATTAATATCACGAATATGAAATTTTAGTGGGGATTGAATAAAGAAAGTTGAGACAGAAATCGACTGAAAATTTGAAATATATTTTTTTAGTTGCCCCACAAACACACCTATTGTATATTTTATGGTTTTCATTGAGCCATCACACACCAGACTAGTATTAAAGCGCACAATTTTTGTTCTTTTCGTAAAAGTGGCCTTAGACGATCAAACATGACATGTATTGGTTTTGTGCTGCTTATGTGGGGTAGAAGCTGGTTGAAACTTTAGGACAACAAAAAACCATTCTCTTCGCCCCGCTCGCCTACAAGCTGGCATGCTATGCCATCAAAATTGTTCTGGTGCTCATTAAAATGTATTGCAATATTCTGTTAATGTTAACGGATTTGTATGAAACTTGACGTAGTAGTCTAGAGCCCAATTTTAAATAATTTTTTATACAAATTTCTTGTTTTTAGACAAGTGTATCATTCTTACATATTTTCAAAAATTTCAATATATCTCAAAATGATCAAAAATTTTGATCTTCTAATCCTAAAATCGATCTCCATATTTTTCAGATTGAAAAAGCGAAAAAAAAACTATTTTGGAGCTATTTGAAATGAAAGCTTTTTGAAAACCTTTTTAAAAGAAATTGTATATAAAATTTTTGTTTAGAAACTACAAATTTTCCAGGGGTTTGAGTTTGGTTTAAGCTTTGTAAAACGATTCAATTAATGCTTTGGGCCATTGAACCGTTTATAAAACAATGATATTAAAAATGTTGCTCTTTTGATACCAAATTTACATATATTTTCTTTGCAACCAATATAAAAAAATCCAAAAAGGAACAACTAAACAAAAAGGTGACATTTGACCCAACTTTTTAACCTCTAAACATGAGATTGGGTAGCAATAGATGCTCCTTATTTTTCTCCTCTGCAACATATTTCAGTTTCATTACGATCTGAATATCCCCCCAGGAGAGACCTCCCTGGCAAGTTTTGTATAAAAAACAACATACTGTATTGAACATGGTTACTTTTTGTATTTATTAATATTTTCTTCTTTAATTTATAAATTAAAAAAAAAACTCAGATTGAAAATTAGGGTGTCCCGATGAAAAAAATTAAATATAACAAAATAAGCCAAGGGAAGGGAATCATTATTTCCCTACCGGCGTTAGAGTTGTAAAATTGTGATACTTTTGAATACTCAATATTTTTATATTCATGCAAAAACAGGGTTGTATTTTAAAACCAAAGAATTGTTGTTGTATTTTCATAGTGAGCTGATTGATGAAAAGGTCGCATACATATATTAACATTTACTGTGTAAAGTATATTTTCTGAGATAAACTTATTACCTTAAAAAAGTGAATTCATTTTTGAATCAATTCTCATAAAAATTGATTCATTTTATGAATCAGTAATATTCACTTAAATCAATAATTTAACTAAATAAAAATGAGATTTGATTTAGTTAAATTTATATTGATTACATTTTAATTCGATTTTTTTATTACATTGATTTATTAAAAGAATTAACAAAACTAATTCTTTGAAGAATTGAATTAAGTAGAAAATAATTCAACCAATAAGATGTAAAAATCGAATTAAGGAAATATGTTTTTGAAGGTTTGTTTTCAATGCCAATCCAAAAAAAAAAACATATGCGGGTTAATTTTGGTCGACTAATGATTCTGATAACATAAAAAACATGCATGGAAGACATATCAGTTTTTATAAGTTCGTTCTTTTAAGAGCAATTTTGTCAAAAAGTTGAAAATTTGCATCTATAAAATACAATAATGAATTTAGATGAATCATGGTTGGCAAGCAACACCTTTTGATTATAACGGTAGTAGTCTTACCACGCTCAGATCAATACCGATACGAAAATTTTGAAACTGCGATTCCAATAGTGGCATGTGTCTTCTAATATCACGGGGCTTTTTTTTTCATAATATCTGTTAAATTTTGTTATATTTGTAAAATACATTTAAAAACCGGTGTTTCGGTAGTTTAGTGTTATTATAACGGTAGTTTAAGATTTTTTTAAAATTAAACCGGTAAAATCGTGCAATAAACCCGGTTATACAAAAAGACACATGCCTTCAATCGAATCGCAGTTTTAAAATTTTAATATCGGGCTTAAAATGGCTGTGGTAACCAACTACCGTTATTATGAAAAGGTATTGAATGCCAACCATGAGATGAATATATTTTTTTTAATCTGATTATTTTACGCTAATATCGAACTCTTCAATCGCTGGTTACTTTAATTCATACACAAGAAAGGTATTTATCGGGACACCTTACAGGGCATGTAGATTCACTTAAGTATCAATAAACAAAAATAACGTCATCATTAACAATTAAGGAAAAGTTTCCAATACTTCAATAAAGTTTTTGATTACTTTTCAATTAAGGGGATGCTAGATGAATGATTTTTTAGAATCGAAAGAAGAAAATTAAATATAATAATTAAATTTGAATTTGATTGCACATTTTTTTGTATTATAATTCTTTTAAATGCATTCATTCACAATGTTTATTCATTACCTTCTATTACGCCCTCTTTTGTTGAGTTAATATTGAAGGCATTCTTTTTAATGACATGTTTAACTAACTTTATTAAAATATTTACCTTTTTATATGGAATAATATTAAACTGCCACGTTCCTAATCTTCTAGTACATCAGACCAGGAAAAACAAAAAACAAAATAATATACCAAACAATAACGAAGTAATAATCTCAATCCAATAAAATACAGTATGTAAATATATAGGAATACAACACGTTACATACAACCACACGTGAATGAGATACTTCCACTGAAGTATAGTAATATAATATTAAGTAAATTTTTCTTTTAATAACGTTTCAGAAAACACCTGTGTAATGTTTTATTGAATATAATACACAGTTTTATTTAAATATAAACAATTAAAGACGTTTTTCATAAGATTTGTTGCAGTTAAATAATTATTTATAAAATCACTTTGTTTTATCTCAGTTTAAAGTATTTAGTTGGTTTTTTCGTTTTATTACTTGGATTTATTTTTAACTTTTGTTTTTTGTGTTTTTTTTTTTTGCACCATAAACTTTTTACACTCGCATCATCATCATCATTTATCTTCGTCACGATTTACTAAACTAAAAATAAGCGGCTTTAACTTGAAGTACTGAATGAATGTTTTAACTACCCAACCGAATATAACACCACCATTTCATATACATACATTCAACTACTAAATTCTCTACTCAACTAACGACATTGAATTGTCAGTACTGTCAGAATTTTTATTATACTTGTGTAGCTCTTTTATACTTTATTTCTTGTTTAGTGTTTATTATTTGATTGTTTTTTAGTCTTCTCACTTCTTTCTATTTTGTTTTCCCATACAATTTTTAGTTAAAAACAACTTGCTTTCTTATCTGTATCTTCTCTTTTTAAACTCTGCATTTTTCATCATATGTAACGAAAAATACTGGCACTAAAGAGGCAGGGTTGTATTTAGTATGCTTAACCACCAACTATATATTTAAATATATTTTACTTGAAATCTTCATGTTATTTACGTTAATTTATTTGTTTATTTAGAGAAATGATGTTTAGATTTGTATTTTGCAAAGCAATATAAAATTTATCTTAAAATTATTTATGCATTATTTAGTATTCAGATATTTTGAAGAATAATTTCCAAATTATTTAGAAAAAGAAATTGGTGATAGAACCGAAAGTAGAACAGGTATTTCAAACGGACTTTTGACAAAATAAATATATCTTTTTACGCCAAATGATAAAATAATCAAAATGTATACTTAATTATCTTTCTTAAAACGTATACCAAATGAAAATCGGATGAAAAACATTCAGGTTATTAGAAATACCCCAGGTCAATAATGTGTCAAACACCACTAGGTTAAGAAATTAAAGAACAAATTGTATTATTTTACAATTTTTTTAAATGTTACATTAAATATATATTTTTTAGGTCCATAAATACTCAAATATGAAGATTTTTTCCTCTAAGTTAGCGTTTACAAATTTTTGAGTATGACTTAAAATGCTAATTTTTTTTAAAGTAATTTTCAAAACTAATTTAAAAGTTTTAAAAATTTTGTTCAACAAAATTAAAAAAAATCAGTTTAGTACCCTGGGGTTTCATTAAGCATATTATAAGAAATAAGAAATACCAAAAATTACATATATCCCTCATTTAATTTAGTGAGGGCAGCTAATTAATTTCGGCGGATTTCGAGGAAAATGCTTATTTTGGCACAAAATCGATCAATAGGGTTAAAATTTATCTACTTTTGTTAAGTTCCGATTAATTTTATTCAGAGTTTTATGAAACCAACTAGAAGGAATATTTTCTGAAAATTTGGTCAAAATTAAACTACGCCAAAGGTCAAATGACAAGGTCAAAGGTAATTTTTTTTTAATATTTCATGAAATTGATAACGTAATATCGTGGGGTATCTTTATATTATGATTAAAGTTGACTGAACTATTTTCTGTAATTGGTTATTAGTATTTAAAAAGAAAAAGTTGAAATTAACCCTTTTATGCACTTTGGGGGCAAAAATGCCGCAATACTTTTTAACGTCAAAAACGCAGTTTAATTCAAATATACGCATAAAAAAAGAATTTTTTTTAAATATAAATAGGAAAAAGTTAAAATGTACTCCTTTATGTACTTGTAGTGAAAATGACGCAACAAAATTTTGAAACGCTAAAATACGCAGTTGATTCAAAATGCAAATTTTACCTGTAAAGTATTACAACGAAAATCTGTCTGAATAGATATTTTTCTTTGTGTATTAACGGTTTGTATATGTTCAATGAATAAGAATGAAACAAAAAACACCAGACAACAACTTCTATTCTTATTTAACTCATTATATTTGCTATACAGAGATACGCTTAGTTCTGGCTAATCCAGACTCTATAGATACATATCTTTTTTACTGTTTCTCTTTATTTCCTGAGATTTAAAATAAAATTGACCCAATATGCATTTGGAAGATATATCACCCTGAAGATATTATAGCAATATCTTCAATTTTTTATTTGGAAGTCAAAGTATATTTTTAAATTAATCTACCTTTTATCACCTGGGTGAGATGTAGGCGATATCTTCTTGTTGTCTTCCAAATGATTACTTAGCTATATCTGCTAGTTTTCTTTCAAATGATTATTTGGAAATATCGCCGATTTATCTTCCAGAAGTGTTGCTTTCGTATTATTTAGAAGTATCGCTTTGGATCGAACATTTATTCCCGAAAGGGGATCCACAATAAGAAAATAATTATTGCCGCAATAAGTTCATATCGCAATGTTTGCAGAAATGTATTTCTAATCGAAATGAAGGAAATTCATTGAAAGATATACTCAATTTCTTTAAATTGTCGAACACCACTAAATGGCCAAAGCCGCATAATCGATCGCACACTTTTTTGTTTGTACTAGAGAAACAAAATTTGCAAAATTGAAACAAAAATTGCTATCACGCACGATTAAGCATGAAGATTTTTTTTAAACTCACGCACGCTCACAAATTACGAATTGAAAAAAATATTTCAAAAAATTAAATATAAGAGATTTTTTTTATCACGCGCGCTAACGCACAAAATTTTGTTTACTGCTCACGCTCAGAAATTTAAATCACACGTGATTTATATGAATCACGAATTTTCTTGTCACGTGCCCATCTCTACTATTACTTTTAGCCTAGGGGTAATAAGTGTTTTGTAAGGAGTTACCTCGAAGGTTATACCATTGTTCAAATAATAGGCTTAGTTATAGAAATGTAATAGGTTACTTACCTTTTTTTTTCTTACAAAACGCATTACCAGGTAATTTAAGATTTAAATTATTTACTTATCACCACGATGCAATAGTTTATCAATTTAATAAAGTTTGAACTCCAGAAGTAAAATAAAATCAATAAAACGTCGATTAATAACGTTGAAAATATATTATTTTATTTGCAACAGACGAAGAAAATCCATTTTATAATGTAAAAGATAAAAATATTAATCACAAAATAATCTACAAAAATATTTAAGGTTTTTATTCTAACGTGGAAGTTCGATAAATTGCCTGCAAACGTATTGTTACGCCTTCTTGCATTTTTGCTGACGATATACTGTATTAAAAAAGAATAACGTAATGTTTATATATTAAGAGATAATAGCAGTAGTGTTGCGCGCTACTAAGATAAAAATACGAATCGCGATATTAAAACACACGTAAAATTTATATTTGTGCACGTAGTGTCAGTATAAACATGTCAAAAAAAGTTAATACCCTACTACACCTTATTAGGTTAAATGTGACTATCATATCAGCGTTGTTTCTTTTTTTTAGAAATTCCCCTAAAATGTTTAAATCCCTAAATTTGCTCTACCACCGAAAAAAAACCCCTATAAAATATTAAAAATGTTTTTTAACTAACAAAAATTAAATGTTAACTAGCTTTCAACATCCGTATATTTCCAAGGACAAATCAAATTAACTATTTTTAGCAGGCCGAAGATCTCCTTAAAACCCGAATATTTAGAAAAACTAAACCCTCCTGAAGAAGGCAAAGCTCAGAAGAAATTCAAAAATATTCAAACAATTAATAACTTCTTAATTCTTTGAGTTTAAGTTTGGTTTTTTTTATATAAAAACGTTATTTTTCAATATTTCGCCACTCCATTGTGTAGCATCTTAAGGAAATAATAATTAGTGACATTTGATGGCAGACATTATGGCAAGAGCCGATTTTATGTCAACAGTATCATAATATTAAAACTTTTATTAAAATTTCATTAAAAAAAATATTGCAATATGATTGAAATTAAGTGTCGTCACTATATGAAATTACATACTTTGCCAGTTGAAGAAAGAGAGGAGAAATAAGAAAAAATGATTCCGCATAAATGAATCAAATTTGCATTCAAATATTTTTGATTTTAATTTATCTTTCGAGATCATATCATATATTTTTGTTTAAAAAATGTCTTGAGAATTTTTTATATTTTGTTTTGTTGCGAAAAATTTAATTGTTCTGCTTTCTATAGGGTGAGTCAAAGTCAATTATTTATGTTATTTATCTAACAAATAAGAAATTTTAAAAATTAAATGTGTCCATCTATGAAAACTTCTCGCATCAGATACAGAAATGGGTTGCAGATTAAAATCAAATATCTGTTATAACCAAAAAAGTCCAATAATAATAACTGTAAACAATTTTTCAAAATCAATCATCGAATCGTAAAATCATTTTTTTAAATAATAAAATTTGCAACTAATACATAATGCAAAATTTTAGGATTTACTATACAATTAACAATCCTAGTTTTGAGTGTTACACTCAGAAAAAAAGTTAGTAAAATATTTGTAAACTGTTTTCAATCCCTTTTTACTATATTTATACTGATTTTTAGTAAACAAAAAAAATATTATTTTGTAATATTTTTTGCTATTTACATTTTACAAATTACAGAATATTTACAAATTTTAATTACTAATTTCAGAAATACAAATTTTTTAAAACTGATTTGCTAATATTAACAAAAAAAATTTACTAATTTTAAATAAATGGATAGTGAAAGAAATTTTATTGCTTATAATTAAAACTTATCCTTAACTTAAATTGCCTTTAAATGCTACAACCGACTCATGTCCAAAAATATGACATCCACTTAAAATAGCACCAAAAAATTCTAAAAATCAGCCCTTAAAACAATTAAAATTTGACCATTAATTCGAAAAATTTGACTAAAAATATTTTTCAATACAAAAATTTGCAAATTACAACAAAATGATAAATTCGTTTATGTTTTTACTATTTTCAATTTTGTCTAAAATAATTTTTGGAAAAAAAAATAAATAAAATTAAATATGTTGTTGTTGGGGAAAAAAAATTGTGATTCTTTTTTTCGTAAGGCAATTTCAAAAGCTTTCACAGCTTTAAAGTGCAACAGGTGTTTTTAAAAATAATTCAGTTAATTTGTGGATTTTAAATAATTTTTTTTATAAATTCAAATTTTTCTTTATTTTACAATTCGTTAAGCTAGAACACACCAGACTAATATTTAAGCCGCACACTGTTTGTTCTTTTCAAAACACGAGAATGATTCATCTGTTAGTGTTAGTGTTTTTTGTATGCATTTAACATTTAGCGTTGTTTAAAAATGTGCATGTATTGGTTTTGTGCCTCCAAAAAACCAATCTCTTCCTACAAGCTGGCTGTTATGCCAGCATAATTGTTCTCGTGTGTTCTAGCTCTTAGAGTTTAGTCGATAACTTTTGTATAGAATTTTACGAATGTTTAGTAGCGGTTATTAACTTCCCCGCTATTTCCATTTCACTATTATTTAGTAAAATTTGTTGCTGATTTTAGGAGATCGATTTAAAATTGCATTTTACAACAATTTACCAAAATTTAGTTGGGCTTATTAATTTTTTTGTACTAATTTCATTGTTCTAATATAATTAAATGTATTTAGTGTTTTTTATTTGCTGCTTTTAGCAACCCGATTTTCCATTTTTTTTTACTAATTTCATTGTACTACACGTCAGCAGACAAGTGTTTATAAGGTTAACAATAAATACCGCCGGGCTCAAATAAGCAAAATTTCCCGTAATAACAAAATTTCCAATTGTTGTTACAGACTTTTTTTGGTGAGTGTATATTCTCAGAATAGAGAGCGTCATACGATGACGCCCATATTTCTTATCGAAATATGGATTCTCTTAGAAAGTTTTTATAAAAAAGTCATTTCAGAAGTTATTTTTTATAAACATATCAATTGGGGAATTTTATAATATGTTTGAAAATACTGAAACTGGGTGCAGAGTTCTTCAAACATTTGTGATAAAAAAAATTTGACGCTTCAGTGTAAACAATTAATCACCCTTATTCTAGTTGTCGTTATCAATGTCGTCGTCGTTTTTGAGTCAACATCACTTTGATTCGACGTCGACACCAAATTGGTATTCCATAACAGTGTTGAAACGACGTCGACAGTTTATCGATTGAAACAAAAACACATTTTTAAAAATTGAGTCGGCAGATTTATTTTGATTATTATTTTTGCGAAAAAATGTTTTTTATGTGTAATTTAATTTCTGATACCAGTGATGAAGAAAATAAAGAAAATCTAGTATTGGAAAGAAGACTTGTCATACAGAAATCCAATATCTTTAATCTGCCGTATAACAAGTGAGTAGCAAAATCAAAGTCCGTTACTTTAAAGAATGTTAATCTTCTAATTTTTTTAAAAGGTTTGAAAGTTACTTTCGGCTGAATAAAACAGCCTTCAAAGATGTGCTGGAAACAATAGCACCTAATTTGAAAACCGGAATCAAGTCCACATTTATTTCCAAAACAATAAAGTTGGCAGCTACATTAAGATTTTTAACCCAGGGGTCGTACCAGCTCAGTGTTGGAAACGACTTTAACTTAGGGTTCAGCTGTTTCTGAAACTGTAGAAGATTTGCCACAGCCTCCTCCAGCGGGCTCAATATAAATTGCTTGAATCTTCTGCCACCTGTAGCATTACACTCGGCTTTGTTGGCTACCATTTTCTTTTTTACTTTAAATTTTAAGTCTCGCCAAACCTATAAATAAATTTTGTTATATTTTTATAATGCACTTTATATGATCATGCTTTCTTTACCTTGTGCCATCCATCTCACATTATTCTCGGTGGGCCACGTGCATTTAATAAATTTGATATTTCTTCCAATTTTTCCCTTTTTTTTTCAGTCATTACTTTTCCTCAAGTCGTTACTAAAAATTGTGTCGACAAAATCAGACTCGTTTCAAGACAATATCGTCGTCACATTTTCTTACAGAATACCAAATACTTGTCGACAGTTATCAATTATTTTCGATAACGACAACGGGAATACCAATTTAAAAAAAAAAAATCCCAAGACGACATTGTCTTGTGTCGACGACGACAACTACAATAAGGGTGAATATGAATCCGGCCAACTAGTAGTTATTTCGATGCCCTTTCAATGTAAAACAAAAAAAAAAGGGTTAACCAGTTTTTTACAAAGATTTTTATAATAAACTGATTTTTTTAAAAGGCCCGTTTTTTATACTCTATTTGGCTTGTTCTTAGAACTTTTTCAAGAGTTTATTTGAAAATTTAAAATAAATTAATGGCGGACTTATTTTATTATGACTACTTTTCTATTAAAAAATTGTCGTATGCAAGATATTTTTGTTTTTAAAATCCTAACCTTGAGAACTTTTTCCGGGTAAAACTTTTTAAAAATAGAACATACAATTAAGCTAGAAAGTTGCTTTGTTGTAATCTCTCATGTAGTTTCGAATTTTACTGATGATCCGATCACTACTTTAAACACTCACCATTTTTTCCGGCTAACTTCAGTTGAGACAAGATTTCTTAAGAAAACTTTGAGTTTACTTAAGTACCAAACAAGTCTTAAACCAGGCAGATTTTTTACCTATTACTTATCTTTTATTATTTTTCTCGAGTATTTCTACTTTGTAGAAGCTTTCAAAATTATATACAAATTTTAATTTTCTTTATATATAATTTTAGCGTATCAAATCTATGCAACCGGATTCTGAGTGCAATAAACGCATACGTGCCAAAACTGCTGCTGCAGTAGGAGGTGGTGGTGGTGGTACACCAAAAGACACAACGCCTACACAAAAGACTGCTGGTGCAATTAAAAAGACTTCAACACTCATTGGTGGCACACCGACTAGTTCAACAAACAAAAAGAAGACTGATATTAGCCAATTCTTTAAAAAATTAGAAAGGCCAACACCAATTGCCAACGCCGGCGTAGGAGATGCTGCTGCTAACGCCAGCACAACTATACCTGAATCACCGGCAACGCTATTATTAAATCGTATAAATTCGGAATGTTATACACCATTGGATGAATTGAAAAAGACAGCAAAGAAAAAAAGTAACAATATTGAAATCTACGATGAAGAAAGTCTCGAAGAAATTGGTCAAGTGGGTGCTGATGGTAATTCATCTAAACCCCGAAATAGTGTAAAGAAAGCATTAGATTTTCAGCAAAATGATGAAAAGAAAACTGTTGCAAACTCATTTGCACCAAATAAAGAAAAACCTGTAAATTCTAGAAGTAGGCGCAGTAGTGTGGTAACAGCACAACAAGCTGTTATAGAAATTGATGCTAGTGTTAGGGTAAATATACAACATCAAGTAACTCCATCGCCTATGAAAAGAACCAAACCTCCCAGACGACATAGTCTTATGCCGGCTGGTGAAATAGAAACAGCCACTAATTCTCTGAATACAATGGCTATTTCTAATACACCTAGCAGTAATACTAGACGTCGTAGTTCTATACACACTCCCAGAGATATTACTATGGACACACCCAATAAAGTCAATAGGCAACCACGCATACTGGAAGATGTTATGGAAGTGGAAGCAATGGAACAAGAAATAATAGAAAAACCTAAAGCACCAGAAAAGCCACCACGATCGATAAATAAAAGACGAACATTATATGCAGTCTCAAGTATTATGGATCAAACAGATTTAACAAAAGTAGTAAATGATAACGAAACTAAGGAAGCTGAAAAGCAGCAGCCACCATCGGCAACGAAATCAACACGCAGACGTACTATATATGGCAGTAAATCAATGGAAACTTCTGAGGTACAACAAGATAACAATGGTATTACTATACCCAATGTCACTACCAGAAGACGTACCTGTTATAATCTTAAATCTGTAGAACACACTGAAATACAACAGTCTACTGTAGTAGAAGAAGCACCACTAAATGATGATAAATTAACAAATTCTAATAAATCGGAATGGGAAACAGCAAATAATATTAATAATAATAATAATAACAATGGCAAAAATAAACAAGATTTTACAAAAAAAGTTTTAAATATATTAAAAGGAATCGATGTGGTGGCTAAAACTCCAACACAAGCCAAAGATGATAAAAAAACACAAAGACGTAGAACTTTATATACACCCCAAAAAGGGAATGATAGCAAAATTTCTACATTATCGAATACAAGTTCAATTGCTACATGTGGGACACCAAAAGCTTGTTCAACTCTTATAGAAGATAGAGCCACCTTGGTGGCAACACCACCTGCTGCTGATGCCACTACTGGTAAATTGTTAGAAGAAACGGCTGAATGTGCCACACCACTTGTCTTTAGTTCTACTAGACTACCGGGTAATAAAAGACGTACATTATTTGATGTGTCTATGGATATTATAACACAACGTTTACAATGTATTAATCAAACGGCACGAAAATCATTGGCACCACCGCCAACGCCCTTGCTTGAAGAGAGTACTACAGATGTGAATTCCCTAAATAGTCCAAGGGAATTGAAAAAATCGAAACAATTGGAAAATAATTTAAGTACACCAACATCTTCTAAAGAAACATTAATCGAATGTAATAATGTTACTCCTCAGGTTGCTACTCTAAAAAAGAAACGTAAACTTTTTATGCCTAACGAAATTTTATTAACACCTCCCACCGCTGTAGTAGAAACGAAAACATCAATTACAGAATTAACACCTATAGTGGCTACAGCTACAAGTTCCAAAAAACGTAGAACATTAATGCCCATTTCGCAACCACAACCTTCAACTGTTGCTTTAAAAGATTATGCATCGATTAACACCACACCAAGCGTTAGAAAACGTCGTAGTACTTTAGATTTTGAACAAATGCAAAAGATTAAAACAAAAATCAACAACAACAACAACAATATTAATACCCCAAATAAAAATAAGAAAACACAAGATGCAATTGTTGCAGCATCATCCTCATCATCACCATCAACATCATCTGGCATAAAAGAGACAATAACAACAACAACTACGGTTGAGGAAAAAACTAAAAAGATGCCAGTTTTAGTTTATACCAATATGCATCATCAACAAATAGATGTTATACGTGAGGTTGGTACAACAAAACGTTAGCATTAGCTAGATACAGTGTGTTTGCATTTGACATTTACCCATCCCATGCATATGCTTTCACTTTTTATATGTTAACCCCCCTCCCACTCAACTAAATACCTACTCCACTCCATCTTTATGCCCAACATAATTCTACTATTAGTTGAAATGTATATAATAATTTCACTTGTTTATTATTTTATTTTTTCTGTTATATTTTAATTTTTTTTTAGAATAATGTCGTAGAATTTTGATAATTTTGTTGAAAAAAAAAAGTTGTAGAATCTTCATTTTAATTTGTTGATTTAATTTTGTCCATTATGTTTTTAAGTTTCAAATTTTGAATTTAATAATTCATGATGTTATAAAAGTTTACACAACAAATTTCATAGTTTGTAAATATATATATTTTTTTTTTAATTTCTTTAATTTAAATAATACCTATTTATTAGACACCTAGATTAATTTTCAACTGAAAAAGAAGTTGTTTTTGTGTTCTTAAGATCTTTCATGCTATGGCAAAAGAAAATGTAAATTTTATCACTTTAAAAAAATAGAAGGGCTTCTTCTTCTTTAAAGTTTTTTTTTTCAATTTAACACAGAAAGTGATGAATGTAACATTGTGTTGTCAAGGGTACAGGATTTTTAGACAGATACCGGTTCTAAATATATTTATTTGGCGCGATTAAAATAGCAAAAATAAATATTAATCAGAATAAGACAATAACCTTTGTTTGTTCCACACAAGCAGAGCTTTGAAGAATTAATTCTTTTTTCAATGAATTCCTTCATAATTCGAATCCAGTTTTGATCTAAAGTAAACTAGACGAATTCATTTTTTAATCAAGTGATTCAAGTTGAACGCGTTCAACTGCAATTGTAATTTAAGAGTCAATTTCATTTGAAAAAGTTTTTTTTTATAAAATCAAATGAATTGGCTAACGAACGCGTTTAAGTTTTTTAAATCGACCGGAAAAGCAATCCGTATAATTTATCAATCGTTCAGTGTGAACGGAAAATTTAACTCAAAAATAATTACTGTCCAATGATTTGAAATCAACTTTTTACCGTTCAGTTAATAAAAATATTCAGCAGTTTTAGGCCAGAATTAGCCAGACGTAAATTTATTACACATAATGCATAAAAAAGAAACAAAAATAAACCTACATTTTTTATGCTCATTTAGCTCATTATCGGGCATGTTCTGGGCTTCACTTTTAGGTGAAAATTTCATATCTTTTTTTTTCAATTTCTTTTAGTTTCATTAAAAAAATTATGTAAATGATGATGAATTATGTATAAACTTTAGAATTAAAGTATTCAAAAAACCGCCCTTTTCAAAAAACTTGGCTTGAGTTTATTCGAAAAATCGTTTTTCAAAAAAAAACCGGTTTCGATTTTTAAAAAAACCCCGTTTTGATTTTTACTAAAAAACCGGTTTCGATTTTTACTAAAAAAAACCGATTTCAATTTTTACTAAACAACCGGTTAACCGTTTTTTTTTTTTTAGATAATTCAGCATAGGAAAATTTTTGAACGATTGTAAAAAAATTTCGGTTAATTGCCGAAAAACTACCGATTTTAGCATCGAAATAATGTTTCAACAAATTAAAAAAATTTAAATTCTAGCAGGAAAAATTTTCGTTTGACATAAATCGGCATTGAAAAAATGTTTGAACTATTTTAAAAATAATTTCATTTGAAAATTGAAAAAGTGTTACGGCCCAACCACAATTGGCTTAAGGGACGGGACTTAAGCTAAATATTGATATGAAACGAAAATTCAAAAATTTTTAAAATTAAAAATTTGCATTTCTAAAATTTCGTTTCATACCAAATAAAGCATAAATCAGTTGTAGATGGTCCTTTATTTATAACAACTTTAAGAGGTTAAACTAACAACTATCCCTACTAAATGCAATGTCAATTTTTTAACTTTAATTAAGCAAAAATTTTTAAAAAATGAAAAAACCAGTTAACCGGTTTCGATTTTGAATACTCTATTTGGAATACAGGTGCCATAAATTTTTCACGCGGATTTAAATTTGCACTAATTCCAGAACAGCCTACCACTTTCCGGCAAAAAAATGCAGAAGGAAAACTTTTTTTTTTTTTGTTTTGTTTTTATTAACTAAACTGTAAAAGTGATATAAAATTATTAAACGAAAATTATTTTTTTGATGACTGAACGGTTTAATTAAATAAAATTCTTTCATTTTATTTGGTAAAACAAATGAATTATTTTTTTTAAGAAATCAAAAGGAGCTACTTAGAATTTAATCCAATCAATGTTTGATAATTTTTGATTTAATTTGTTAAATTTTAATTGAGAATTAAAAAACTACATTAAGAAATTAAATCTACAATCCTCTGCATACATGGGTGACATTCATAACTAGGCCAACCAAAAAGAAGACAGAACAATTTAAGTTTCTTGTGATAATTTGTTTGATTTTGCTAATATCGACTTACAAAATATCAAATTACAAAATGTTGAATAATAAAAAAAAGTTTACTAAAAAATTTTAAATATTATTCAAATAAAGTCTGATTCTGCCAACCTAAATTGCAAATAGCAGAAATATGTCATAACTTTATTTAACTGCCTAAGTTGCAAGAAATGTGTAGCCTTAAATTAATAAAAAAAAATCTTTTTTATGAAGGAAATAATAACAATGAAATTTTACAGCTTAATTTCTTATTTTATCTGAAAACATTGTTTTTAGAGTTTTTTTTTTTTTGGTTGGCCTATTCATAACTTTTGTTAAGCACTAACAGGAAAAGTATTCCAATATGTAATTTGGATATTTGATTGGAGAAAAGAGATGTAAGAATAACATATCTCAATGATAAAAATAGAGGGAAAATATTGGCCGTTTTAGGTGTTTTTTTTTGTTGTTGAGGGGCGTGTCACATAAAACTTATGTAAAAATAATGCCTTCTTCAAAAGCAAAAGTTTAATATGCATAATGTTTCTGCTTTTGTACAGGGTAGCCAAATTGTTCCAAAAAGTATCAAAAAAAAAAGGGTTTTGAAAATTATTTAAAAAATTATATTAGTTAAAATACAAATTAGCACAAATATATAAAAATAAAACAAAATACGCATGCGCTTATATTAAATAGGGTATAAAATATGTGAATCTAAAAGTCATTGCAGTATTTCGTTTTCTCAGTGTGGATGATTCCAATTTTACAAAAGTCTATATGACAGACAAAACACTGTCTATAAAATGGCTTGTTTTAAATATTTTTTTAAATCTATTAATACAATTTTCGTCTTTGTTTGTACCTTTTTTTTAAACTACAAAACATTAGCAAATAATTATTCTGCAAACTATAAGAATTTTTTTGAAAGCATATTTTAAAATATTTCAATTTAAGAAAAAAAACTTGAAAACTTGTATTTAATTTGATTGTCAAATAAGTATATCACATTTACATCTATATTTAAAATTCAAGAACTGAATGTAGAATTTAATTTGGACAGAATTAATATTTTTTTCTAAAACATTTTCAATAAAATTATCAACTTTCTTTAGATCTCTTTGATTTCTATTGGTTATTTTTTCTTTTAATTTCTTTTTAAATTGTATTTTCTTTTAAACAATTCATTTAAATTGTATTTTTAGCGTAAATTTTTTTGGTTAAAATTTAGAAAAAAAAATTTGTTTGAAATATTTTCTAAAAGTTTGTAATCATTTCTTTTTATTCATATCAATATTATTATCAATTGTTTAATATTCTTTTATTGTAAGTTCCTAAAAGTTGATATTTTTTTCAAAATTTGGCAAATAAAAACAAACATTTTATTTTTTTAAATCCAACAAAATTATTCGTTTCCTTGATTTGCAATTAATGGCAGCATACATGCCTAAAATTATGTTATGAATTTTGAATGAAAAGAAAAACTTCCGCTATAATCATAAACGGAAATTTTCAATTGACATTAAAAATTCAACAGTAAAATTAAAAAAAAATTATGTATATAGATAAATTAATTGAGACTTATTACTGGCACTTATAATATTATTATTTTTTATGTCAACAAAATTGTTAATTGATTAGTTTACCTATGCTTAAGTCCCATCTCCGCTGCTTATACGTTTCACAACATACAAGGTAATTTTTTTTAATATTTGATATTAATTATGGTGGAGGGTATCACCATATGTGATGAGGATATATGACGGTTTGTCATTCCGTTTGTAAATGTCGAAATATTGGTCCAATACCCCATAAAGGTATACACATATATTTATAATGCAATTTTAATTCGATTTACATGCAATTTTAATTCGATTTACATGACATCCTCCCGAGAAGTATGGTAAACAATTTTAACAAGCACGTACTCCAACCTAAATACTCTGATTTTGATGAAAATAGAATATGCTACAGAAAAATAAAATCTAAGATCAACTTGGCTTTTGGGCCACCTCGAAATTTGAAGGGCTTAGGAAAATTTATCTTTCTTCGTTTGTTTTTTAAAGCTGTAACCGCAATTTGCTTACCTTATGTTAATTATATTGATAATAGTCAATATAAGTTGATTTAAAATTGCCACAAATTTGATTTAAATGCATTTGACTCAGTTGTATGTATTTTTATACTTTCTACCATTTATGATCAGTTTGTCATTCCGTTTGTAACATGTCAAAATATAGGTCTAAGACCCCCATAAAATATTTATATTAATGATCCTTATGCAATTTTAAGTCGATTGTCCGTCTGTCTGTTGAAATGTCGATCACGCTGCGAAGACGCAGGCGGGGTCTACTCATTTTTACCTAGATTGTTGGACATCCTCCCGAGCCGTTTGCTATTGAAATTGAGCAAAATCGGTGCAGCGGTCTAAAAGTTCATTTGCTTCATCTCGTAAACTCTATTATTACAACGTCTTGTTTCCCTTGTAATTGGAAAATAGCTAGAGTTGTTCCTATTAAGAAGGAGGGCCAATCCAGTGAATTTGATAATTTACGTCCTATCTCGGTACTTTCGGTGCTTTCTAAAGTGGTCGAGCATATTCTTAAAGAACAAATGATTGAGCACCTTGATCTTATGTCACTTATTCATCCGTCTCAATCAGGGTTTCGACGTGGATATAGCACAAGCACACTACTGGTGGCTTTGACTGATTCCATTAGACAATTATTGGATGACCATAAGAATGTGGTATTACTTTCGATGGATTTATCCAAAGCCTTTGATAAAGTTATTCACTCTAGATTAATATTTATTTTTTTATTTATTTATTTAATCAATGTTACACAAAAACCGAGCCCAGAGGGCCATATATGGTTTAAAAATACAACTCAAACATACTACTTAACAAACAATTAGAAGAATATATATATATAATAAATATCTAAAAATATTAAGTAGATAAAAAAAATAATTTTAAATCCAAAATAAAATGGCAATTGAAATAATTTAAATGATTTAAATGTATAAAAAGCTAAAGGGTACCGGGTAGAAATTTGAACAATAATATAAACAATCTCAATAACATATGTGGTCTAAGCCATAATAAAGGAGTCCAAGAAATAAACTTACATCTCATTCCGCTGAATGTGCTTCAAAAATTTATGTTTGTAAGTAGAACTAGAAAACTCGAAGGATTTAAATTGTTTAATGAGTTTAAATTTTCCTTTCGGGCCTGTGAACTAATCAAATCATACCTTTTTGGTAGGTACCAATATGTATCTATTGGTACTTCTATTTCCGGTACTCGACGAATCACTAGTGGTGTCCCGCAGGGATCTGTTATTGGCCCACTTTTGTTTATGATTTATTTGAATGACCTCTTACAAGCCTTTTATGGTGTTTCTTGTATGCCTTATGTTTATGCTGATGATGTACAGTTTGTTTGTTATTCGGATTCTGAGTTTGTGGATGTGTTGGAGGAGGGTGTCAATTTTACAATCCGTGAGGTTATGGGTTGGGCATCTGATAATGGATTTTGTGTTAATCCTGTTAAGACAAAGTTGATGGGGTTTGGATTTAATACGAATGACATGTGTGTTACAATTGATGGCATTCCTGTTGAGTTTGTTAACAAAATGAAATGCTTAGGTTTGATCTTGGATAATCATTTAAATTTTTCCCCACATATTAATTTTGTATCTTCTAGGGTATCCTTTCTTTTAAAAAGGTTATATTCATTAAATATTTATCTACCTTGCTCAGTAAAAAGACGTGTTGCCTCAGCTGTCTTGATGCCCCATATTTTGTACGGCATTGAAATTTTTTCGAGTACTGGTTGTCTGACATTGAGGAAATATCACCTTGTTTTCAACAGAATTATTCGTTATATTTTTAATTTGAAAAGGAGAGATCATGTATCTCTACATTCATTTAATTTTTTGGGTTCGTCTTTTGAGAATTTTATTAGCATTAGACTATTATTGCTTTTTTATAAATCCATTTTTAATTGTTGCCCTGCTTATTTAGTTGATAAATTTCATTTTACTCGTTCGAGCAGAAATCCACAGATAATTCCACCTGTAAGACATTTGAGTATTTTTGTAAAATCGTTTCAGATCCGGGTTTCAAGAATTTGGAATGCCTTACCACGAGATTTGAGAAAATTTAATTATTCTTTACTTGATTTCAAGTCCAGGGTAAAAGAATTTGCGAAACTGCATGTGTTGTAGGCTTTTTAATATATAAATTTTTTTTTTTAAGTACGAAATATGGAAGGAAAAATGTTGGAAATTTATTTATTTACTAGCTGACCCGGCAAACGTTGTTCTGCCTAGGAATAGGATTACATTATTATCTAGGTAGCTCGCACAAAGTTTGAATATTCTCACAATAATAGTACCCCAGATATGCAATAATAAATTTGTACTTCGTATGGGAGGTGCCACGCCCATTGCTTGGATCCCCCATATTTTTTGGAAGATTATGAATATTATTATCAAAGAAGCTCACACAAAGTTTGAAGACTCCCACTTTAATAGTACCCCAGATATGCAATAATGAATGTTTTCTTCGTATGGGAGGTGCCACGCCCATTGCTTGGATGGCACTCATTTTTTTGGGAGATTATGAGTATTATTATAAAAAAAGCTCACACAAAGTTTGAAGACTCCCACTGTAACAGTACTCCAGATATACAAAAATACATTTTTACTTCGTATGGGAGGTGCCACGCCCATTGTACCCATATAGGTCAATTGTGAATCTAAACCATTCAGGGATCAAATAAAACAGACACAACAAATTTCATCGAAATCGGCCCAGCCGTTAAGGAGGAGTGCAGTCACTAACACACGTACAGGAGAATTATATATATAAAGATTATTTGCATTCATTATGATTTTGTTTTATTTTTTTAAATTTTTAATCTTATAATTTTTAATTTTTCTTTTAATTTTTATTCTAAAAATTTTTTTAAATGTGATCTCATATATGTATATATTATTATCTGGATATTTATTTATTGAATTATTAAGCTCTACTTTTTTCTAGAAGTTTGTTATTAAGATAGTAGCTTTAATTAACCACATAAGGCCCTAATGGCTCGGTTATGTAAATGAAGATTTAATAAAAAAAAAAAAAAAAAAATGTGAAGGGTACCTCTAAATTTTCCATACAAATTTGTGTATTTTAGTACAATTTCATAGTAGCGACCGACAAGTAAAATATTTCCTCTTGTTTTTTCACCAGTCGTTTAAAATTGAATAATATATTATATTCACCTCAAAAATTTTTTTTCACCTCGAAAAATTTTTTCACCTCTAAAGTTTTTTTTTCACCTCAAACTTTGTTTTCACACCCAAAAAGTTTTTCACCTCCACAATTTTACTTCTAAAGTTTTTTAAATTATTTGTATTAAAAACAGTATAGGACATTTTTTTAGGATATTGGTGGAGGGTATTCAAAGTGTTGGCACAGCCGAGTTTAAGCCTTTTTTAATTGTTTTTTTAATTTTAATTTGTTTTGTTTTTTAATTATTATTTTTTTCTATACCATATTTTTTACCTGTCTTTAATTTGCTGAAGTTGGGTTCGAAGAGCTTCAATTTAAAATTACCTGAATTAATAGAGATGGAATTTTTTAAAAAATTTACTTAAGATAAATATGGACACTTCAATGCATTTGCATGGTATCGCTCTTTTCCTTAACTCAGCTTCACTTAATATAGTTGCACCTTAAACTATAATAAATAGATGTTTGGTTCTCTTTTTGGTACTTATTTGCTGTTGTAAAAATTTCAAAACTTTTAAGTACTTTATATGGAGAAGTATACTGCTATGGCTGTTAAATTCACATATTTCATCCCCTATAAAATTTCAGCGAATACGTACTTCTTAATATATTATTTATGATATTTTAAACTTGACACCCTACACTAAACTTGCTTATTTGACGAACGTGTTATTTGAATGTAATATTTATATAGATTTTCGACATCCTGCCAAACAAAAATTTTTAAATTTCTTTCCCCTATTTCATCACCGAATGAGATAGGTTGGTCCTAGATTTTCTAACAAATTTCTAAATTTCATCAAAATCGGAGTGTTTGGGTTGGGGTACTTTCTTAGTGAGTTAAAATGTGAAGGTACATTAAAATGTTCCATACAAATTGGTACAGTTTTATGGCGGTGTCTGGTGAATAAAATATTTTCTAATATTTTGTATTCATAACCATTTTTCTTTTTTCATAAACAAAATTAACAAAAACAAGAAATATTAGTCTTACCTTACCGGCTTAATATTTAAAAATCAGGGGGGTATATCATTATTAGAATCAGGGGGTATATTATTATTAGAATTATTGATTTATTTATTAATTAAAAAAAAATCCTGAAAATTACTGCAATACATACTGCTCCTCTAATGCAACGGTTTCTAAATGGGGCGTCGTGATCCTCTGGAGGTCCGTAGCTGCGTTCAAAGGGGCCCGCGAAGAGTTCGGAGAAAATTCTTTAAAAATAAGAAGGTAATAATAAATAGTAATATTACAATGTCATCAGTTGTCATAAAAAAATGAATATAGATCGATTTTCAAAACTTTTAAATGAAATAAGAACTAAGTGTAGCTTCAAAAGAAATTCTGATAAAAAGTCAGGTAAATGTATATGGGGTATTCCAATTCTTAGGACTTTGTAGACTCTGCAAATTTTTTGCTTAATTAAATATACATTATTTTTTCTAAAAAATCAACAGTATATAAGTATTTTTAAGAATCAATTTTTCCTATTATAAAAATACAGATCTTTAGAAACTTTTTCATAGAGAAGCTTCTAACTTAATTGAAAGATTCTACCAAAAATTTTTATCTGATAAATATCTTAAATTTTGTAAATTCGAATGAAAACGTTTTTCCATCTTTTTATTACTCCTTTTTAAATATTTGGATTTAAATGTTTTTCTTTAAATATAAAAAAAATAAAAATTTGTGGGTCCATCAGCCAGTAGAAATTCCGTGAGGAAAAAGTTTGTGGAAACGGCTGCTCTAATGGGTTTGATATTTTATATGAAGATTTTTTATAAATGAAAAAATTCAGAAAAAAATTAAAAAATATATATTTATTACTTTTCAGCTCTAAAATGTACTGTCAGGTGGTGGAGGGTATAAAGAAATTCGTTAAAACCGAATGCTTTTACTTGTTTTCTATATTATTTTTTAATTTAATATTTTCATTGAGTTTTTAAAATTAAAACACATTGCCAACTAGTACATATTATAAATCAATATAAAAAAATCTCCTTCTTTATCTTATCTTTTTATTTTGCTTTAATAGGCCATTAACAAATTGGGTACATTTACTCTGGAAAATTGTGTGACTGATAGTACCACTCACTTGGTTAGTCTGGAACCAAGAAGAACTTTAAATTTACTAAAAGCTTTGGTTAGAGGTTTATGGATTTTGGAATATTCTTGGCTTGTAGATTCCTTACAAGCTGGCAAGTGGTTGCCAGAAGAACCCTATGAATTGCGAGATTTTTCCAGATCCATAGAGGTAATAAATAAAAATGTTACTATACATATTGCTATAAATTAATTTTATTTTGAATTAAATTTTTTTAATAGATTTGTCGTTCGGAACGTCAAGCATTTGGCGATCATTATAAATGTGAACTATTTCGTAAATTTGGTACATTTTATATATCCTCACAATGTTCGCCCATAACAAAAGAAAATATCTGTGAATTAATACGTTTGTGTGGTGGTCGTGTGGTGCCATCACGACAAAAAGCCCGTTACATTATTGGTGATGCGAACCGCAATTTGGAAGATAAATTCTATATGACACCCTATTGGGTTTTAGATAGCATCACTCAAATGCAAATAATGAAAATTAATAATAAATACACCTATCCTCTGCCAGGAGGTGACAAACCAGCGACGCAATTAATACAATTGGAAAAGAATAATAAATCCTAAATATGCTCAATTTATTTGACTTACAATTTTCAATTGTATTTCAGAAATTTACAAATTAAAAAAAAAAAATTAATTTTATTTTAGAATTTACTAATATAATTGTAGTATTTATAATTCAAAGTTGAGAAAATCGACATTAAATCTATTAAAATTTTGGCTTTGTCCACTCCAAGTTCGTAAAAATTCTATACGGCTTAACATTAAGAATATTTTTTTTGTTTTATTTTGTGTGGAAAAAAAAAGTTGGTGGAAGTAAAAAAAATGCACTTCTCATCAATTAAAATTTATTAAAATTTAAAAAAAACAGGTTAACGAATTTATTTTTTTTTTAATTTTTATCAAAAGTTTTGCAACAATTAAAAAATTAATTGTCTTTGTACCAAAAAAAAACTGGAACAGCAAATTTCCGAAAATTCTAATTTTAAAGTTTCTTAACTCATTGCGGGAGTGAGATAAAAATGTTAGTTTTTGAAAAACAGTAAATCGCGTACATTTTGATTCTAAACTCAGAGAAGGGGTGAATAATTATGCAAAAAACTGCTTTTGAAAATTTCGACAGGGTGTAAAATAAATTTACATTGTTGGAAATTTCTGAAATACAAATTGAGAAAAATTAAAATCATGTGCAACAAACTTTTTTTTTTTTAAGATTAACATGAAGTGCCCAATCATGTGATTTTAAAATATTTATTTTAATTGTTTTTTTTATTTTGACTAACATTTTTATTAAATACAAAAGAAGCAGAGCCGCGAATAACGTTGTAAGCGACAAAATTTAAATTGTTGAAAAATCGAAAAAACGGTGTATTCCACTGACTGACTTCTTTAGATTGCATTTTGATAACGAAATCCTGCATAATTTTGCCTAATTTCATTTTTAAGTCATAAAAGAGAGTTATTCTAACTGCGATCTGGAAAAAAAACAGGTTTGGTAAATATTGTCGCTTAAAATGTTATTCGCGGCTCCGCTTCAAATGTTGTATTGTTATTTTTAGCATTTAAGAATCTTTTTAATAAATTAATTATGGAATTTTTTAATCTTCGATTTTTTAATGTAACTGAATAAATTTTGGGATACCCGTTTGTAGATTCGGCTTTGACCAACATTCGTGGAATTATATTTGCCTGAGGGTCAAATATTTCTTAAACTTTAAAGAATTTATACACTATAGATTGTTCAAAAGAGGGTTTGCTAAGTGTTGTATTGTTCTATTGAAAATAAGTGGTGATAAAATTCGATTTTAAAAAAATATAATACGATAGTACTATTTTTAGTTAATTATCGATGTTTAAGTGTTCACACAAAATGAAAAACCAACGGCAAATAGGCAACATTATTTTAGAAAAACTATCCCTCGTAGATATCGCAACGTCCCCAACCCTAACGAAGTAAATTAACATAACAGGGCTGGGGCTATGAGCCAAATGTTGAAATAATGTTATGTTGTGTTACACTGTTTTTGATTTTGAATTGTATTTTACAATATATATTAATCATGTTTATTTTTGTAAAAATTATTATTCGTAAATAAAACTTTAACTACAAACTAAAAAGCTTTAACAATTTCACCAACTTGCCATCAGATGGCGCAATATCTTATTAATCTACAGGAAAGATTATTTTAGATTCCGCAATTGGTTCCACTTTTGTTTCGATATTGTGCTGTTTTCTATGGAAAGGAAATATTGTCAGTGGAAAAATTTGATCTCTGTGAAAGAATCATGTACTCGTTTTAGGTTACATAAGTTTTGTTATAAATTGATTCTAACGAGTCATGCCTAAAATTAGTATAATATTTTTACCGAGGGATCGTAAAAGCTTTTCCCTAAAATTGATATTTAAAGTTTTGGAGTGAAAGGCGTTTCCAAAATTAATGAAACTTTGTTCATTAACTGAGTAATAATTGCATTATGTATTTTTATGAGCGGCATTCACTTTACTTCTAAACTAATAACTCGGTTAAAACAATTTGCTTTTAATAAAATTTAACCGAATTGCGGATCATTCTTTTTTTTGGAATCATAGCACGCTAAATTTTTTAAGAGAATTGTATTTCAGTGGTCTTCCGGAATTTGTAAAAAAATGCGATTTAAAAAAAAACGAATTACGGGCTTTCTACACAAGGGTGTGTGTCAAACGGTAGCAAAGTGGCATGGTAAAAAATATTTTTTCTATGGTGAAAAAGTTTTAAATTTTTATGTGTGAAAAAGAATCGAATTTATTTATTTGTTTCGTTTTCATTTTAATTTAAGAAGCTTCAAATTTTAAAACTTCAAAAATTTAAATTTTATTCACCTCAAAACTGTCAAAAATTTACCAAAAAGCATACTTTGCTACCATTTAACACACACCCTAAGTCATCGATGTACTCCATTAAGATTAATTAGGTTTATTTTTTTCCAATTTTAAAAACAAAATTTTAAAACTTGCAATTTTATTTTATATTTTTTATTTACATTTTAATTTCTTTTTATCGTCAGAAAAATTAACACTTAACAGTTTTGTAAGTTGGAGGGTAAAATGATTTTAAATTGGATCATGACAAAACAATAACAGGTAGTTAGAATTTGGGTTTTATATTTTTGTCATTCGAGAGTTTTTTTGTATGAATTTTTGTCAGGTTGTTGTAATATATCAGGTATAGGACGAGTTTCATTCCAAGGTTAGCAAACAAAACGAATAACAGTATTGCTATTACAAAAAATACAAATGTTAAATTCAATTCTTATTTTTCATTTAAAAAATTAAAATTGCAAAAATTTTATATAACATTCTAAAAAATTCTTTGAATTTCTTTTTGATAGTTTTTTATTACAACATAATTATTTTTCTCGTTTCAATTTGGGATAGAAAAATATTTTATATTTTATTTATACAGTACCAAAAAAATAGTTATGAGGGTTTTAATTTCTAAATTTTAAGGTAACCTTCAGTGAGTGGGTATATATTGTAATTTATTAATTGGCCTTTAGGCTTTCAAATTACAAAATGTTGAATAAAAAAACCACAATACATCAAAGATATTAAGATAACATCAATTGTCAGAAAATATCAGTTAATAGTTGGAATTTTTGAAGTTAATTTTATGTCTCTGATTTTAAAATATGGGTTTTCGAGTTTTAATTTCTTTTAATTTCAAATTTCATTTTCTGAACTTAAATTATTGTTATCTGAGTTACAGTTCAAAAGAATGTAGAAAACGAAATTCGAGTATGTCCTGGAATAATTGTGACTTTAATCCCCAATAAATTTAAATTTGTCACTTTTACACTGTTGTCTAATTTTATTTGATTCCATTTGGAATTTTTTTACATTAAATGACCAATGTTGTTGTGATTTTCTTAAATCTCGAATGAAACTAAAAGAAATTTTAAAAAATATGATATTTTCACTGCCGCCTAAAAATAAAATACAGAAAATGCCCGAATAAAAACTTAGAAAGTGGAAACGAAAATAAAATATTATATTTTAAATACGAAAAAAATCATCAATTTTAAGTACACTTCACCACATATCTGACGTGCTATATATCGATGGCTTAATATAAAAAGGCCCTAACTCGATTTTTTATTACTTGATAGAAGAAAAAAACTTAATAAAATCCGTAAAACTTTAGGTAAAAAAAAAGTTTAAATGCAAATGTGTTGCCTCTTTTTATTAAAAATTGCATTAAAACTTTTTTTGTATCTAAAATTTTACGTATTTTATTAAGTTTGTTCATTCTCCTGTCAAGTAATAAAAAATCGAGTAAGGGCCTTTTTATATTAAGCCATCGAAATGAAAATAAAAAAAAATAGACCTAGTAAATCTATTACAATTTAGAATAAAACTTGCCTAACCGTTTTATAACTTTTTAGTTAATACCGGAAGCAACAAGGGGTCGAATTACCCAAACGTGATAGTATTTTTTTTATATCTTAAAATCAAATATTTAAAAGTAACTTTTTTTCATCATGGATGTTGTAAATCGGTCCGAGTTTGGGTTATAGGCTGGTATTTTCATTATTAGTATTATAGTAGTTATATTCACAATATAAAACATTTTTGACCCCATAATTATCTGTTTCTTTAATTCCACTTCCAAAATCAACAAGTTACATATTTGCTATAGAAAATATTTTGAACTCGTGCCAAGATAATTAGAAAGTGTAATGTACAAAAAACAAATTGAACACTTGTTGCAAATTTTGTAATGTTTTTTAGATTTGCCACCTACCTTTTCAACACATGTTAAACAAAAGTATAACACAAAAAAAAAACAAATGTAATTTTGTTCATTTTTGCATCTTTATTAACGGCTACATTAAGCAAATACATTTGTTTAAATAATTTTCTTGTCATTCTTTGTTGTAAATAGTGGAAGTGTTTGTTTTCTGAGTTTCGAAATGTACCAAATGAGTGTAAATTCATTTTAAAAAAATAAACACCTATTACAGGATTTGTACTTCAGTTGTATGTAGTTTTTTTTTTGTTCTTCTGTGAGAAAAGGGGAGGTATTTGTACTTTCGTTGACAATAGTTGAGATGTGCGTGCGCAGAAATCAACCACTGTTTGTTTAAATGCAGATTCTGTAGAAGACACAAAACAGCAAAAAAAATTAAGCAAAGCAAACCAAGTTAAAAAAAACAACCAAATAACTAATCAAAATCCAATATGAAAAAATTAAAACTCAAAATCTTGAACTATAAACAAACTAAAACCAAAAAATAGGAAACAAAAAATCTCGATTCTACCTCTACTCTCATTGATGCATCACCAAATTCGATTAAATTCAACTTTTTTGTTTTTAGAAAAAGTATAAATAGTGAAAATGTATTTAATCGTTTTTTGTTTAATGTTTACACATTTATATCTATGCGTATTTTTTAAAGATCTTGTAAGTTCTTTGTTTATAGTTAAATTATAAATGTAAGGTAAAATATAGTAAATTGTATTTTTTGTATTTTTTTTTATTTACGAGTAGAGATGGAATGAATCCCAACATAAGATAATTTATAATAAAAAAGTAGTATTATTTTAGAGTAGATATTACAAATAATAAATTATATAGTAATTAAATACAAATAAAAACAAACAAACTTAAATGCTTCAAGCTGTTGTGCTTATTTAAAAAAAAGAATGGATGAAGAGATTTTGAGCATGCTCAAATAACGCGTTGCGCTAAATGAGATGGTGACAATAAAATTCATGTTTCTCAAAATAGAAAAGAAGACAACAGCATTCGTTTCCTGCGAAACTCTTTACGATGAAAGCAGTTAAATTTTTCTTTAACTGTTAAAATTAGCTTATGCTGGAACATCTTTACATTGTTGTTGTTCTTGGTAGATGTGGTACGTTTATTATAGTTGTTGTAAATATTGCTGCTACTTGTTGTTGTTGGTGGTGGTGGTGGAGGTTGCAGTAGTGTGGAAAAGATGCAATTTACTGAATGTGTTTTTATTAATTGTTTAAAGTAAAGCAGCTACTTCTTGCCCTTGGTGGCCTTTTCGGCGGCCTTGGTTACCTTGCCACTAGTGGCATCCTTGAAGTTGACAGACTTAATGACACCGACGGCAACAGTTTGTCTCATATCACGGACAGCGAAACGACCCAAAGGAGGGAATTCGGAGAAGGATTCAACACACAAAGGCTTGGAGGGAACCAATGTGACGATAGCAGCATCACCAGACTTGATGAATTTGGGAGCTTCTTCGGTGGTCTTACCGGAACGACGATCGACCTTTTCCTTGATTTCAGCGAATTTGCAGGCAATGTGAGCGGTGTGGCAATCCAAAACGGGAGTGTAACCGTTGGAGATTTGACCAGGATGGTTCAAGACGATGACTTGAGCGGTGAAGTCAGCAGCACCCTTGGGGGGAGAAGCCTTGGAGTCACCAGCAACGTAGCCACGACGCAATTCCTTGACGGAGACGTTCTTGACGTTGAAACCAACATTGTCACCGGGAACAGCTTCGACGAGAGCTTCGTGATGCATTTCAACGGACTTGACTTCAGTGGTGATATTAGCGGGAGCGAAGACAACAACGGTACCGGGTTTCAAGACACCAGTTTCGACACGACCGACGGGTACTGTGCCGATACCACCGATTTTGTAAACATCCTGCAAGGGCAAGCGCAAAGGCTTGTCGGTGGGACGAGATGGGGGCAAGATAGCGTCCAAGGCTTCAATGAGGGTCTTGCCATCGGCCTTACCTTCTTTACGTTCAACGTTCCATCCCTTGAACCATGGCATGTTGGTGGAGGGTTCCAACATGTTATCACCGTGCCAGCCAGAGATGGGGACGAAGGCAACAGCAGCGGGATTGTAACCGATCTTCTTGATGTAGGATGAGACTTCCTTCTTAATTTCCTCATAACGGGCCTCGCTGTAAGGTGGTTCAGAAGAATCCATCTTGTTGACACCGACAATCAATTGTTTGACACCCAAGGTGAAGGCCAACAAGGCGTGTTCGCGAGTTTGACCGTTCTTGGAGATACCGGCTTCGAATTCACCAGTACCGGCAGCAACAATCAATACAGCGCAATCAGCTTGAGATGTACCAGTGATCATGTTCTTAATGAAATCTCTGTGACCAGGAGCATCAATAATGGTGACATAGTATTTAGAGGTTTCAAACTTCCACAAGGCAATATCAATGGTGATACCACGTTCACGTTCGGCCTTCAATTTATCCAAAACCCAGGCGTACTTGAAGGAACCTTTACCCATTTCTTGGGCTTCCTTTTCGAATTTTTCAATTGTACGCTTGTCGATACCACCGCATTTGTAGATCAAATGGCCAGTGGTTGTGGACTTGCCAGAATCGACGTGACCGATGACGACAATATTAATATGGACCTTTTCCTTACCCATGGTAGTGGTATTCGCTTAACGAGCTGTGTTGTGTGGTGTATGGATTGATGTTTATGTGGGTAGAGGTGTGTAAACAAAGTGGATTTGGTTGGAAACAAGCAGGTTTGGTATAAACAAGTACATGAAATGGAAAAAAATAATTGGGGGAAAACAAATTTGTTAGCATTTTTATAATTTCATAAAAGGTTTTATTAATTTTGAATTTTAAAATCATTTTTATTTACGGAAAATTTTTGGAAAAATATTATAATGCAAAATTTTAAAATTTGGAACGGGATAACAGGGATGCTTTTTTTAACATTAAACATAACCTCAAATAACGGAAATGAACACGTTTTTTGAGTCTTCACGTTTGAACTTTTTAAGGTTATTTTAGCGGTTTACAATAAAAAGAAATGTGTGAATATTTAAAAAAAAATCCAAATAGATTAATAAGAAAATAAACTAACCTAAAAATTTTCCACATAAAAAAAAACAAATTTTCTTCATTTTTTATCAATTTCAGTAAGTTTGGTATATAGGTTTCCTCATAGTGGTATTGTCAGTAGCAGAACTGACATAAAGTCGTCATCATGTGAAAAAAATGAAGAAAACTTGCCAATAATTGAAAGCAATTAAAAAAATTAAAGCACTTCCTATTATAGGTTATACAAGAGAAAAAGGGGGTAAAACGAAAGAGCCATTTCTCTTTATAAATAAATGAGTAAGATAAATTGTTGAAATTTCCAGAACTTGTGAAATAGTATACATGAATTTTACATATACGTACACGATGAAAAAATTTTTACGACGTCACCTAAACGTAAAAAAACGACCTACTTTTATTTGCAATAGACAAAAGAATTTTTGAAGATATAAAAAAAATATATACCGGCTTAATTTTTTCATTCCCAAAGGTTAAAAAATGGCGTTCGCGTCATTGTTCGTGGAGCGTACGATCGTGAAAATTATCTGACACCTAGAAACACGATGCCAATAAGAAAAAAAAAACTTCGCCATCTTGAAAATTTTTAAAACGTGTTCTTGGTGAAAGAAGAAATTTTTTTAAGGCATCTTTAATAAAAAGTTGTTGCCAAGTGGCCAAAAATCGTATTTAGTTGGAAAAACTTTTCTTTTACGTTAACAAGAGTACATAAAAAATTAATATTGCAGAGTATAGCACTATTGCCCTATTGACGCCATTTTGTGTATCTAACCGTAAATCACGGCATATATTTTACTTTTCTTTTATTAACAAATTAAACCATTTCACTTGGTTGTTCTGGAAATTTGTTAATTCATGCAATTTTATCATATTGTTAATAACTTTTTAAAACTATTTAATGCAGTAATCGATTGCAATATGTTAAAAAAAAAAACAAAGTGGGCGTGGCATTACATTGGCGTGGTTTACATTATTACTTTTCTTATAAGAAAATTATTTGCGTTTTTTTTTAATTTAAATAGTTTGATTTTTTCTTATAATAAAAATTTCTTTTATTGCCACGTGATTTTGAAATATAATTTTACTTCATTTATTCACAGAATTTTTCACCATTTCTATGCACTTTGCATTCTTTTACCACATATTTTCTTATAAGCTGCACTTTTTGTAAACATTTTATTTAATTTGTTTACTTTAATTTTTCTAATTGCTTAAATTTTTTTATTTGTATGCACAGACACTTTAACAAAACTTACTTTTCAAATAAATTCAACCGAGAAATCAAAAGTCTATGCTAATCCGGCAAAAGACCTGAACAAAGTGAACGAGAAGCAACTTGCAAGCAAACGACAAACCTCGGCTGGAAATGCCACGTTGTCACTGTTGCCAACTTTGAGCTGTATCCGCTAATCTAGCGCTTTTCGTTTGTTAAAGCGGGAGAATAGTGGTGCAACGAGAATTGTACGCAAAGAAATAAAATTTCTGTAAATTTTTCGTATCTGCAAGTATTGTATATTTCTACGAAGCATTTTATGAATATTCTATACATTTTCCTAGATTTTAAAGCAGAGTAAATTTTTTTCAGATAATATATTTTCATTTTAAATTTAATAGCCTTTCAATTTAGTTTAAATACTAGAAAGAATTGTTTTTTCTATAAGAAAGACAACCCAATAAGCCCAAAATGTCCCTTTTCTCTAGAAAAATAATAATCTTGATTATTACAATTATGTTAAAAAAAAACATTTTTTACCTGAACAACTTTTTGATAATGTATATTGTTTATGTTAAAAAAAAACATTTTTTACCTGAACAACTTTTTGATAATGTATAGTATTGTTTGATGCTCATTACAAAAACAAATACACGGATTCCGTTTAACAATTTTTTACCTGAACAACTTTTGTCCTTTGCGGGAGCGCAATTATATTGTTTGCCTTACTCTACCTTTACTTAAAAACACAACATTCATTTGTTCTAGCTATTTTTGTTGTTAATATTTTATGAAATTAAAAGTGCAAAAATTTCAAATATTTATATGACAAATATTTTTGTACATTTAAAAGAAAAAAGCCAGTAATTACTAAGACTTGGCCCAATTTTTATACATTCATAATTTTTAAATGCCATATCTATAACTATATAGCAAGTCTATGTCTATTTGGTGGTACGAAATGTCATTTCCAAGAGAGAATTTACAAAAATTAAATTGTAACCAACCTTTAAAGGCTGGATTAGTCAGACGTTTACTTAAACGTAACTATCTATAGCAAATTCAATGAGTTAAATAAAAATAGATGTGTTGTATATGTTTGCGTCATTCTAATCATTAGAATCTGTTGCATTGAAAAAATGCAATTCATACACAAAACGTAAGTACACAATGAAAATCTGTTTTTTATATAGATTATATGGAGATAAAGTTGGCATCACTGTGTGGCACTTTGCGTTTTTTTGTAGTGTAAAAGCGCCTTACAAATTGCAGCTGACCACATTGACTTCCGTTTTGGATATCTAACTGTTGGTATATCTGTAAAATTAATCCCTAATTGGAAAATACAACTCTGTCGTATCAGCCAACACACACCAGACTAATATTTAAGCCGCACAATTTTTGTTCATTTCAAAACACACGAGAATAATTTATCTGTCATAAAATTTATACGCATACAATAGCTTTGTGTGCGTGTGTTAGTGTTTTTGTATGCATTAAACATTTACCGTTTTTGAAATGTGCATGTATGGTTTTGTGCTGCTAATGCGGGGTAGACGCTGGTTGAAACTTTACGCCTCCAAAAAACCATTCTCTCAACACCGCTTGCCTACAAGCTGACATATTATGCCAGCATAATTGTTCTAATGTGTGACTGCCTATCAGTGTATTTTTACATTTCCAAAAACTTTTACAATTCGATTACACGCAAAAAAAGTGTACAAGCAATAAATATTAACCTAATATTAGCCTTTATATTAATATTAACTTATTATTAGCTCTCTCTGGATCCGTATATGAGCCAGAAAACTTATTTTTAGGAGCATTAAAGCTGATTCGTATCCGTTTACGGACTATTATGTCGTGTAAAATCGGAGTTGAAACCTTTATTAGGATTTTTTTTTTTTTTTGAAGGGAAATGTTAAAAAAAATCATGCCTCGTGTATGGTTTGAGTCCGAAATCTAGGCATTTCAAACGCTTGCTCTACTCCTGTGCTATCGCTACTTATAAATGACAGCTGACTTTTTTAGTAGTCTTGTTGTTCAATGAAATGTTTTCTTTATTTCTTTGATTACTTATTATTAACATACTAGTAAAATAAATAGGGTGTATTAAAAATTAAACACACGAAATTAAAAAAAATAATGGCATTTAATTATTGAAATACTTAAAGTCTCATTCATACATTCTCAACTTTGAGCAAATGTGGAGAACATTTTTATGTTTTGACTAAATAGCGTAATTTTGTCTACTGACCTTAATTGGAATACGAATAAACTATCAAAAGGTAGTACTTTTTTATAGAAGAAATTTTTTTTGTATGTACAGAATTATCTGAAAAATCATCTGGGAATGGTTATTTTATGAAGATGGCGAAAAAAAAATTGACTGTCACTATTAGCCGAATAAAAAATTAAAAATTGGGACTTACGAAGGCGTTTTAAAGAAGGTGGTTACTGTACACATGTGTCTAAAATTGTTTTTAATTTCAAAATACCAGATAATCTATCAAATAAAAAATCATTTCGGAAGTCTATTTGGTTTTTGAGTAAAAAGTTCTACACCTCTAAAAAAACATCTTTTACCAAATTGTTTTAAAATAATGTTATATTTCATTAACTCATTTACTGTATGTCAAAATCTCTCAGATTGAAAGCTGTGACGTAGGCTGCACGCCATATTCTATACAATCTTATTTATAAAATGCCATCATCAAGAAAACAACTGAAAATTGTTTGTCAAATTGCCTCACGGCTTGAATGAGAACTTGAATACCATCCAGTTTTCAATATCAAAAAGTATGTGTGTGTAGTAAAAAAATGTAATTGTATTGCAAATTGAGAGAAATTGAATTTAGAAGGTATGCACGCTTTTTGAAATGTCAATTCAAATTGAACTTTTTGCATCGTGTTCAAAGGCCCATCGTACTGTCGTTGAAAAGCTACATTTAAATGCTATACCAGGGCCTTGTTTCTGTATTTCTCCCATCGATAAAGTTTTCGCAATATACATGTAAAATGCAACCTTGTTCTGATTTCTATAGGGTGAGTCACAGGCAATTAAATATATGTTAATCTAAAGAGGATAATAATGCGCTTTATTCATGTTATTTATCTATCTATTAAGAAATTTGACAAAGTTAATTGTGTTCACATCTTTATTTATTTATTTCATTTATTCAAATTAACCGAGCCGAGAAGTTAAAAGCTCTAAAAAATTTCTAGTAAAAATGCAAGCAACTTTATAATCATTAAGTCACCCTGTATAAAGTAGGGTGACCATGAATTTTTTCGATGCGATAACTTCTCGCATCAGATACAGAAATGGAGTGCTGTTCGCCTGTATCTCATGCAATAAATACACATGGTCACCCTACTTTATACGGGGTGACTTCATGATGGCTATGTTAATATCATTTTTACTGGAAACTTTTTTGTGCTTTTAACTTTTAAGTTTTAGCCCACAATCAAGGCAAAAATTTCAATGGCAACTTTGATTGTTACAGAGCTGTCAAAATTTAACAATTTGCTTTATTTGTGAAAAAAATTAAAAATAAACAAGAAATACAAAAAGAATAATAAAGAAAAATTATTTATTACAAAAAATGACAAATAATTTAGACGATGAACGTAATAAAATACCACGTATTATGACATTTCGTCCAAACTATGAAGAATTTAAAGATTTCTCTGGCTACATTGATTACATGGAATCAAGGGGAGCACACTTGGCTGGTCTAGCAAAAATAATACCACCCGCCGAATGGCAGCCTAGGAAATCTGGATACGATATAGATCAAATAAATATGACAATACCTGCACCTATATGTCAGGTGGTATCGGGGTAAGGATTGTTTTTGTTTTTAATTAAAAACAGAAAACATTTTAAAGTGTAATGTATTTAATTTGACAATTTTTATTTAAGAAAACAAGGGGAATATCAACAAATTAATGTTCTAAAAAGGTCATTGACACTGCGGCAATTTAAAGAATTGGCTGAATCGGAACGTTATCAAACGCCAAAACATTTTGATTACGATGATTTGGAACGTAAATATTGGAAAAACGTCACCTATATAGCTCCCCTGTATGCGGCCGATGTTAAGGGTTCCTTGAGTGACAGCGACTTGGATGTTTGGAACATTGATAGACTGGATACCATATTGGACTATGTTAACAAAGACTATGGCATAGAAATTGATGGTGTTAATACGGCCTATTTATATTTCGGTATGTGGAAAAGTTCTTTTGCCTGGCATACTGAGGATATGGATCTTTATTCTATAAATTATTTACACTTCGGTGCCCCCAAGACTTGGTATGCAATACCACCAACATATGGAAGAAGACTGGAAAAGCTAGCTAATCGTATTTTCTATGAAAATTATCAAAATTGTAATGCTCATCTGCGTCATAAAATGACTTTAATAAGTCCTCATGTGTTGCGACAAAATAATATACCCTTTAATCGTATAACACAAGAGGCTGGTGAAATAATGATAACATTTCCGTATGGCTATCATGCTGGTTTCAATCATGGTTTTAATGGTGCTGAATCGACAAATTTCGCCTCTAAACGATGGATTGAATATGGAAAACGAGCTTCGATATGCCATTGTCGCAAGGATATGGTGAAAATATCAATGGAAACTTTTATAAGACGTTTTCAGCCGGAACGTTATGAAAATTGGTTAAATGGAGTTGATTATGGTAGTCATCCCGAAGAGCCAGATAAAATATGTCCCGCCCCGCCACCTACCATTAATAAATATACTTATCCAAAGAGGTTACTATACAATATACTATTTTAAAAACAAATCAAATGATACAAGAAGTTTTGGTAAAAATTCCATAAAAATATTAACTTATCTTTTATTTGCAGAAAAATATCTAATGATTCTGAAACATCTCAACATTCAATTCCAAATACCAAAGGAAAATCATTGTCTACAAATTGTCAACAAAAACGAGGTTGCTCTTCTCTAGTCATTAGAGGAGATGAAACAATACAAAATGAACAAACCACCACATTATCAACGACCACCGCTGCAATTACAACAACCCATTTAAAATTGAAAAAAATACCAACATTAAAATTGCGTAAAATTGACAATCAGAATATAGTACAAAAACCTTTAGATTTTAATGCTGTTGCTGTGGTAAAATTAAAGCGTTTGTGGCAAGATTTGCCATGTCTCAAACAAGGTAAAAATCTTCTAACCAATGGTATTATAAAAAATACCAAACGTATGCGTTTTCAAACCAAAACCATACTTTTGGATGATGAAGACTGAGAAAAATGTTTTAGTTTTTGTTTGTTAATATATTTAATTTTTATTTTATTGTTGATGTTCATAACGTTATTAGCAATTTTATTTGTTTTTTTTTTCCCCCTTCTTTATAATAAATTAGTTTAATTTTTTATTACGAAATATTGTATACTTTTTTTTTTCATTTTGTACACCTACCCAGATCTCATGAAAAACTATTGTTTGAAAAATTTCTTATTTCAATTTTTCTTCATAAATCTATTTAAACGAAAGAATATTTGTTAATTTGAAAATTGTCCAAATGTTAAAATTTAGTGTATTGTAAGATAATTATAAATTTGTCTGACATTTATTTATTTATTTAAATGAATTATTTAAATTGATAAATTTATTAATAAAATATGTATATTTTTGAAAACAAAATATTTAGACGTAATTTTTTCCATCAGTGATGTTGTAGTCCGGCCCTAGATTGGAAATCAAAGTTAGAGTTTAGTATTTTTGTAGTTACTTATTGAAAAAACAGGTTTTCAACGAATGACGTAATTCGTCCCCAGGGTTGGCAGGCAACACCGCTAAAATACCGTTATCGATTCAAACCCCTATCGACTGACTACCATATAATATTTTCACAGAAACTTCGTTTTCCTTAAAATAACCATTACGCAAACAACTAAAATGCCGTTATCCTTAAAATACCTTTACCGAAATAACTGAAGTGCAGTTATCCTTAATACAATTTGAGGGTGACACAAAACTTTGTGAATCACACGTGAGTCAAAATTAATTACTCACATGATCGGAAAAAAACATTTTGTGCGTGAGTCGATTTTTTGTCGTGATTATTCCTTTATACGTTTTTTTTCATTTTATTTTTGCTTGTAATTTAGCAAGACTGTTTTTTGTTTGATAAAATAATAAGTTCTTTTATGTTTAATTTTTCGAAATATATTTTCAATTTGTATTTCGTGAGCGAAAATTTACATTACTCACGTGATCGTAGGTAGAGAAAAAAATGTTTGTGCGCGATTGTGATTTTTGGTTCGTGATCGTGCGTGAGTCAAAAAATGCCTCACGTACCCATCTCTAATAATAGCGTTTTACCCTTACCGATAACCGAATTGTTTTTGGTTTCGGTTACGCTACGCTTTTGCTCAGCCTAAAATTAAACAATCAGTAATCTAGTATGTGATAAAAATCGATCGAACTTCGTTAAAAATTGAAATTTAAAAAGTGGTTGAATTAAGTACTTATGTCGCTTTAAATCTATTTATGTTTTTTAAATAAAATAATAATAATAATACGAAATATTAATGCTACACACAGACGAAGCAACATTAGTAGAAACATGTGTTTTTTTTAATGTTTCCTTTTTAAGCACAGACGATGGAACCAAAAACGAAACATCAGTTCTGTGTGTTTTCATATATCCCAACATACCAAATGGCTTGAGAAAAATATTATTATAAGCTTACAAACACAAGCCTTAAGCTTGAAAAAGACTTGAGAATATATTGAAAAGGCTATCGTAACAATTGTAGAAAAATCAAAACGGAACCCTAGTGAAAATAAGAATAAGCTTATAGTAATCATACACACAGATTACTATAAGCTTATTCTTGTAATTGTAGAATAAGCTTACAAAAATAATATTGTATTAATTTCCGTATAGAAAAGCTTATTTGACTCAATATATTTATAAGCTTTTTTTCATAACTGTAGAATAAGCTTCACATATAAGATATTATTAAGTGTTGAAAAAGAGAAATCATAATTGTTTTCTTTGATTTAATTTATTTTTAATTTTAAATATAAATAATAACTCATTTTAAATATAAAAAATAATAATTCATTTTAAATATAAATAATAATAATTAATTTTAACCATAAATAAAAATTATTATAAAAATAATTAAATTTAATATGCAATTGCACACGTTTGACAAATTAAAAAAAAGTAATGGCACTTGTTGTATGCATTACAAAGAACAAAGACAACAAGACTAGAATGTATTGAAAAATATTTCTATTTCAATCGTCATATTGCGTTGTTCAATATGTGTATGTTGTTTATAAGCATACTTTAGAAAAAGTTATGTATAATAATGTTTTCTCAAGCTTTGTTAAATACTGCTTGTGAATTCACATTTTATAAACATTATAATAAACAAAATTAAGAAAAGCTTAAAACACACTATTTATATAAGCTTATTCTCAAGTTGTATTGCAGTTTGATTGCTATATGGTATATTGGGTACTACTAACTAAACAAATATACGCGGAAGAAAAGAAAATTTTTAAAATTTGTTTTTAAATATGTTTCTATATTATTTTGTTAATTATTCATATGCTACTGTTTTTCCTTTTATTTTTCATAAATTTTTATATTCATATCCAATTTTAATTATTTTAAATTCTCACCATTTTCGTTTCTCTATTATTTTATTTACTCCGCAAATTACAAAAGCACCACACACAACGACTGCTCTCAACGAAGTAAGATAGAAAAAAGAGTAACTATCGATACAGACGATGGAACATTGTGTTTGGAAACATAAAATATAAAAAAATTGATACTTTAGGAACCAAAAACAAAACATGAATTTCAACAGGAAACATTGCTACACACGATGGAACATTAAGTGGAACATACTCATGTTCCTCTAAATGTTGCATCGTTTAGAGCCAGCATAAGGATTAGAATTTCAAACACAGTCTATTTTAAATCGATTGATTTTCATCACATGCCAGAATATTTAAATTTCTAAAATGAATCAATAAAAATTGATTCGCAAATTGAATTTTGTTTTTAGTCACGTAAATTTATCACCTTTTATTGTGCAGATGTGCAAATAATTGCAAATTTGAAAATATTATTATTATTTGTTTTATTAAACATATAATTACAAATTATATCTTAATACCCTAACTGAGCACTAGCAACGAAGGCTATCGGCTCGTTGTAGCGAAAACAGACCAGAGCCTCTGGTGGGAATCGAACCCACGACCCCCGCACTGATAAGCTAGCACGCTTCCAACTAGCCTTCCGGGGCGCTTAATTTGAAAATAAAACCCGGTTTTACACACTACATGTATTTTACAGTGGCTTTGTCAGCTGTACGATCCATCTGTAATTGTGCATGTCTGTCAAAATTGACAATTTACAGACGGTTTATAATTTTTGCTTTCACACTTATACGTTTTTAGTTTCATCTGACATAACCTACAATAGTTCGTTTTGATTTTTTTTGTGTTCTTGAAAATAAAGTTTAAGAAATGGATTCAAAAAATAAAATAATTGCAATCATTATTTCAATAATAGCTGCCATAAAATTGAAAAAAAAAACAAAAATTTAAGCAAGAAAAATTCAAAAAAACATGATTAATGGAGCCAAAAATGGTTGCTGAGAAGAGATATTTGACTTTTCCATGCTCTTTTTCGATTTAAATATACTGGTGACAAATTATATACTAATTTTTATACCCTCCACCATATATGGTGAGGGTATATATCAGTTTGTCATTCCGTTTGTAATATGTCGAAATATAGGTTTAAGACCCCATAAAGTATATATATTCGTGATCCTTGTGCAATTTTAAGTCGATTTAGCGATGTCAGTCTGTCTGTTGAAATCACGACGCGAAGACGCAAGCGGGGGTGCCTATTTTTACCCAGATTATTGAACATCCTCCCGAGCAGTTTGGTATTTAAAATGAGCAAAATCAGTCAAGCGGTTCAAAAGTTATGAGTGAAAATGTGAAGGTACCTCTAAATTTTCCATACAAATTTGTACAATTTTTCTGTATCTATTTTTTTTTTCTGTTAAGTAAGTAAAAATGTTATTAAGTCTTCTTATTGTTCGATTACATTTATTGTCTTACATACTATGATAACTAAGTTAACGTAAAAATGAACAATGTTAAAGTCGCTAACAGAGCAGACCTCTGTAAATAACATTGCTAAAATTAAATAACAAAAGTTCGTTACATAAATTGACAAAACATATTCATATTACAGTTCATGCAAAATATCATCTTCATCCCCTTTGGTGGAGGGTATTCAAAGACTCGGCACAGCCGAATTTAGCCCTTTTTTACTTGTTATATTAAATATTATTATGTATTATATTTATAATGTTATTAATATTCTTGGCGCCACAATGAATTGATTTGCAAAACAGCTGATGTCAGGTGCTTTGTCAGTTGAAAATAGAACAACACGCTCGAATTGAAAATTTTCACACTCGTAAAACTGCAGGCTGACATTTACAGAAGCAAATTTTCTTTGCGTTAACACACCATGTATGTATTTTGCAGTGGGAAATTTGACCAACATTTTCAAAGAATTTGTGGATAATGACCTTATTTTAATTATTTTAAGATTACCTTCTAATTCTATTTTTTCAGGATTCTTAAATAAAAAGTTCAAATGATTTATCAACTTTTTTATTTGCCTGTGTTACCACACTGGACGTTAGTGTTGACGATAGTCAAGTCGTTTTTATTAAAAAGTTGTTATAAAAATTTTTATAAGAGTATTAAAATACTTTCGTACTGAACATCAAGTTTTCAATTTAGCTTTAAGAAGATATTCTTATATTTTAATATTAATATTTCGCAATAAAACTCACATTTCGCTTTATGATTTTTAATATGTTTTTTTATTTTTTCTTTCTTCGTTTTGAATGCATATTTAACATTATGCTATAGATTTGAAATGTAATGTAAAGGGATTTTATATTTCTATATTTTGTTTGAAATCTTTTTAATTACAGATTTAAACCGTAATGTTTGAAAATGTTTTATTTTCATCTGTATTTTGTTAATAATCTTAACTTATAACACATATATGATTTTATATTTTTGTATATTTAATGAGTTTCATTGATATTGAAATGAACAAAAAAAAAAATGTTTAATTTTGAAACTAAAAACAAAAGAATACGTTAAATTTAGATTAAAAAAAATGCAAAAAAGAAGACACACACATAAATAAACTTAATTTAACATAAATTTTGTTTTTAAGTTTCCGTTTATTTAAAATTAACTTAAATACAAAAAAAGAAGCATATATTTTTTTTTCATTTTAAGCTAAGGCAAAATTTTAAAATTTTTATAATAAAAAACATAAAAAGGTAAGATCGTTTAGATCAAATAAAAAAAAAAAAGTTAAACGATAAATAAAAATGAAAATGAAGATAAAAATATAGAAAACAATTTTTTAGATTTATTTTTTTTTATATAAAAAAGAAATTTTGATAAAATGATAGTTTATCATTAAATCTTGTATAAATTTAAAGGTTGCTTTAATTATGTAAAATTATTTTGTTTTAAATATAATGTATTTAGCGTTGATTTTATAATTTTGTTTCTTTTTGTTGAAAAAAAAAAACATCGATTGCACTTTTTTTTTTTAATATATTGAAGTTGTTCAGTACTCTTAATGCTGTCGATAGTTTAAAAAACTCAATCTTGTCCACTTTTTAAGGCCAACATATTTGCAATTTTTTCTTCTAACAAGCTAAACAAATACATATATAAAAAATCAAATTATATTATACATTAAAAAACCAAAGTTTTTCTTTGATTTATATGGGGAGTAAGAAAAAGTACAAAATGTTAGGAAAAATAAAATAGTAAAATAATAAAAAAATAAAGAAAGATGAATGAGAAACAATCAAGGATTGTTGTTTTTGTTTTAAATGAAGTTGCTAATTTTAAAAATTCCTGTTCATTTGTATTTCTCCTTCTCCTTTACGTCTTTCTTGTACACATCCCACAAACGGCTACAAAATGCCTATTCAACTACACTGGATAATTTACGCCAAATAACTGTATGTATCCTTTTGTCCCTCCATTCTTTCCAAATATTCTTTTTCAATTAAGATATCAATACATTTCTTAATCACCGGTACTTTAGGCTTAAAACGTGATGACAATTGATTGAGTACTTCGGTAATGAGTTGGGTATGATTGAGCCTTCTGCGCATTTTCATAATGCGTACAATGGCTGCTTGGATGAGAAGTTTACGATCTTCTTCAATGTGTTTATGAACGGCCTCTTGTTCGACCTTAAGTTCAGTCTTCAAAGGTTGATTGATGTTGATACGTAATTTTTTATTCTTATAATCAGTATATAATTCCATCATTGAGTTGGGTGTTAGGGAATTTTCATCATCGGTACAGGTTAAAAGTTTTGCTTTTAGTAAAATTTGTAAGACCTAAAATGAAACAATTGTGATTTTTCAATTATATACATTTTCCTAAAGAGCATTTGACAACAACATTATTAAGAAAAGAAAGGGTTAATGTGTGAAATCGAGTTCTTACCAAAAATCTACTAGCGAATTTACGCAATGGATCACCTCAAAGAAACTAAACACAAATTGTTTACACATTTTGGAAGCTAGACCAGTTGCTACTTTACCACTAACATTGTCCTATTCCTTTCATTATTTATCTTATAATTTTATTAAAGGAAAAAGTTCTTCAATATTGAAAATTTGTATAAAGGAAAATCCTATAAGCTTTGAAATATTTAATTCTTTTGATTGGTAAACGTTTTTTTTGTACTAGGACGGCCTCTAATTTGTAGATGGGACCGGAACACATCAGAGAACTGCAAAATCAAATTTGTTCTTAATTTTATCATACTCTAAAATTCTTATTCACATTTAGTCAGCAGCATGTTACTGAACGCAAAATTTGGATCAATTTAAATCAGGGGTGCCCAAAAGTTCCTTATGGAAGAGTAAACACCAATACATTTAGAGAATAACTAATTTTTAATCAATATTTTTATTGTAAAAACCAATACATACAAAGAAAAAAAAAATATATATCATATCATACGTTAAAAAAAAACAAAATCTACATTGATGATCGCTGTAGTCAATGTTTACCAGCAAAGCATACGAAAGTGTTATTGCTTTGCTCTTGCGTTTATACAGTGAAGAACGACAAAAAAAAAACTAATAAGGCAAAGTTGTTTGTGTATTTCGTATTGCTATTGCTGAGTGATTTATGTGTATTAAAACACACAGCCTATAGCTAAGAGCATTTACAAAAACAAATGAGCATCAAGAGCAAAGGGCTTGGGCACCCATGGTTTAAAACATCTGTCTAACATGTTTTATTCACATTTAATTACTTAATAAAACAGCGTTGAATAAACTCAGCATCATGTTGATGAACGTTTAGTCAGCTGATCGATCATTTTAACTTCACATTTTTGGGAAACTACGTGTTGAATAATAGTTCCGTTCGTTTACTCAATAATTTTTACAAATTTTTTCTGGATATCGTTCGTTTACACAAATACTCAGTAACAGGGATGGAAAATATGTTTTCTGTTATTGTACCAACCAGACAAACAAATTGTACTTTTTCGATCCTCACAGTACCAAAATTTGTTCCACTTTTTTTTTTTAACAATTTTAACGTATTGAGTCAGATTTGCTCAGACACTAAAAAAAATTTAAATTGACGGGGTGAAACAAAATTTATCGTTTACCACAAAACTTTGTAAAATTTTTATAAATATCACACCTTTTTTTCTGTGTGTCCGCCTCCATTGGAGGGCTATTTAACCTTTTCAGGATTTGCTGTTAAAAAATTTAAATTTTTAATAGCTTTTTAAAAATAATACACTTTTTTCGTATTTTTTTTTTTGTTTTGAGAGGTAATTTAAAATCAGCTGTTGAATGTGTATGCAAACATTTGGTACATTTGTTGTGACACCAATTTAAAGTCGGTTCAACTTAAAACTGACTTTATTTTTTATTATAGTAGCTGAATAAATAAAAAACAGGTTTTTAGTATAAAGTTGCTTTTAAAAAAAGTCGACTCTATGTTATGATATTTTATCAAGTTATAAATTGAAAATTTGTAAAAATTTCAAATTGTACTAAATGAGCCGCGGTAGTACCACGGTACCAACCAAAGTAAAAATGTACCAAAAATAGTACAATTGTACCATGTTTTCCATCCCTGCTCAGTAATCATAAAGAAAAAAGATAGAATACAGTTTGATGTTGAGAGTTCTTTTTCTTTCTGCAAATTTTTACTGGACAAATTATTGCCGGCAAGAATTTACAAGCAGGAATAACATATGATTGAAAAACATGTGATAAGTTTTTATAAATACAAATAAAAATGTTTCACAACTGCGTTGTTTTATGCAAATGTAAAGCAACAGAAATGGAAAATGAATTATGGAAAAGATAAGAAAAGTATCTTATTAAATGTTTCTGCTTAAGATTTTACATGAAGTATCCTCTTTTATCATATCGACCAGTTATAATTTATTTTTGCATTTGGTTTTACAATCAGCTGTTTAACAAACTTGTAATTTATTGCAAATTTTGAAAGTAAATTTGTCTTACTCTCTGTAAGTTTGTTACTGAGTAAATCTTACTGGACTTGACTAAGAAAAGTAAACGAATGGACTTATTGTTTCAAAACAGCTGGTTATTTTAGGGCAATTTCTAGTTATTTTTTTAATGTTTAAAATAATTTAACAGCATATACCTTTATTTTAACGTATATTTTTTTTTTATTTCTTCATATTAAATAGCCAAGCTTTTAAGGCCTATATCTGATTTTAAATAATACTCTGATTTTAAATATTTTCTATCAAAAAACTTTTTTGAGTATACTCATAAAAATAACTTGAACATTGTTATGTATGCTTTGTACACCCAGAAATAAATCTCGCCAATTTGCCAATGGTACAAAAAATCAAGAACTGGCAAAACATTGGGAACCCGTGGAATTAAAAATATTTACTGGGAGATCACTTATTTTTAACGCTTTAGCAACGTTTGCAAAAAGCATTTTTCAGTATTTGTATTACAAAAATTTCTGTAGTTTTAAAAACAAAGTATTAGTTAAAAGGTTTTGTTGAATTGGACTCCGGAGTTTTTTGGATTCTTTCAACATTTTTTTTTATAAGATAAAATTTTTTAATAAGAATTTTTATTTGTGGGAAAGCTATAGTTGAAAATGTACAACCTCAATTGTGTCGTTAACAAAATAGGAGGTGTACTAAAATTAAAATGCTTTATTCCGACATTTAAAATAATAATTGCAAATTCTTAAGTTTCAATCAAAGCTTACCTGTATTAAATTTTCCAATTGTATTTGTGTGTTCTCCAATAACTGCTTTACAGAATAATGTGTTTGATCATTAAACTGTAATAGAACAGCCATTTGAAATGTACTGGCTTGCAGTGTATATTTATTGCGGAAACAATTCGTTACCAATTCACCCTTACACATATGATACAACCAATTCAATTTACGACCCGAATGGCGACCAGCATAAAATGTATTGAAATGTTGTACAGCTTTCTCCAATTCCGTGGGCAAAGAAAAACTACTACTCTGATTAAATGGCCATGAGCCTGAGGATAAAACTTCAATGCTAAAATCAATTTCCATGGTTACTTCCTTAGATAGTAAATATTGTTTGAAATTGTTGTTCAAATCTTTCGATAGGCCAATATCTTGGAACATACGTTGCAATTTAATTGTATATTCATAACCACAAGTTTGTTTGAGTTTAGAAATCATAACCGCCTCAGCATCATCCGAGGCTGAGGTATGATTAACCAAACGTTTAGCCAACATTTTGGAATAGAATTTCTGGAACACGTCTTTATCTTCAATGTATTTAAACACTACCATTACTTGATTAAGATTATCTTCCAATTCTTTTTCTTCTGGATTCTTTGATGACTTCTTCAGTAAAATGTCACAATATTTAGCCAATAACTCGGGTGATTTACTAGCACTGCTTGCCTGTGTTACCACATTAGAGTTAATGAATTTACCACAAGCTTTGTCTAGAGCAGCCACAAAACCATTGTCATTATTAAAAGCTGTCAACACAAGAGCATTGTATTTTTTGTGGACTTCCAATATAGTTTGAACATAAATTTTGGGATCATTTGCGGCTTCAGTATTGCCACATTTTTCGATGGCTTGAGAACCTTGTTGCAAAATGTGATCTTCCAAAATGCTTTTTAATTCGTTAAGATTACGTGGTGTACGAGCCACCAAAGCGTACATACGTTTTAAATCGGCATTTTTGTCGGCATTAAGGAGATTTTGAAATTCCGAACGGAATATATCTAAATGTTTTTCAATAAGAACCTGAAAAAAACAAAATCAAACATTATAAGAGAATTAAAAATTAGCACAAACTATAAATAAACTGCAATTGCACAGGTATTTAACTTTAAATTAACTAATATTGCAGTTATTTTCCTCATCAACAGATGGAAATAACTCCAATTTGCAATAACAGCTAAGTGTCAACTGCATTCATTTAATCAAACTTACCACTTCACATGCTTCCACTAATTTTCCCAATGTACTAGTATGTAAATATGATGTTAAAACTGTGTCAAAAGTTGAGCGATTTATACGTTTACGTTCTTCATCCAAACGTTTCTCTACATGTTTCATGTACTCTGAAACCGTGTTGACACTGAGAAAAGCTTCAGATTCATGCTTATAGAAAGTTGCAGTTTCGGCCAAGAATTTCTTTTCAAAATGATCTCTGTATACAGCTAATTTTTGTTTATTTTCATCTTTAGTATCCAATTCTTCCTCCTCATCAAAGCCCAATTCCACGTAACAATTGATGACGTCACGGATTAAAGAGCGTTTAATCGTCTTACCTCTTCTCTCCTCATCAATCGATTTGAGTACGGCATTTGTTACGGGCTCATGGAGTACCTTAAATAATTGTTCTTTCCAGGTGACCAAAGCTAAGCGATAAATTTCATAAATACCCTTTTGACCTTCTTCATATTCCCTCTTTACCCAATGTCTATTTAAATAGGAACAAATGCCATTTAAAACAGTACTGGAAAATTGATACAGAACCCATTGTTTGGTGTAGTGATCCAAGAGGACTTCTTCACCCTTAATGGCTATAAAGTTGTTTAGTAAATCTTCCAAATAATCTTTGAGGAAATCCTTTAGTCTCTCATAGAGCTTTTTGCCCACCAATTGAGCACCACCAAGTTTATTCGAACGAGTGGTGTTATTCTGTACCGTATTAACACTGGTGCAATAGTTATAGACATACGTATACAGTTGCATATAACGCTCCGTTCTTAAAGATTGTTCCTGTTGGAATACTTGTTTAATGCCCTGCTCCAAATCAGTCCATATTTCATCAAGATTTGTATGTTTAGGTGCACCGTGGGAGCTCTGACGGTGCATCGTTTGTCTCGAAGTCGAAGCAATTTTGGCGGTGTTAGTGGACGAAGGTGGATTTTTAAATGATTTCTGTTGTTGTTTTAACGTCTTATGCTCTTGTAATGACTGCGTCGATGTTGTAGAATTTGGTATATCCTCCTCCTCTGATTGTTTAACTGGTGGTGGGGATTTTGGCCGTGATCTTTTCAATGCTCTTGTGGTCCGTATTTTTATTGTTTATCAAGAGATTAACTTATTAAATATTTGTATGTATTTGTTGCTGTTCAAGTAATGAGAATTACAAAAAAGCTGAAAAAATAGAGATAAAAATTAAACAAGTTATTTTTGTAAATTATTGAATACCGAGTTTGATTAAAAAAAAAACAGTACATTCATTGGGTTTATTTTTTTCGAATTTTATATAAATATTCTAAACAAATTTAAGTAGATATACCTTGCTAAGTAGTTATAAATAAAGCTCCTTAAAAATTAAGAATGTATAAAAATCGTGCCATGCCTAAGAAATTATTGGCTTTTCTCTTTAAAATTCAAACAAAAATATTTGTCATATAAATATTTGAAATTATTGTATTTTTAATTTCCTGCGATGTCCATACACGAAAACAGCTTTCGAACAAAGGCGGTCCCAAATGATCAAATATAGAAAAGTCAGGCAAGTAGGAACGGTCGTTTTTTTACAAATAGTTATGTATATAGATATAAAATTCGAAAAAACAAACCTATTATTTTTGATAAAATTAAAACGATTAATAATTTTATATAATTTTATTCATTAACAGGGGCTTGTTTTCAAATTCTTTCAAATAAAATGTATCTTTTTATCATGTTTCATTTGCCGGTAGCAAATATTTTTTAAGAGTTATCTGAAAATTACGGCATTCTTTAAAAATAAAAGCTATTTGCAAATCATTTTTACTGAGAATGGCGTTACTGAAAGTCACAGAATCGCTAATCTCTAGAGGGGAAGATTTTGTTGTTTCGTTAAAGGATCAATTTTTTGGATTGAAGAAAACATGGAAAAGCTCCTTTATCTCAATATTTTAAAGAATATAATGAGGGTATTTAATAAATAAAATAAGCTACTAAAATGGCAGTTCCACCAAAGCAATAACAAAATCAATATTTTATAATGATCCTACCAATCGCCGGATTTAAATTTAATATAGAATCTTTGTATAATAGCCGGGATTTTAAAAACCAAAAATAAAGCTAATGTTTTGGAAAAAAAAATTCAGAAAATATGTAAATCAACGCAAACTGAAACTATACTAAGCTTAATGGCCAAAAAATATGAAAAAGGTTTTAACCAAAGTATGTAAACAAATATTAATAAAGTCAATAGTTTTTAGGCAGCCTTAGTCCCGTTTCACACAGAACAACTTTTGTCGCGACGATTCTTGTCAATTCTCTTTTAAAGTTGCCTTTTATTTACACAGAGAAACTGTTTTTGGCAACTTTCGTCTACATTTGGTATAAAATGAATGAAAAAAACGAAGAATTAAAAAACAAAACGAAGAATGAAAAAAACAAAACGTGTTGCGGAGAACAAGCAACTCCGTACCAACCCCCACTCTTCCACAAACTCAAGAGTTGCGCGACAAATGTTGCTGTGTGAAATGGGACTTAGCAGAGAAACCCACTACCGCTACTGTTGAGTTGTATTGTTTTATGAATTAGGTTGTTGATGTTTAAAGATTACGTAGAAAAACCACCTTAATCTGCTGAATGAGTAAAAAGAAAGATTTTGAATATTAGAGATATCTTTGTATCCTTGAAAGGTACTGATCTACGGCACAATCAAGAATCTTTTCCGTTGTTTCATCAATTTTGGAATTTGGATCAGCAGTTCCACTGAACGTGTTTTGCATGTGTTTTGAAACAAAACACTGATTTGTACGTTTTCCCACATTTTTTTTTAGTCAAAACACCACGATTTGCTCAAAACACGCAAGTAGAAACGTAGCATAAATGAATGAGTTAATAAAGTTTAAAGGTTCAATTAGACGTGCCATACCATATCGCCATAGCCGTAACCAAAGCTATAACAAAATTTATGTTATCGATTAGTTTCCATAACCATTAAAATCAAAAAAAAAATTAAATATATCTAAATATATAAAATATGTATATATAATAAGCATTAAAAATAAAAACACAATAGAAAAACAATAAATAATACAACCAAAGTCAGCTGTATGTTATGGTAAAAAAGCAAAAATTCAATAGATATCTATGGTTATGGCGTTATGGTAAGTCACTAATAATCGATAACATTGTATGCCATAAGATTGGTTCGAACAGCTGTTTTATATGATTATGTCACGTCTAATTGAACCTTAAATTAGACGTGCCATAACCATATAAAACAGCTGTTTGAACCAATCATATGGTATACAATGTTACCGATTGTTGATTACTTGCCATAACGCTATAGCCATAATACCATGTTTTCAGGAAAACATGTCATGTTTTGAGTGTTCGAATTTTCGAACTTAATTTGAAGTTTCATATTCGTACCAAAAAAAAAAAAAAATGAAAAAATTTAACTTTTTGTTGAAATTTTTCGTTCGATTTATTTAATTTTCTTTTTAAATGTATTACTACCACCTGATGAATGACGCTTAAAATTAATTTTTTTTTTGTCAAACACAAATGTCATTTTTTTCGAATTTATCATTCTCCATGAATGGAAAGCAAAAGGTTGTATAGAAATAATTCAGTGTTGATCAGACTATTTTCGATGTTTTAAAATTGAACACGTTATTTGAGATGTTTATCACATGTTTCGAACTCATATATGAGAAAATATGTACCAAAACACGTATTTTGAGCAAAACGTGTAATTTCGCTTAAAACACGTGTATGGAAATGCAGTATAAAAACTCGAAAAAAATTAAAAAATTGTGTTTCTAAAATTTCGTTTAAGTCACTGATGCCCATTGTGTTTATGGCTAATGTGGCATTTAACTAAATTTATATGCAGTGATCCTATTGTATTGTCTTTCACTGTATTTAAAGAAGTTAAAACAAATACTGAGGGTATTTACACTGATCATTAGCTCACGATGCAAAAACAGCCTGTTATCTATTTGCATTTTTTCAGCCTCATGCCATCACGAGTACCCTGCGTATAAAAAATTAAGGATTTTTTTTTTATTAAAAAAAGGTTTATCATATTTCGGGTATTTTCATTTCCTGTATTAGAAACTTGAATTAAGAAAAAAACACAAATACGTAACAATAAAAAAGTTCATTAAACAAAAAGCCATGAAGTAAATAAACTCCAAAAATTAAATTGAAAAAGTGAAGGTTATTTATCTTATAAAAGTATATACATTTGCAACACCAAAGGCCCTGATATATAACAAAAAAACTCCATTTTATTTTAGTGGATACTACAAACGACGACACAAAGGGCATACAGTTACCTTTTATGTGTGCAAAATAAACATATGTTTATTACAAACCTAAAAACAACAAAAAAAAATATTTTTTAAAAGAAATTTGAGAAAGTTTTTTATTTATTTGACACTAAAGAAACAAAAAAAAAACACTTAAAATAGAAACAGGAAGTTAATTGAAAGAAAAAAAATTGGATACATGAAAAATTTACATACCAAATTTCTGATTCACAAGTTTATAAATGTTAATTGTATATATATGTTAAAAAGGAATTTTTCATTAAATTAATTTTGTTTATTTTTCTGAAGGAAATTGTATTAAAAACGAAATAAAAAAGTCATGTAAATCAATCCCAACAAATTAAAACACAATATAGTTAGTTAAATGATTATGTACTGCCATTTGTATTTAACCTTGTTTGTTTACATGTTGGTCTCTTTTTCACACATAGTATCTTAATGCAAGATACAATAACTAATACTCTCCCTTTTTGTCCTTAAAGTTTTTATTTAGTCTTTGATTTCTCAATATTAATTTTTTATATATATATTTGCACAATGATTATTTTTTCCTTTTAGTTTTTAAACAAAATCTGTAGTTTTTAAATATTTAATTTATTTTTATTTAAAGGATAAATATTGTATTTGCCACTAGTAATTTTTTATTACTTTATATTTATTTTCTTTGTCTTTTATTTGTATAAAACTACTTTGACATAACCACAAAATTTGTAAATACGTATTAATTTTAAAGTTGTTTTTATCTTTACCTTTTATTTAATGTGTTAATTAAAACTGAAAATTTCGTTGATTACTTTTTTGTTAATAATATCTGTCGTTATATTTATTATAATGATAATGATTTCCCAAAAAAATACTTCACGTAGCTTTTTTTCAACTATTCACAAAAACTATTGAAGTAAACTCAACTGTGTACCAGGTATGAGTACCTGGTACTCTACATCGTCAGCTAACAATCTTTTCACCTATATGCCAAAAAGTCGGTATCGAGAAAAACGATAAATTTGGTTTACATAATTTTTTCTTAGAGCCAATTTAGACGGTGACTTTTTTGCATGTAACTCTTGTTTAATGGCGAACGGGGTAATAAAAAAAGCACGGTTTTCGTTTTTTGTTCATGTTTTTGTCGTTTCTCTTGTGCAATCATATGTATTCTTCTTTTGTTGCTACATTCACATTCGGTTTAAGAGCAATAAAAAATTCAGCGTATAATAATAGACATAACTTTGGAAGCAACTTTCAAAAGGGAATTGAGAAAGCATGCAATTAGATAAATTAACTCTTAAAATCTACATGAAAAATAGTTTTTTTATTTTCACCATTGTGTGAATAAAACTATAAATTTTCATTCATTTATAATAGAATAATTCATAACTAATTAAACTTTTACAAAAAAAAATCTTGTTTTGTGCTGCATATCAAAATTTTTTTATTTGATTGGCTGTGCTGTATATACTACTATTTTTTGTTTTAATTTACATTATTTGATTTGGTAATGCAACCAAACAATTATAAAATATATTTAGAATTTTTGTATGCAAATTTGGCGCATATGCTACAAATGCATCAAAACAATAATAAAATTTTGTCATTTATTTTTGTATGCGAAATTTGATGTATGTGACAAACAGTGGTGTATGTGACAAACAGTGATGTATGCAGCAAACCCATGTTCATTAAATGTTAAAATTACGGCTGTAAAGCTAAGTCGTTGCTGCATATCTCAGATATGATACATGATATCCGGAAACGGGTTAAGGAATGAGAAATGTAATAATTTATATAAACCATTCTTAAACCAATTTTTTAAAAAATGGTCAATGGATCCAACAAATTATAAGCTAACGATATATCACATAATTTTAAGCTGTCCACACATGAGTACATGAATACCGAAACCAATTTAGAATTTTTGTATGCAAATTTGGCGCATATGCCACAAATGCATCAAAACAATAATAAAATTTTGTCATTTATTTTTGTATGCGAAATTTGATGTATGTGACAAACAGTGATGTATGCAGCAAGCCCATGTTCATTAAATGTTAAAATTACGGCTGTAAAGCTAAGTCGTTGCTGCATATCTCAGATATGATACATGATATCGGGAAACGGGTTAAGGAATGAGAAATGTAATAATATATATAATCCATTCTTAAACCAATTTTTAAAAAATGGTCAATGGATCCAACAAATTATAAGCTAACGATATATCACATAATTTTAAGCTGTCCACACATGAGTACATGAATACCGAAACCAATAACCATGGCATAACAATACCAGGTAACCATATTATAGTACATGTTCTCTCGATTATAACCAAAAAGTTTCAGAAATTTATACAAAATGTAAACAAAAAACCCTAAACTGTCAAATAAAAACCCAAATTCTGCCTAATGACCTTAACTGGTATATTTTTAACATGGTTAAGTGAAATATGACATTTTAGTACCTACTTCTGTGTATTTATTCCACATTTCTAGCCTAAAATAAATTTTAAACGCTCTAAAATTGTATTTAGTTTATAATAAATTTAGCCAGCGCGCACAGGGCATACAGCACAGATCGCCTACATATTCAATGACACTCAATAATTCGTATTTCATGTTGTAAATTTTATTAGTATCACAAACATTTATAATAGAAGATTTTATATTTCCAACAATATTTACTTAAATTTCCTTAATTATAAAGACTAAAGTATCTTTTTGTAAGAAAACTTATACAAAAATTTCGAGAATAGTTTTTTGAAAAATTATGTAAATTATTATAACAAAAAATTTTAATTTAAATTATAACAGATCGTTCTGTGGCGAAAAGGAAAAACTGCTTAAAAGTCTTATTAAGCACTTAAGCACTTTTTCCTTTTCACCACAGCATTAATAACTGGCTATCATATACATAATTTTTGGAAACAATATAAATTCCTAAATAATTCATTATTTTAACCAAATAATATTACAAAATATTTCAAATTTGTATTTGCTTTACACATAATAATAAGGCTGATTTAAGCGGGGCAAGAAACACTCTTACAGATTAGGAATTTTTGATTACATAAAAAATATTTTAACTTAATAATCTAGAAGGAAAACAACTCATAATATTCTTATATTTTGACGTTGGACTTCAAATAGAGTTTGATCTTCATCATCACTATGACAGTCTTCAATTGAAATGGGTAGAGGTGTTAGTTCTTGGTTTGAACGATCTCCTTGAACACCATATTTACGTTCAGCTCGCGATAAACGCAGTCTAGAAAAAAGTTAGGAATAAATTTAAAAAAATGCTATAAGTTAAAATTGCAAAAAAGTTTAACATTATTTTCTGAAACCCATTATTTATTAATCTTTTATAAATGTTTAGAAAAACTAAATAAATTTTTATATTTTAAAATTATTTTTCCAAAGCCAAAAATTACTACTCCCCAAGGTTTGTTAAGTTTTGTTTAATAAAATATGGGCTTAAAACACATTTATATTAAGTTCATACTGAACCTCAAATTACGTATTTTCTTTTCTTAAGTTTTAGGAATAAAATATGAGTCTGGTTACAAATTTCTTTGTTATTCTAAAACTTTTTCGAATAATTGAACAAATTGTTCAACCCTTTCAATTACCTCATCATTTTATCATCTTACCTATAAATTTTAAATAGTATAAATAAAACTGCACCAGAGCTTAAGATCAAAAAGAAATAGAAACCAGTTTTTAAAGAATCTGATATATCATCCCCATCATTTAATAAAAAGTCTTCCTCCTCGTGATGAAAATGTTGTGCAGGGATTGATGACTTAATTGTGGTGGAGGTGGTTTGTGAAATGTTAGTCTTGTCGTTTAACTTTTCAGATGGATTTTCTTTGTTCTTCTCAATGCTATGTTCTGTATTTAGTACTAACTTCTGAGCTATACCTTTGGTTTCAGTTACAGACTTCTCTCCTATGACAACTACATTTTTAGCATGTTCATCATTTTCTGGTGGCAATGTAGCAACAGTCACATTTGCATCTTGTATTATATTTTCTTTTAACTCTTTTTTAACGGATTTCTGTACATTTGAAGGTTCTACTAATGCCGGTGTTTTAATCTCTACATTTGCCTTATCAGCTTCATTATCAATTGTTAGAGTTCTCACATTTCCAATTAACATTAAAGTCATCACGACAAATACGCATATTAATTTTGTTTGATGACAAATTGATAGCAGGGCCATTTGTTTTGATTTTGCTTTGATTTTATAGTAGGATTATTTTTTTCATTTAATTTTGTTGTATTTTTATAAAATTATTTGATTTTTGTTTTAATTATACAATTTGCTTTTCATTTTTTTTTATTAATGACTATTATTATTCTTCTGGAATGAAATTATAACACTTTTTTTTATATTCGTCATCTGTTTTTTTTTCTTTGGTGTGTGTGAGAATTTTTGTAAACAAAAACGTTAAGTTGTTATTGTTTGCACACAGCTACCCAGGCAGAAAACAGCTGTTTGTATCAAAATGGCGACTAGAAAATGGGCGAAAGGAAATATCAAAATTGGAGTGATACACAGAAAGGGATAGGTATACACATAAATATGTACCATAAAATTCATTGGTAACCTGTACAGACTATACAGACGGGTTACCAATGACATATATCAAACAAGAATTCTCCAACGGAATGATTATTTTGACATTGCAGTAGTTTGCAAAATGAGATAGAAAAAATAAACTCCATATAAATTGTATGGTATATATTTTCAGTGTATCACTGCAATTTTGACATTTCCACTCACTCATTTTCTAGTCACCATTTTGATTCAATCAGCGGTTTCATTTCTGTGTATTCTGTGGTTTGGCAATTAGCTTTAATAGAGCCAATTAAGACGGTGACTTTGTTGCATGCAATTATTGCGTGCAATTTTTGTTGCTTCATACACATTCAGTTTGTGTGCAATTGAAGTCACCGTATAAATAGACATAACTTTGGAAGCAACTTTGAAAAGGGAATTAAGAAAATTGCACGCAAACAATTACATCGTATAAATTGGTATTTTTCTACTGGGTGAGTCAAACGAAAGTTTTTTTAAACAGGGCGATGCTATACAAATCTAAATCTTGGTGCGATTCTACACCGATAATATTAATCAGTTAGTTATGCCTCGCTTACATTTAAATCACGAGATTTTGATTAAAATTGAGATTTCAGTTAAAATCTCGTGTAAATATTAGGATTTCCCATACAGATTAAATCTTGCAAATTCACGAGATTTGTAAGAAATCTCATGAAAATCTAACAAATGTGTAGACTTTTACAGTATACAGCGGAGCGGCAACGCTGGTTAACAGCTGATAAAAATTTAATTATAAATTATTTAAACTCAGTAAAAATGTGTTACTAATAAAAATAAGTATTGCGTGGTTATTATTTTTAGCTTCTGGCAGAGGAAAACAATAAATAAGGTTTTGGAAAATGTAATTATAAGAGAAAAATTAATTCACTAACATAACTAGCGTTAGAACTTTACATAAAATAATAAAAATTGTACTCTGCCACAGTGCTTTAAAAGTGTTTCTAATTTGATGTTATTTTTTATGTTGGTTAGTTTACAAAAAACTATTGGTGTCAAATCAATATGTCGCTAAGTGCAAATCTACACGGTTGAGATGTAAACGCCAAATGCAAATGCAGCATTAAAGAATTTCTTAATTATATTGAATCTAGCTGAGCAAAACCTTGCTAGTCTTGACACAAACCTAAATTTCAAAAGCCAAGTAAATTACTATGTAGTTATTATTTGTCAAATCATTTGTTTTTATTAAACAATTTTCTTTTAATGTTTATCATGTTAAAATAAAGGAAAAGATTATTAACACATTTGCAAATGAATAACAACACACATTATTAAATTTAATTACAAATAATTAAAAAAAAAAGAAATAAAAAAATATATATTTTTTGACCCTTCCTTTTCTTCTATGGTCGTTGTTACAGGGTGTATCAAAAATTGCTTATAATAGATCCGGGTATAACGGTATTTTTGTTTGGATTTTGAAAAAAGCCAAAAGGAATTTGGCCACAAGAAATTTGGAAATTGTATTGAAAAACTGAATTAATTTTAAAATTATTAAAATAGGTTTTCTACTAGTATTCGTTCAGTCTAAATAAAATATAACTGTAAAAAAAATAGGTTTTGGTAGTTGTTTTAAATTATTTTTTAATAAAATTTTGTCAGTAAGTTTTATGACATTGTAAGATATTTTTACTGCATTTGCTAGTTGTTTCTTTAACTATTCAATATAACTACATTTTTAGTTATTTTAAAAGTAAATACATTTGTCGTCTCTTTAACTGCATATACCTTTATTTTAAATGTAATTTTTAGTAGACTCTACCGATAAGCTTTTCTTAGTTAAGAATACCTCACTCTGTAGTGTCCGGCCGTGTAATTGACAAGGTTTTGCGACGATTTTTTAAAATGATCAAAATTGCGTCTATAATTAGCGCCTTCTAGAGCCTATTACTTTCCCATGATGCGTACAAATTTTATTTAGAATTTTTTGTATATTTTATTTTTATTGGTGTACATGAGGTATCATAGCTCCCAAAAAAACATTGTATTGGAGTGTATTGAGTTGTTAAAATTGAAATTTCTCACACTTTGACATAGATAATAATAATTTTATCAACTCTGTTTTTAATAGCACATTCAACAAATAGTACACTCCCTTATGAGCAACCTAATTCATTATATCTGCATTTCAAAAGTTTAAAATGGTGCAGCACACCCTTGTAAACTTCACGGCATATCACTGCCCCACTGCACCTTTTTTATTAATTCTTCATTTACGTAATTAAGCCATTAGGGCCTTATGTGGTTAATTAAAGCTACTATCTAAATAACAAACTTCTCAAGTTTTCGCCCAGAAAACAAAAAATATAATAAGAAGTTTGCAATTTTGTTACACCCGGTATCTTAAAAAAATTTTTTTCGACAAACCCTGTTACAACGAATACAGAAAAATGCAATTCATCAAAAAATGTGTGTTTAAAATGTTCGTGGTTTAATTTCAAAGAGTTTGTTTTATTAATTTGTAAAAGTGTTAATAGTGTTTTTTTTGTTTATTTTAACATAAAACATATAAAGAAAAGTGTTTAATAAAAGTGATGTGACAAAAAAATAGAACTTAAATAATTAACAAGTGTAAATGACACCCTGCAAAATCAATTCCTGATGAGTATTCTAATAAGTAATCTAGGTAAGTCCTTTACTCGATAATATGTTATTCAGATTCCGACAATATACGCCTTTTTGGTAAAAGTTTACTGTTTCGGACACCCTCCAAACAAATGGAACAACTTCAAAGAAGCATGTTTCGTGTAACAAGTATAAATTATATGGGCCTCACATCCCTTTTTGAGTGGGTGTTGCTCCAAAGTTGAAAAGGTTATTCCAACTTTAGTTCGTAAATACTTAAGGGATACAAAAAATATGTAATTTATTTGAAAGCTTACGACAGTTACCTTTTAGCCAACACCTTTTACAGATTCTAGCCGCCCTTCCCCGGGCTTTAAGTGTTTTCTCACATGTGATATGTCTGTGGCCGGATTTACTGAGTAAACTTTTTCTGCGTAGCCAGCCTTTGGTTTGGGATTAGGGGCATTCTACCATTTTGTATGTCCTAAGCCGGACTTATGCCGTTTAATTTTTAATTGGTTATAGAGCACCATGACGATATTTATCTTTTTATATGTGCAGATTTCAAAGGTTCGGCATTTTTTTAATAGATTTTTTTGCAATTCCATTTGATTTTCTTTGAAAAATGTTCTCGTGTTTTTTATATGTGCAGATTTCAAAGCATTTCTGCAATTCCAATCGATTTATTTTGCAAGAACAATTGATTTTATTGCAAGTCCAATTGGGTTTTAGCAGATCTTACAGTTAGTTTTAAAAAGGAGTGCCAGGGAATAAGGGAAATTTGCTCAAATTCTCGCAGAAAGTGGAAAAATTTGCTTAGAAATCTGGAAAAACTGGGAAATTTGTTCAATCTTCTCTTGTTTCCTTATAAACTGCACAAAATTTTCTTGTGGCACTGATCACAATGAAAACACACCATGTCGATGTCGCTCACGTAGTAATAAACAACGTTCTCTTGGTTTTGTATGGGCAAATTTCAAAGGTTCAGCATCTTTTCAAATTGATTTTTTTTCGATTCCAATTGATTTTCTTTGCAAATCCAATTAGTTTTGAGCAGATTTTGCAATTGGATTTGAAAAAAGGTTTGAAGAACAGGGAAATTTGCTCAAATTTTTGCAGAAATCAGGGAAATTTGCTAAATTTTCTCCTGTTTTCTCTGTTTCCGAATTATTGTATTCTGTATAAAATTTTATTTGGTCGCTGCCGGCGTGGCAATCTCTATACTTATTCTTCCACTATGCTCTATGGTTATATTTCTGGTTTAAAAAAAGCAAAATTGAGCGCAAACGCATATATTATATATACAAATATATACTTCAAACTTTAAAGCATTGCTAGTAATACCACACCATGTCGATGTCCCTCACGTAGTAAAAAACGTTCTCTTGGTTTTATATGGGCAAATTACAAAGGTTCAGCATCTTTTCAAATTGGGTTTGTTGCGATTTCAATTGATTTTCTTTGCAAATCCAATTAGCTTTGAGCAGATTTCCCAATTGGATTTAAAAAAAGGTTTAAAAACAGGGACATTTACTAAAATTTTTGCAGAAATCAGGGAAATTTGCTCAATTTTCCCCTGATTTCTCTCAGTTTCTGAACCTTTGTATTCTGTATAAAATTTTACTTATTCTTCCTCTATGGTAATACTAAACATATTCCTTCTGTAAAATTTTATTAAAATCTATTTGTTTTCAAGTTACAACCATGTTCTTTTAAAAAATTATTTTAAATTATTAGTTATTTTAAAAGCCGTAAGGCATCACGTATACTTTTTTAAGATTTTTAGAAATTGTGTTAGCTTTAAAATGTGTAGTTTTTTAAATTTTAATTTTAACATACTAGCTTTCAAACCGTGCACTTTAAACGAAAAATTGTTTTACAGATAATTTAGTAAATTTTGTTTACCAGCGGAATAGCTTAAATTTTTTTTAAAGACTTATCCACAAATAATAAGAGTTTTCACTCTTGGTAGTATATTTACAACCCTTGTATATTTACAACGATTTTATACTACAAAGCGTGAGCGACTTTTTCGTGTATTTACTTCCCGCATAAATACAGCTATTGTAAACATAGAGGAATAATAAGTATTGAGATTGCAACGCCGTCAGCAGCCAAATAAAATTTTATACAGAATACAAAGGTTCGGAAACTTGGAGAAAACAGGGGAAAATTGAGCAAATTTCCCTGATTTCTGCAAAAATTTGAGTAAAATTCCCTGTTTTTAAACCTTTTTTTTTTCAAATCCAATTGGGAAATCTGCTAAAACTAATTGGATTTGCAAAGAAATTCAATTGGAATCGCAAAAAAAACCAATTTGAAAAGATGCTGAACCTTTGAAATCTGCACATACAAAAGAAAGAGAACGTTTTTTACGACGTGAGAGACATCGTCATGGTGTGTTGTAAACACGTCGTAAAAAACGTTCTCTTTCTTTTGTATGTGCAGATTTCAAAGGTTCAGCATCTTTTCAAATTGGTTTTTTTGCGATTCCAATTGAGTTTCTTTGCAAATCCAATTAGTTTTAGCAGATTTCCCAATTGGATTTAAAAAAAAAAGATTTAAAAACAGGGATATTTACTCAAATTTTGAAGAAATCAGGGAAATTTGCTCAATTTTCCCCTGTTTTGTCCAAGTTTCCGAACCTTTGTATTCTGTATAAAATTTTATTTGGCTGCTGACGGCGTTGCAATCTCTATACTTATTATTCCTCTATGGTTGTAAATTAATCAATCAGCTGATTTTTGTTTTGTTATTTTATCTATTTGAAAACTTAATATATCAAAACGAATTTGAAGTTAACAAAAATGCCTATAATTACGGAAAAATATAAAATTATAAATTTTTTAGAGCAAAATGCAATTAAGCAAATAGAATTTGCAGAGATTGTGGCCTTGAAGATACGGTATTACTTGTAATATTAAAAACCAATAGCTGCTGAATTTCACTATCGGTCCATCTTTTATTACTTTTTTTACGCTTTTGTTTTAAGTTGGGTTTTTCATTATTTTGATCCATTATTTAACTTTATTTTACTAGTGACCACAAAATGAAAAATAAAAAAATCAAACAATACACTCACAATATTATTTCGTTAAAAACAACTTAAAATACATATTAAATTAATCAAAATTACAATCAAAAAGAGGACTACTGATTTTCCATTATATTTAACCCATTTTGTTGTTTATTTTCAATTATTGTTTAATAATCGACAAAAGTAAAAACAATAGAAAGTCGTTTAAAATAACCATCAAATTTTTACTGACAAAAAGTTAGAAAAAACTACTTTTGTGGTTTGTTTTTCAAATTGAAAGTTTTTTTTATTTGTATGTAATTACAAAACAGAACACAACACATGCAGATGTATATATTTTTATTTGCTTTGTGTGTATGTATATTTGAATAATTTGTTGTAATTTTTATTGAAATAATTTTGTATATAAACAAACTATTTTGGTAAAAAACCAAAAAGGAATTATATGAATTTCTATTTTTTGAAGCAGAAAACATTAAATTTTACATTTAACTGAAAATATCAACTCCTACTGAATGTCTGTAAATTTTTATAGTTTGTTTTTTGAATGACTGATTCAAATAGTTAAAAAATATATTTCTATGAATTTCAATTGATTCTTCGTTTTAAAACAAACTTTACGTATTACTTTTTAAATAAACTATAATCGGTAACGGAAAATATATTGTGAGTGTAGTTTTGGTTGCTAAACGATCAGCTGTTTTAGTCTTGTATTTTAACCACAGCCTAATAAATTTTAGTTCTTTACATTTTGTTGTGGTGTAGTAAATGGTAGTACTTTTACTATATCTACAACCTCTACAAGGTCTACAAGGGTAGTTTACTACCAAGAGTGAATACCCTCAATGTTTTTTCATCCCCAAATTGTTATTTATTTTAAAAACCCCCAAAATGTTTTTAACAAAAATTCATGTTTTTTTTTTAAATTCATTTAAAATAAAACATATTTTTGTAATTTAATTTATATGCAGGGGTAATTTGTACATTTAAATTTATTTAATATGCACTTTTGACAAATTTAAGATAAAGAGAACGAATTATTTTAATCCAATACCGGACAGGAAATTTTTTTCTAATCTGGTACTGAATTTTTGGTGGAGACCCAGCAATGGAGTGATTTTTAAGGAATAAATTTTATTGTACCAAAGTATCATTTAGTTTTGATTTTGCTCTTCTATAGCAGTCATTTTTCACAACTTCAAAAAATGTGACTGAATGAAATTAACTGTTTGAAAATTTAAGACGTTTATGGTTTGGTTATCTTGAAAAAAGTTGTCAGGTCTAAGTGATTTGTATCATTTTTTATATTTTGCAGATTTTAAGTTCTTAAAATCGTAGTTATCAATACAAAAAGTAAAAATATATTGTAGTAAAAATTGCAAGAATTTCGAAAAAAGTAATTTAATAAATAAGGTCCGATTGCTAAATGTCCAGTAATTTTACGAACAGTCAAACTTGAACTTTATATACAACAACAAATGTATCAGTCATTGTATCTAAAGTAGTTTTTATAGTTTAGTGAAAAATGAGATCTTTGTGTTCCGAAATAAATTTAAAATTTTTAATAAATTATTCAGTTCAATTTCTTCGACCATTTTAATACAAATTCCAGGTAATAAGTATTACCTAAAATTTTTAATTTAAATTTATGCAGGACATCAGTAATCGGGCCTTAGCTTTATTTTTACAATGCCCCGGTAGCTTCTACCAGGGAAATTCCCACTACTTTAGATACAATAAAAAATATCATAAAAATAACTTGCACTCTATGTATTGCACCCCTATGTAAAAATCATTGGTTCCGATTCAAATTTTCACAACACTGGAATCAAAATAAACGCTTCTTTTTCTATTCTCTTCCTACTTTTTTTTTGCTGGGGAATTTTAATGCGAAGTCCCAAATACAAATCTGGTGCAAAAAATTTTTTTATTTTTTTGGTTGTGGCAAGTATTGTGAAGCCATGTCTCCACAATATGGACCTAGAATCCGATCCGAATAATTTCGCGTATTTTTTATAGCACGCGGTCGAACTAAAAATTTCAAGATATAAAGGGTTTACAAACGCAACCTCGTATCTCAAAAACCACTAATTTTCAGGACAGGCAAAAAATCGTTTTATAATAAATTTGTGGCATAAAATTCATTACTTTTTCAATTTAAAAAAAAAATATATTAAAAAATGTCACGAGTTTATTATAAAACTTTTTTTTTGTCTCTCCTGAAAAATAGGAGTTTTTGAGATACGAAGTAGTAAACCCTCGATTTGTATAACCACAAACTTGTCTAACTTGAAACTCTTCACAGCTATAGAGTTAAAACAGTATTGAGCATTTGGGCATTGAGTACTCAATACTTCCAAGCGTAATTTGGTTTGAAAAAAACATTATAAAAATGTTACCCTGTCTTTGGTAATATTGAGTAGTATCAAATTAATACTTAAAATTATAAAGCAGTATCGAAAATTTCAAAGTATGCATATTATAAAACTCTGCACTGTTACCACCAATTCTAAAATATTAACAGGGTTGATGTAGTGGTTAGTGCATTGGACTGCTACACAGAACGTTGCGGGTTTGATACCCAGCGACAGCAACATCAATTTGGAAAAAAAAATTTGTATGAATTTTCCATACCCCTCCTAACATACATATCGCAACATCCTTTTTCGGTGTTACCATAGAACTTGACCCCACCGAAATAAAACATTATAACAGGGCTGTCAATTAAAAAGCTTTAACGATTTCGCCAACTCTCCATTAGATGACTGGCACTTAATGTTCTAAGATAAATCATATGCCGCAATTACATTTTGAAGCCCTTCATCTTTCTATCGGCTTTTCAAAGAGAGCAATACGTAAATATGTAGGAAGAATTTCCTGATTGTTGCTTCAAATATCTCCAGAAAAAGAAGTCCGGGATAGTCAAATCGGTTAAGCTTAGATTAAACGCGCTTGGAAGGCATCCTTCAAAATACACCACACGGCGACTTTGAGAGGGATTTGTTGTGCTTCATGAATTATATTGAATTTTAAGTCCCACAGAACCGAGAATTTTGCTGTTTAACATGGACGCTGAAATAAAAATGAGTCATTAAGTTTCAAAATCGATTTATTGTTATTCAGAATCTATTCATCGTTATTCAAAATCGATGCATTTTTATTCACTATAAATATCACACGTATGCTTTTTACGGATGTCAAAAACAAATTTACATGCGATGCCATTTGCAAAAATGTCAACACCTTGTATTACTAAACCCACCAAAAAAAGTCTGTAATGGCAACTGATAATTTTGCTGTTATTACGGGAAATTCTGCTAATTTGAGCCCAGCGGTATTTTTTGCTAATCTTAGCAACACATGTCTGCTGACGTGTCGTACAATGAAATTAGAAGAAAAATTAGTAGCCGCTACTAAATTTTAGTAGACTTTTTGTAAGGTGGAATTAAAAATCTGTTTGCTAAAATCAGCAAAAAAAAATTACTAATTATTATTAATATTAGTAAAAAGCTTTGAATTTATTTTTCTTATCGAGTATCAAAAATTTTGAATATATTTTTTAAGAAACGAATTAATCATTTTGTTTAATTTGGTAATTTCTGTTTTGAAAAATATTTTGGTCAATTTTTTTTTACTTTTAAGGTCAAATTCTAATTGTTTTTAGGGCTGATTTTTAGAACTAAAAAACCTTTTTAATGCTATTTTAAGTGGATGTCCTATTTTCAGACATGAGTCGGTATATTCACATCCGATCCCTTTTTTAATATATGTAGCATTTTAAGGTAATTTAAGTTTGTAGGTGTAAGTTTTAATTAGAAATAACATTTCCTTCAATATCCACTTTTTTAAAATTAGTAATTTTTTTTTTGCTAATTTTAGCAAAACGGTTTTTCAAAAATTTGTAAAATGATTTCTGAAATTAGCAACAAAAATTTGTAAATATTCTGTAAAAATTCTGTAATTTGTAAAATGTAAATAGCAAAAAGATTTGCTAAATAATAATTTTTTACTAAAAATCAGTACAAAAATAGTAGAGTGCGATTGAAAACCGCTTACAAATTTTTCTACTAACTTTTTTTCTGAGTGTAATACCCAATTTACACAGAAAAGTTATTCTAATACAAGTCGAATTAACTGCTTAAAACTTAAAACTGCACCAAACAAGTCGATCAAACCATATTTTAATGCCTTCAATTAACAGTTAATCTGATTACTATTTTTAAATGTCTCAGTATTCATACTTCTAATTATGTACAACTCTGTGTGGATTAACTGTAATCAAGTAGATTTATTTTGAAGTCTAAACGCCCTATAAGATTTTGATAATTGGTTTTTGAAATTCAGTTTTGTTCTAAATCTTGCTAGTTTTTGCGCATTCTAAATCACTAAAATTTAGTAAAACAAAATTTATTTTATTTTTATTTTTATTTTATTATCATAAAGCCTATATTTGTTATTACATATTAATGATTATAATAATAATAATAAAAAAACACTATAAATTTTAATTTGATAACAATTTATATATATATACATAGATTTACATTGGAAAAATATAACATTTACAAAACATAAATACATATTTAAAAATTTACAAAAGTTTTGTTTGTTTTTTAAACAATTTATAAAAAGAAAAACTTAAAAAACTAAGATCACAAAATAATTTATTAACAATACTGCTGCTACATAAACATTCGCTAAAAGTTTATATGCATTTATTATGTTTCAGACGCATGTTGCTTGCTACAAAAAAAAACTTATTAAATACAAAATTATTCGTTGTTTTTTTTAATTTAATTTAAAAAGCTAAAATAAAAAATACACATAATTACGGCACTTGTTCTAAATAATTCTTAACAAAAAAATTAAAATCAAATATATATTACTTATTAACATTTAATTATAATTCTACTTAGGCCCCATAACACACTGTCTAGCTAAAAATTTTGCAAAGGGTTTATATTGAAAAACATGTGAATTTATTAAAGACCCAGTTAGTAGCTAACTTAACATTGTATTAATAGGCCTTAGGGTAATTAACTTATTTAAAACATAACCAAAGCTTAACACTAACCATTGTTAACTCCATATTACATATTTGATATTTATAACTATTGTTAAGCACTAAGCTTTGGTTATTTCGAGATAAGTTAGCAGGCATTAAAAAAAAATTCTAAATTAATCTATGAAAATTTTAAAACATTTCGAAGACACTTAAAGAAAGTAAAAGAAAGACTATGTTCACAATATTCGTTTAAATATGTTAGTGATTTTATTTTAAAATATTTTTGTTTTGACTTTAAATCATACTACCAAACATACGTTTACCACGGGTTAGGACAAGACTCACAACCATTACGGTTAGCAGGAAAAAAACTAAACTTAAAAATGTTGTTATAACACGACATCTTTGGCGGAATTTTTTTTCTTTTTCCATTTTTATACGTAACTGCTCAGCACGTGGCAGATCCAAAGTAAAATCTGATTCGGGACGTGATGAGGGCTAAAATGAAACAAAAAAAAAAAAATACATATAACAATTAATTTAATTTATTCTATCTAAAATTTAAATTTTTGTAAATTATTCGATATAGATGGGGGGTAATTCAACCCTCCCTTATCTGGGTTTTAGAGAAATTTGCACTCAAAAAAAATAATAGACACGAACTAAAAATTAATCTTAAATTTCCTATAAGTAGTTTAAACATTTTTCTCAATTTAAGTTAAATTTTTATTTAAACTTACAAAAATTTTCTTAAAATGAAAAAAATTCCTATTTTTGGGTAAAACTAAATCTATATATATAAAAAATTGTTGCAAGTGTGTTGTGACTTTATACCTCACGAACGGTCAAACCGAATTCGATTAGAGAGTTTTGATTTTAGAGTTTGTTCGTATGGTCGTGTAGATGGTTTATCTAAAGTTTGCACGAAATCGGTCGACGCGTTCTTAAGTTATGACTTTTCATGTCATATAAAAAAACAACAACAAATACATAGGCGCCCATGAGCGTGTGCGGTATGTATACTGTGTGCTGACTTCATACACACGGTAAATACACGTTGTAACGCATACACGCATTAACATTAACAGCTGTCAGTGAGTGATCATTTTAAGGTTCTTTTTAATCGAACTCGCGGATCGAGAAACCAATGAATTTGATTCAATGTTAATATTCATGCGTAGCGAAGCACGCCGGGATCTTTCCTACACGCAAAGAAAAAACATGATTGGGTCAATCATATTCGAAGAGTATCATATATTTTTGGGTTTATGGTTGTACCAACCATAATCGTACTATATTATGGTTATCATATTATGATAATAAAATAATCATATTTTGACCACAATATGGTCCCTACAGTTTTATTATGATTTAAAAATTACCATATTTTGGTCCTAAATAAACATGTTATATTGAATTTATCGTAATATGATCGCACGTAATCATAGTATGCTCAAAATGTTATTATCTTATGGCCCCTCGTAACTATATTATGATTCCTAGATAATCTTAAAGGAAAAATTCTTAGACACTATGAAAAAGCTTTTAAAATTTAAGAATATTTCCTTTATAAATGTTTTTTCTATAAAAAAATGAATATTAAGGACTTTTTGAAGAAACATTATTAGGGAAAAATCACAGACTTTAAGAAATTTTCTTTCTTTGATTGTATAATTATTTATTGATTGTTGCCAACATTTTATCGTTGCATAATTATCATATTTTTTTCATAGTCACAATTTTTGTTACCACAGTATGGTTACAGCCAATCATGATATAAAATAGAAGGTGCCAATCATAAAATAGTAAAATATTTACTAAATAATGATGGTAGCGACCATGTTGGCTAGAAAACCAATAACTTGGTTGTGACAACCATATCCGATTGCAGCAAGTACAATATAGTAGCAGTGATCATATTACAACCATGTTTTTTCTCTGCATGTAATTAATATTTTCTGATTTTAGGAAAAAAAAAAACAAATTTATTAAGTAAAAATTTATTAATTTTTAAGAAAAATATCTTAGTTTTAAGAAAATTGCATAGAATATAATAAAACTAAGTTTAGTTAAAAAAAAAAATTTAGAACATTATTTACTCCTATTTAGTTGAAAAATGTATTACTAAAAATGAGAAAGTATTTAAACTTAATGTGTGTAGTAATATTTACTAAATTTTAGAAAGCCATTTCTAAATACAGTGTTTAGGTCTACCACTTTCTAATTTTTAAGAATTGTTTTCTAAAAATTAGTTCAGGCGATGAAAAACAAAAAGTAATTATTTTTTTTCTAAATAGTAAGAAAATTTTATCTTATTCTAGAAACTGATGATCAGATAAATTTTAAAAATTTTATTGAAAAATACATTTTTTTTAAGTAAAAGTTTTCTAATTTTTGATAAATAATAACTCTAGGTATAGGGTTTTTTTCTAAAAAATTTTTTCAGATAAATTAAAATTAGAAAACGTTTAACTTATTTTAAATATATAAAAAAAATAAAATTAATAACAATTTAGTTAATTTTTATAATTTTAAAGTAAAAATATTCTTAAAGGCAACAAATAATTTTTTTTATTAAATAAAACAATAATTTTTTTAATGGATACTTTATATTGAAAAAATTATCGTGCATGATTGTATTTTTGGTTCGTGATCGTGCGTGAGAGTGAGTCAAAAATGGCTCACATGCCCATCTCTAATCTTAAAAGTCTTAAATATTGAACTTAAAATAGCGTAAAATATATTTTAAAATTTTGTTAGCAAAAGGAAAAAAAATCGAATTTACGCTTTTATGTAATAATTTTGTTTGCGCCTATTAAACTTTAAATTTATCGAAGTTAGTGCCTTCGATAAATATAGTGCTAAATATATTTAAATTTTAAATAAAAAAACTATAAATTTGTATATGTCAAAGTTTAAGCTAAAAATGCCATAAAATAAACTTTAGACATTTTTCCATTTTTTAATAATAACAAGAAATGTAACTGTGATATTTTAAATTTTTGCAACAATTTCCTTAAATTAGTTAATTTAAGAAGACAAAGGACCCCCATAGATGCCGTTTGTTAATTAACGACGAAAGGGATTTGACTTTGTCACAATTTATTACGTTTTAGGATATCCTGCAGTACATTTTTTTAATTTGTTTTCTTATTTTTTAAGAAAGTTAAGTCCTAGGTTTTAGTAAAACAAATTATCTAATAAACTTAAATAAAATTAAATTTGTATTAAAACCAAGGAAACATTTCTTAACTTACAATAAAATTTAAGGTGATATATGAACTAATTAGGAGGAAATTTTATTGTTTTCTAATAAAAATTTTGTTCTAAATATTAAAATTTTTCTCTGACTTAGAGCAAATTTTAAGTAAAATTTCTTTCTTTATTTTAAGGAAAATTTTATAAAATTTTGGTAAAAATTGTCCTTATCGCCGTTTTCATTTCAATTTTTCTTTCAAATAAGTTAATTTTTCTAAATTCTAGTTCATTTTTTTTTTTGGGTGGGAAAACATATATTGCAGCAAATGTCAAAATTATGTTATCTTTCGTGTGGACAACCTGATTTCGTTTATATTTATTTATTGCCGGCAATAGTTTTTCGGTAATATTTGTAAACAATTTTTTGATAAAGATAAAACTTTAAACACAAACCTTAACATAACATAAACCTTTAACATAAGCTCGGCAATAAAAAATTTTATTCTGTTATTCTTTCGACATATTTTACTTATTGATAAAATACCTGACATTAATCTAGACGGGGGGTTACTAGTGACTGGATAGATAGATAAGCGAATATTTTGACATTGATGTTTGCTTATATTTATAATATTTATTTAATGGTATTAGTGTTATGTTTTTTTTTTTTTTTATTTTTTTGGACTTTTATGTCGCTGTAAATTATTTATTATAATTAATGTTAATTTTTAATAAGTTTAACTTGTATTTTGTATATTTTTTCTCATGCATAAGAGCCTGTTTTGGATTTTTTGCGTTATTATACAAAGTTAAAAATAATTTATAGCATGAGACTTTTTTTTTTTTGCAAATCTCCCATTTAAATCTTTAATTTAAGACCATGAATATATTATACGTACTGGGGTCTTAGACCAATATTTCGATATGTTACAAATGGAATGTTAAACTGATATATACTTTCATATAGTGGAGGGTATAATAATACAACTCTTTTATTTTTACGATTTTTTTTTGTTGACGGCGAGCAGTCGAAATCAAATAAAATAAAATTGCATTTTTTTGCTAGTGTATAAATCTATAAATCCTTCTTAATATAGTTTTAGATATTGATAAAATATCTTCAAAATCTGTGGATTGAAAAATATTCTGAAAGTTCTCAATGACTTGACTGCAACCTTAGGTTTATATAAATAATTTACGTATAAAAAAATTAACTTAATTGCTGAATAATATATTAAACCATTTAAAAAACTGACCATTGATTTATATTGAATTTTAAATAGATACTGATTAATTTATTCATGGTAATTTGTTTTATATTAACGATCATACGATTAAATACATACACCCAAAATAATATGTCAGCAAAATTAACTAAAAAAATATGTCCACAGAAAAGTCTAAAGCTAGAATTACTTACACGTACATAACATGGCGAATCAGATGATTCAATGAGTTAAAAAGAGACAACCATAAGGAATTACGCTAACTCTAGCTTAATACTTTTACGGCTTTATACGCTTTCAAATTTCATTCGGAAATTTGGATTTAATTCCAGCCGTATCGCGATTTGCGCCTTCTATAAAATATAACAATTATGATAAGCTAATGCAAAAATATATATATATTTTCAATATAGGAAAAAATAAATTTTATTTGCGTGAAAAATTTACAATTGTTTTTTACTCGCCAACTCTTTTTTTATTATATAAAAAAAAATATTTTCAATCGCTCAAAAAAAAATTCATTAAAACTTGGAATTCACCCAAAAAATAATGAACTAGAACTTATAAAAATTAACTTATTTGGAAGAAAAATTAAAATGAAAACGGCGCCAAAGACACTTTTTACCAATATTTAATAAAATTTTCCTTGAAATTAAGAAATTAATTTTACTAAAAATTTGCTAAAAATTTCTAAATTATAGAAAAATTTTACTATTGAAAACTAAATTGTTATTAGAAAACAATAAAATTTCCTACTAATTAGTTCATATATCATCTTAAATTTTACTGCTAGCAAGGAAATGTTTCTTTGCTTTTAAGAAAATTTTTATTTTATTTAAGTTCATTAGATAATTTTTTTTTACTAAAATCTAGGACTGAACTCCCTAAAAATAAGAAAATATTATCTAACATCAAGTTACATAGCACTTCTTTCAAGTGAAAATTATCCTTAACTAAGAAATGTAATGTATTTAATCATATATTTTAAAGTACTTTTCACTCATTGTGTAAGTATTTTTTCACTTTCGGAGGACTTCTGCTTTGTAAGGACACTGCTTTTAACAAGCTTTTTGTTATACATGTTTGCCTTTAAATTATATTGAATTGTACTAAACTTAAACAAAGTAAACAAAGTAAAAAAAATGTACTGCAAGATATCCTGAAACGTAAAAAAAGATCCTCTACCTAAGGTTATTATTTTTTAATAATTTACAAAATTTATTTGAACTAAGTTGCATGAATATTTTCCCTAGAAATAGTTCATCAGTTTCTAAAATGAAATAAATTTTTATTATTACATAGGAGAAAATGTATACTTTTTGTTTTTAATTGCCTGAACTAATTTTTAGAAAACAATTCTTCAAAATTAGATAGTGTTATACTTAAAATCTGAATTTAAAAATGGCTTTCTAAAATTTAGTTAATTTTACTACTCGCGAGAGAAAAAAATGAACACACGTTAAGTTCATGTACTTTCTCATTTTAATTGAGACACATTTTTGAACTAATGGGAGTAAATTATGTACTAAATTTTTTTTAACTAAACTTAGTTTTTTTATTTTTATTTTTTTATTTCTTAAAACTGAGATGTGTTTCTAAAAAATTGATAAATTTTCATTTATAATACTTTTTTTTCCTAAAATCAAGAAAGATTACTTAGAAAATATATGAACTATTTCTGAGTATTTCGTTTTTACCCAAACAGCAATTTTTATTTATTTTAAGAAAATTTTTCTAAGTTTTAATAAAATGAAATTTTGTATAAATTTTTAGTTCATGTCTTTTTTTTAAGTGTTTGTTTAAAAATAAAGGGTGGTTAAATTTTAAGGGCTGATGTTGAATGTGAACCACACCTAAACGTCAAGTTTTTTTCTGCATTTCATTTGACATTTCTAAATTTTAGAGTAACTCAATTTGAACCATGGAAAGATACACAATCGAGCAATGCGTTAAAGTTATTCAGGCTCATTATGAAAATGGGCGTTCAAATCAAAATGCATTTCGTGCACTTCGTGATTTTTTTTTGGTCAGCATAATCGACCAAATGTGTCCACAATCGGAAGAATTGTGGTCAAATTTCAGCAAACCGGGTCTGTGAAAACACCTATGCATGCTCGCCCAGTTCGTTCTGCGGAAAACATTGCTGTTGTGCGCGATAGTGTGTCATGAGGTCGGCCAAGCATTTACCGTGAATGGTGTTCGCTATCGCGAGATGATAATGAACTTATTGTGGCCAGGAATTGAGAATATGACCCTGGACGATATGTGGTTTCAACAGGACGGTGCCACTTACCACACGGCTAACGGAACAATGGCTCTTTTGCGCGACAAATTCAATGGCCGTATTATCTCACATGGTGGCGATGTCAATTCGCCGCCAAGATCATGTGATTTGACACCGTTGGACTTCTTTCTTTGGGGTTATTTGAAAGAAAAGGTGTACGTCGATAAGCCAGCAACAACTTAAGAGCTAAAGGATGAGATAATTCGGCACATTAACGGCATAGAACCTCAATTATACCTCAGCGTCATCGAAAACTTGCAGCCGTCATCTGGCCGATATTTTGTTCCATACATAATTGAACCATACCATATTATCATAATAAAAAATAAATGACATTAATTTCCTAAATAATTTTTGTTTTATTCAAAATCAACATCGGCCCTTAAAATTTAACCACCCTTTATTTTTTGAAAAAAATTAAAAGATTTTTTATTGTTTGTTTTTTTCGTAAAGGAACGTAAACCAAAAAAGATGCTATTCAACTCCGCGTTTTAACGTAAATCGTTTACTGAGGATAAACAGCGAATATGTTTCGAAATATTAAATGAAAATAAACATAATTTAAAACTTAAATATTTTTTTATTTAAATTTTTTTTTATCTAAATTTTTTTTTTTTCAATTGCTCAAAAGAATTTCCCTAAAATGTTTTTAGGGATTTTTTTATTTAAAAATTATTATTTTTATTTAAAAACATCTTTTAACTAAAAAACAGAAAAATTTCAACAATTTTTTTTTCATATTTTTTTATCTAAAAAAAACTTTCAATCGCTTAAAAGAATTTTCCAAAAATGTTTTTAGGGATTTTTTTATATAAAAATATTTTTTTGTTCGATTTTTTTTTTGTAAAATAACGTAATTTTTCAGAAAAAAATAAAAATTGATAAAATAATTTCAACCAATAAATATGTTTTTCAACTCAATTTCATTTTTTTTCGTGAGGATGATTCGCTGTTTCGAAATATTGAATGAAAATTAAAATTTTTTAAAAATTAAAACTTAAAATGTATTTTTTTTAACTCAACAATGCGAATAACATAATCAGTTAAAAACCAAATGAGATTTCACTTTAAACAAAAATTATAATGCAAGAAAATCAGATGATGGTTTCTGACTCATTCGGTATTAAAGAACTGAATTCGTATAATCGAAATTTCACCAACTTATTATTATGAGTGTAAATGCAAATTGATTTGAAAGTAAAAATATAAAATATATAAATATCATTTAAAGAGTTTACAATTCTTTAGTTTATTCAACAATTGTTAAGATCTTCAAATGTAGCAGCATTATCATGAAAAAAAGGTGTAACCCGCACATATTTACATGAAAATAATAAAAAAAAAAAATAATTTGTTTAAAGCCGCTAATAACAAATGCTAGGGTATTAATTTCAATTTTGTTTCTGTTGATAAAACAATTAAAGCGTACCTGACCTACTCCTCTATTTTTATTGCTGCTGAGTTAAAACACACTGCTCCCCATTAATTTATTCATTACATGCGGTTGGTAGCTTCAATTCATAAAGCCAGACAGACAGACATGTAATCATCATTTAAATACAACTGATTTTTGTTTTACTAAATTATTCATAACATTCGTATCACTTTGTAAAAAATAAAAAATTCAGTTACTTGCCATAACCTTGAAATTTTGTTTTTACTCACTTTAAAAAATATAACCGTGTTATCACCAAACATATCATTATTAACGCTTTATTTTGTTATTTTGTTGCAGGGTAATCTTATTGTTAGTGGCTTTTCTTTTTATATGTTTGTATATATTAAAAATTGTAGTTGATATTTTTCTAAACAAATATAAAGATATTTATTTATTTATTTATTTATTAACCTTTTTACATTTAACTGTCATATGCATCGAATTTTTGTTGATTTTTATAACACACTTATAAATCGAATTAACATGTAAAACAACAACAAATTTTCTTTATAAGAGTGTTATAAGAATCAACTAAATGTCTATGCATATGGGAGCAAAAATTTATAAAGCAAGAAAATTTCTGACAAAATATATTTAAATTTGAAATTAAACACGTAAAAAGGATTAAAATCAGCTAGGCCGAATCTTTGAATACCCTGCGCTAATGTCTTAAAAAAATGTCTACTTGAAACAAATAATGTAAAAAAACTTTAGAAGTAAAATAAGGGAGGTGAAAAAAATTTTTTGAGGTGAAAAACTTTTTTGTATGTGAAAAAAAATTTTGTGGTAAAAAAAAAACTTTTGACAAGAAAAAAATTTTTTTTTGAGGAAAAAAAATTTTTGTGGTGAAAAAAAATTTTAGTGTTGAAAAATTTGTTTGTGGTGAAAAATATTTAGGTGAATTTAAAAAATTATTCAATTCTAAGCGAATGGTGAAAAACAAAAGAAAATATTTTACTTGCTAGTCGCTACCAGACCTTTAAAAAAATAATTCCCTAAATCAATTTTCAAATCTGATTAAAATTTTAACGAATTAATTCGCGAAATAATTTTTCTGATTAATTTATTTACTACCACTCTTTTATAAATCAAACCAAATAATTTAATTTGAATAATTTAATTTTAAATTAAAGAATCAGATATGATTTGATTCGCGAATTAAAATAATTTTTTTTCTTAATTCACGTTTAATTTAATTTTAAACCAGAAGGGTTTCATGGAAGTTTTACAAAACAGCCTTTAAAAAAACGCCCATTTTATTATCGTAGTATATTAATACTCCACTAGAGCAAAAATTGTGTCCGTTTTGCCCTATCTCGCTTAGTTTCCGAAATACCGGTCATTTTATAAATATATCATTTTACAAAATGAGAAGAAAACTAAGCGAGATTTGCAAGTCAATTTTAATGTTTTTATACGCTAATCAAATAAATATTTTTTTTTTAATTGTATCAAAAAAGATTCAAATGAAATTGATTAATCTGATTTCTTAAATTAATTTATAAAATATTGAATCAACTCGCTCGGTTTACAGAAAAGAATTATTTTTTTTTTCGCCAATTAATTCAATAAAGATTTATCTTTTTCAAGGTCTGGCCGCTATTACAAAGTTGTACTAAATTTTGCTCATTTTCAATACCAAACTGCTCGGGAGGATATCCATTAAGGTAAATGAGGCGCTGTGATCACCATTTCAACAGCCGTACAGATAGACATACGGACATCGCTAAATCGACTTAAAATCGCATAAGGATCACGAATATATATACTTAATGGGGTCTTAGTCCTATATTTCGGCATGTTACAAACGGAATGACAAACTGATATATACCCTCACTACAGGTTGCTTGAAAAGTTCCTGCGCTCGAAATGAAAGAATACTGTTTTTGTTACGAAATATATTTTTTTATTCAATAAAATCTCCTAAAATATTATCCCATCCTTATTATGGTTTTCCGGAAGCTTTGCAAAATAATCGTCTACGGCTGCTTTGGCCTCTTCATTCGACGAAAAATGCTTTCCACGAAGGAATTGTTTGAGATTTCTGAAGAGATAGTAGTCACTGGGAGTCAAATCTGGTCAAAACGCACCGTTGAATTTTAGGCTGGTGAATTTAAACGTGGTCGTACCAGCCTTAAAGATGATCCACGCGAAGGACGACCAAAAACTGCAACCACTGCAGAAATTATTGAGCAGGTACATAATATGGTTAGTGAAGATCCAAGTTTGACTAAGCGTGAAATTGCTAATGCCATAGGCATCTCAGACGAACGAGTACTCCATATTTGACATGAAGAATTACGTATGAAAAAACACTTTGGAAAGTTAGTGCCGCACACATTAACAATTCAACAAAAACTGGATCGAAAACAAATTTCTCAGCGTAATTTGAAGCGTTTTAAGCCGAATAAAACCGACTTCTTGCGTCGTTTTATAACTATGGATGAGACTTGGATCTACCACCATGATCCTAAATTGAAACAAGAACGTTTACAGTGGACTGAAGCTGGTTGTTCAGCTCCAAAGCAGGTGAAGTCACAACGTTCAGCAAAAACGGTTATGGCATCAGTTTTTTGGGATGCAAAAGGAATTTTGTTGATTGATTATCTTCAGAAAGGTAAAACAATCAACTCTGAATATTATTGCAGCCTTTTGGATCAGCTGGATGAAAAAAATCGTGAGAAAAGACCTGGTTTAAAGAAGAAAAAAATCATTTTTCATTAAGACAATGCACCTGCTCACAAAAGTGTTTTGACGATGGCTAAATTCAAAGAATTAAAGTACGAATTGCTTGAACATCCACCGTATTCACCAGATTTGGCTCCCAGTGACTACTATCTCTTTAGAAATCTCAAACAATTCCTTCGTGAAAAGCATTTTTCGTCAAATGAAGAGGTCATAGCAGCCGTAGACGGTTATTTTGCAGAGCTTCCAGAAAACCATTATAAGGATAAGATAAAATGATTGGAAGATCATTGGAACAAGTGTATTGAGCTTCTAGGAGATTATATTGAATAAAAAAATATATTTTGTAACAAAAACAGTATTCTTTCATTTCGAGCGCAGGAACTTTTCAACCAACCTGTATAAGGTGACTTTGAGAGGGTGTTATGGTACTTTATAAATTATGCGTGAATTTTATGTCCCCAAAAACTTATTAACGTGGCCGCTAAGATAAAAATTAACCTCGACGCTTTGTGATTAATTTTGGTGTAAAATCATTCACGCAAACATTGTCACAATTATCGCGCGCTGTTCAGGCATAAAGCAATTAATTCTTTTTCACTATAAATTTCGCATGTGTCTACTTTACGAATGTAAAAGCGAAACTGACATATCATGTCATTACCAATAGTGTGACACTTATTGCCCCACCATGTATAACTTTATGACATATTTTTTTTTTTATTTTTTTTTACCAATCTTTTACCAAAAATTCGTCAAAGTCGCAGGCTTCTTCGTGTTTATCATTTCTTTTTGTGTGTTTTAAATTTTTCTTCATATTTTGTTTATTTTTATTTCTTATAGCTTTTGGAAAAAATGTTTTCTTTTTGTTATTTCTTTAGTTTTTCCATTTGTATTAAAAGTAGTTAAATTACTAGTATTTTCACTTTCTATTTCAAATAGTATTTAAATATAAATTTAAATTTTGTTTATGTATTAAAAGAAAATATTTATTAGCATTTCTTTTATCTGTCAACGAAACGTAAACTTTGTTTTGGTTTTACATTTATGTTTGATGCAGGGATGGTTTTTCTTTTTAGAGGCAGAAACAAAAGTAGGTGAATTGTATAAAATGAAAATTAATTTTTTTTGTGAAATAAATCGTTGTGATGTAATTCATGCTCTAGATCAGGGGTGGCCAAAAGTTCCTTATGGAAGAGTAAACACATGTTACTGTTTTCTCTATTATAAAAAATTAAAATAATTCATAACAATGATAATAATAATTTTTTGATTGCATACAAGGCACTCTGCCTCATTTAATATAGTAGGTGTAAATTGCCGATTGTGTTCGGCCCCTGAGTGCTATGAGTGCCGATCACTGGTATACAGTGAAGAACGACAAAAAAACTATAAAAAATTAGGTAAATTTACTTTTTTAAGTACTTTGTATCAAAAATGAATCAATTTTGTACTTTTAAATTTTATATTTTATCTTAATAGCTTACAGGTTTGGATAAAAATAATATAACCTCATTAACCCTTGTGGACATGGGTCACATACGACCCCTAGCTAATAAAGGACAATTTATTAAAAAAAAAAGCAAATATTTTGTAAATACTGTTGAGTTTTTAGAAGTGATGCTTAAAATATAATAGCCAAATGTGCAGATCTTCTATGCTTAAAATTTGGAATAAATCGAACAACGTTAATCCATTCCTTGCCAGGGCCAAACTTTTGAATTTTTGGATATTTAAAAAAAAAAAAAAATAAATTCCTTTATATGAATTGTTATACCATTATAAAATCCTGCAATATTTTTCGAAAAGTCAACCCTTTGTGTTCTTCTGGGGTAATGTTGTTTGTGTATTTCGTATTGCTTTTGCTGAGTGCTCTATGTGTATTAAAACACACAGCCTATAGCTAATCGCTTTTACAAAAACAAATGAGCATCAATCGCATAGGGCTTGGACACCCTTGTTCTAGATTAAGGGAAAAATATTTACCTATAATTGTTTAAGCAAATTAAAATTAATTGAGTAATTTTATTTAAGAAAATCTAAATATTTCTTATACTATTTATGTTTTTTAACAATTACTAGCAAGTTTTTGAATAAGTCAAAAACTTGCATTTTTTTTTCTGTGTGAATACAGTATCAGAATTTTAGGTGTTTTGATAGTAAATTTAATTTCATAATTTTAGGCATTTGTAACAAAATTTCAAGATTCTAAGTGATTTCCTATAGGAAAAAAATATATAGAATTTAAGGATTATTAAAAAAGTACAATTTTAATATCCATCTTTGAAGAATTGAATTTTTTTATTGCTAACTTTAACACAACATGTTTGATGTTCGATGTATGATATTGTTATGTTCCATTATTGTTTTTTTTTATCATTATAAAATTCTAGTTTAATTCGTATTCCATGCTTTTCTTATGTGTAGTTACCCAGCAAAATAAGAGCTGAGGAAGAAGTAGTTTAACACCACATCTACTGAACACGAAGTTGTGAAAATTTCGGTGAATCATTAATGATTTTAATATTGGCGTGTCATTGGGAGGAAGAAGTTTCCCAGCAAAAATTCATTGGTTTTTTATTTATTTATTTGGATGTGAGTTCGATGAAAAAGAAACTTAAAATGATCACTCACTCACAACTGTCAATGTATATGCGTGTATGCGCTACAACGTGTATTTACCGTGTGTATGAAGTCAGCACACAGTATACATACCGCAAACGCTCATGAGCGCCTACGTATTTGTTGCTGTTTTTTTTATATGGACAAAATCACATGTTGACATGAAAAGTCATAACTTAAGAACGCGTCGACCGAATTTAATCGGTTTGACCGTTCGTGTCTTATAAAGTCACAACACACTTGCAACAATTTTTTATATATATATAAATAATTTATAATTATAGCAAAAAAAAAAAAAAAAACAATTATTTAGTTGGTCCATAAATGGTTAATTCCTGCAGTCATTTAATGCCTCATTGAAAACATATTTTGCATACCAGTGATATTTACTTTGTCCTGGTCGGAATAATAATTATTGGCGTGTTCAAAATCACATTTTGTTTTAAAGCCACTCCCTAAATCTGTTTTGTAGTCCCTATTTTTAACAACTTCCGTAAACTGATGAAAAAGTCCATCTAATCATCAATTTTTCATAGCACCGAAACAAACTACTTCCTCCCAATGACACACCAATGTTAAAATCATTAATGATTCACCGTAATTTTCACAACTTTGGGGTTAGTAGATGTAGTGTTTAACTACTTCTTCCCCAGCTCTTATTTTGCTGGGAAGTAATTATTTCCATTTATTTATTTTTTTTTTTCAAACTCAAGAATAGTTTTTTTTCCTAAAACCGGTTCTGATTCCTGTCTCTCGAATCTTTTTTATGGTCAGACCAACAAGAAAAGAGTAGATCTATACGAGGAACCAAAGTAGTAACGAGTAGTAATGTGTTACTACTCAATACTTTTTCCCAATGTATTTTATCTCTAAACTAACGAGTAGTTTGACACTTTTAGTTGGCAACACTCCTCACTTTAGTGAGTTTGATTTCTCTTGCTGGTTAACTCTCTTTGCGACAAGTAGTGTTACCATATCATCAGTTTTAACTTTTTTTCTATATTTTGAAATCCATAATAGTTTTTTTTAAGTTTTTTCGTGCAAGTTTTGTAGTTTCGTTTTACATATTGCAAGATATATCCCCTGGGAAAAAAGACCTTACCAAATAATGGGTTTAAGAACGAGCAGTAGCTGCTTGAAGTTTGCCTGATAACACAGGGATGTCATTACAAGTAGCTAGTTGCCTCCAAGCTTACGAGTAGGGTGTATAATAACTAGTTAATGGTAAGGTTAAAATAACTAGTTATGGGTAAGGCAAAAATAACGGGTTACAATTATAATACAAAATTATTTTTGCTAACAATTTGAAAAAAATTTAAATAATAAAACCAAAAATAGATTTTAAATCTCATTTAATTTAATGTCATTGAATGTTTTAATTGAAAAGTCATTTTAAATTTTCCTATTGCAGTAAAACAAGCACACATAAAATAGTTTTTTAGTTACTAAATGACAGTTAGTTACTAAATGATAGTTGTTATTTTTAACTGTATTTACAGCTGTTTTTCTATGGAAAATACACAGAAACTATTATGACAACGAGAAAATAAAAAATTTAGCGCTTAAGCGCTTATGTGGTGTAATTGAATTATTTAATTTTTGTACCCTACATTACAACGTGGAAAGAGGGTATATTAAGTTTGTGCAGATGTTCGTAACTACCAAAAATAACGGACATAGACCTACCTTATATTATACAAATTCACTCAGAATCACTTTCTGAGTCTGAGTAGTTTGTAATCAAACTACATGCACATATTTTAATGATATTTGGGCTTCTCAGGACCCAAGGATGAATCCTATTTAAATTAGTTTGAATTGAGAATAAAGGTCCTATCTGAATTGATCTTAATTGGTACACTCACCAAAAAAAGTCTGTAATGGCAACTGAAAATTTTGCTGTTATTACGGGAAATTCTGCTAATTTGAGCCCAGCGGTATTTTTTGCTAATCTTAGCAACACATGTCTGCTGACGTGTAGTACAATGAAATTAGTAGAAAAATTAGTAGCCGCTACTAAATTTTAGTAGACTTTCTGTAAAGTGGAATTTAAAATCTGTTTGCTAAAATCAGCAAAAAAATTTGTAAAAATATTAGTACAAAGTTTTAGATTTATTTTTTTTATCGAGCATCAAAAATTTTGATATTTTTTAAAAGATGTTTTATACAAAATAAAAAAAAAATCAAAGGCTTAAAAATGTTAAAAATTGTTAAAACATAAACGAATTTATCATTTTGTTTTAATATGGTAATTTCTGTTTTGAAAAATATTTTAGTCAATTTTTTTTTACTTTTAAGGTTAAATTTAATTGTTTTTAGGGCTGATTTTTATAACTAAAAAACCTTTTTAGTGCTATTTTAAGTGGATGTCCTCTTTTTAGACATGAGTCGGTATCTTCACTTCCGATCCCTTTTTTAATCCTATGTAACATTTTAGGGCAATTTAAGTTTGTATGTATAAGTTTAAATTATAAGAAATAACATTTCCTTCAATATCGACTTTTTTAAAATTAGTAATTTTTTTTTGCTAATTTTAGCAAATCGGTTTTCAAAAATTTGTAAAATGATTTCTTAAATTAGCAACGAAAGTTTGTAGATATTCTGTAAAAATTCTGTGATTTGTAAAATGTAAATAGCAAAGAGATTTGCTAAATAATAATTTTTTTACTAAAAATCAGTACAAAAATAGTAAAGTGGGATTGAAAACCGTTTACAAATTTTTCTACTAACTTTTTTTTCTGAGTGTATTTAGATACACAAACCGTAGATATCTAGTTGTTATTTGAACTGTAAATGTATACTAGATACATTAATCATGCCTCTAAATTAAAAGGCAATCGGACCAAATTTGCATCTTGTCCCCATATAAACACAAATTCGCTTTATTTGCTAAAATGCTTTTTTACAAATTTAATTCAGATTTTTTTTATTTCACTTGTTGTGCCCTTATTTTTCCGCATCCATAAAGAAGATCAGGTACCTTCCAGGAATTTGGTCAGCTTCCCGGAAAAGGACCTAAATCGTATTATAGTAACTCATGGTCCGACTTGACTGACTATAATTATTTTTTCTTTATTTATACATATTTTATTGTTATCACTCCCACAAAAAAAAAAGTTTCATTATATTGATGAAACTGTTTTATAAACTATTGTATCATCAATTCTTCATCATATTTATAAAGTTTTATGACAAATGTTTTATAAATCTTTATCTTAAAAATAATAAATTAATAAAAAAATTTCTAACGAATTATTTATTTCGGTTGCTGTTTGTAATTCTCATTAAATTTGCATTTTTATTTACATAAATATTAAAAAAAAAACAACTTAAAAAACTCTATCATATTGATGAAAATTATACATAAATATGAAGAAACTTTCTTCATAAATATGACGACATGTTTTTCAGAAATTTTTATTTTCAGAAATTTGAAGTAACTTCTTTATAAATATAAAGAAGTATTTCTGAAATCTTACTGAATGTTTTTTAAAATTTTTTCATCATATTTAAGTAAATTTTCATAAATATGAAGAAACATGTCATTCATTTGCATTTTGATGAAACAGCTTCATCACATTAAGGAAGTGTTACGTAGAACGAAAATCTATAAAGTTTTTCTTTACATTTATGAGGCATAACATTTTTTCCTGAGTGTAGGAAAAGGATATTTTCAAAATTGAATTATATTCTAGCAAATTATTTTGTAATTAAATAGAATTACAATAATAAATAACATCATAAATAAGAACCATTTAAAATATTAAAAACTATTTTAATATATCACAAATTACTAAAAATCAAGGTCTTAATGTGTTAAAAGTGATAATAACAAAGATACACCAAAAGAAAAGTTTATATGATTTTTTGCTAAATTTTTTATACTAAAAATTTGTTCAAAATGGCCCAGCGAAAAAATTAACTAAAAATAACTACCGTAATTTAGTTATTTTTAGTTAACTGCAAATGACAATTTAACTTGCTGAAATCAGTAAAAAACTTTGTTGAATATAAGTAGAATAAAAACATCAGAATATTTTAAAAAAATGTAAACATTTTTTGAGGTTTTTATGATTCTTTTAGTCTAATAATATTGAAGAAATGTTTTTACTGATTTTAGCAGGTTAAATTATTATTTGCAATTAACTAAAATATAGATAATATTTTGTAAATTTAACAAATTTTTTCTTGCTGTTTTTTTCTTACCAATGTTTAGCAACCAGATTTTGCTGATTTCCGCAGGGCCCGCCCCTATGAAATCAGCATTTTTCTATTTTTTAGTAAATATTTCCAGCTGATTTTTAACAGTTTATATTGTTATTTGCATTTAACTAAATTTTTCTTAAATTTAACTAAACTTTTTTTGATAGAACAATTTTTTCCTGCTGTTTTTTTGCGCACCAAAAATCAGCAAACATTTTTGATGAATTTAACATTAACTAAAATTTAACTTTAATATAACTAACATTTTTTAGAAATTACAGTTTTATTTGTACTTTTTTATCCTGCTAATATTTAGCAAACTGATTCTGCTGATTACAAAAGTTTTTTTTTTATATTATACGAGGGCGGATTAATATGTCCGTGACTTTTCAAACTTCCCTCGTAGTTATATGAAATGCAACACTGCCCCCATTAAGTACCACCTGTTAATAGATTACTGTCAAATTTTGAGAAAGTTCCGTCATTTACTTTCCGTTTAACAGCTGTTCAAAACATACAACCTCGTGGATTTTTTAAAAATGTAAAAAAGTGAAAATTTGGAGTACTCATTAAACCGTCAATCAAGCCAAGGAAATGCTTGAAAAATACTACGGGGACTCTGCACTATCGATTTCAATGGTAAAAAAGTGGTTTATTGACTTTCGTCGTGCTAGCACGAGTACAAATGACACTGAACGTTCTGGATGGCCAATTTAGGTCAATACACCCGAAAATATCGAAAAATTTCACGATATGGTGTTGGCCGATCGAAGAGTAAAAGTGCGTGAGATTGTTGATGATCAGTTGGATTTAAGAAAGCTGTCTGCAAGATGAGTGCCGCGTTTGCTCTCACTTGATCATAATAATTGGTACCTCATCCGCCATATTCTCCGGATTTAGCCCCCAGTGATTATTTCCAAACCTAAAGAAATAGCTTGGTGGAAAGAGATTTAGCTCCAACGATGAAATTATTAATCAAACAAATGCCTATTTTATGGACCACGAAAAACCCTATTTTTTGGAAGGAATACAAAAATTGGAGAAACGTTGGACTAAGTATATTGAGCTAAAAGGAGATAATGTTGAAAAAAATTTTTTTTTTGCAAAAAAAAACTGTGTTTCATTCAAAAAGTCACGGACTTATTGATCCGCCCTCGCAACAAATTTTAAGTAGTTTTAGACTGAACAAAAACTACTTAGTTTTTGTACAAAACTAGTTTTTAACAAGTAAAAACTATCAAGAACCAAAAAGTATGAATTTTTTGCTCAGTCTTAATATAGTATTATTTCTATCAGTGTAGTAGTATGTTGTAAGTTTACGTGATAATAATATAAATATTTGACGATCCAATAATTTTGTTAAAACTTTAATTAATACTATGTTAATATAAAATACTAACAATAATTGAAAGAGTTTGAGTACATATTTTTTTTTTAAATAAATATTTTGCAATTTATTTTTAGTTTTGCTTATTGACATGAACGTGAAATTTTTGCATAATAATCAAGGTCAATAAATAATTTTAATGTTGCCAAAATAATAAAAAAAATAATAATAATAATTTTAAACCTTACGATGATTATGTGACAAGCATGTGATAATCGTAAATTAAAAAATAATCAACTATTTTTGTAAATAAAACAAACATTTTTACTTAGCTTTTATTTAAATGTTTAATAAACAAATGACTTTTTTTTTATAAGATGACTGTGATTTTAAATTGTTTTAAATTTTAAAAAAGATATCAAAAAAAAAAAAGACAAATTAGGAAAAATTACTTCCGTTGTAATGGGGATTTTCTAGAAAAAACTTTTTTATGGCGGAAGTTTTTGTTTATATTTGTCATTTTTTTTTATATTAACAAAATATTTTAAATTTTTTTTAATATGCCTTATGGTTTTGTATAATCAATGAAGCATTTTCGTGTAGCCTTATAATTTACAGAAAAATGTGGCGTCAATAATTTCATAGTTTGTGTTTATCGGTTATAGTGTCTGTCTATTTTATTTACAAGTACTTTAAATGATTTTTAAATTATACTTCAAGTCAATACGTTTTGCAAAATGTTTAAAATTTATTTACATATGTATGATTATAATATTTTGATTCATCATTTTACTAAAAGTGTTGAAAAATATTAAAGGTTTAAATATCAAATGAAAAAAACCGACTAAAATTATAGATTTTTATCATAAATATAATATCATATAATTTTCTTTATTTGAAACACGATTGTTTCAATATTCAATTAAATAGAAGAGCATAAATCCCCTTAAATGTTTATAATTTTGCTTTCAAATGCACCAAAAAAAAATTAACTACAACTGAGAAAAATTAACTTATTGGGATGAAAAATTTAAATGACACTTTTTACCAAAATTTAATAAAATTTTCCTTGAAATTAAGAAACAAATTCGACTTAAAATTTATTCAAAATTTCTAAATTATAGAAAAATTTTACTATTTAGAATTAAATTTTTATTAGAAAACAGTAAAATTTCATCCTAAATTTCACTGCTAGTTAGAAAATGTTTACTTAGTTTTAAGAAAAATTTTATTTTATTTCAGTTTATTAGATAATTTTTTTTACTAAAAACTTGGACTTAACTTCCTAAAAATAAGATAATAATTTCTAACATTAAGTTAAATAGTACTTCTTTTAAGTGAAAATTATCCTAAAATTTAATAAAAATATTTTCTAATAAATATGAAACTGTTTAAAGTACTTTACACTCATTGTGCAAGTATTTTCCTACACTCACCAAAAAAAGTCTGTAATGGCAACTGAAAATTTTGCTGTTATTACGGGAAATTCTGCTAATTTGAGCCCAGCGGTATTTTTTGCTAATCTTAGCAACACATGTCTGCTGACGTGTAGTACAATGAAATTAGTAGCTGCTACTAAATTTAAGTAGACTTTTTGTAAAGTGGCATTAAACATCTGTTTGCTAAAATCAGCAAAAAAAATTACTAAATATTATTAATATTAGTAAAAAGCATTGAATTTATTTTTCTTATCGAGCATCAAAAATTTTGATTATATTTTTTAAAAAACGAATTAATCATTTTGTTTTAATTTGATAATTTCTGTTTTGAAAAATATTTTGTCAATTTTTTTTTTTACTTTTAAGGTTAAATTTTAATTGTTTTTTAGGGCGGATTTTTAGGACTAGACATCAGTCGGTATCTTCACTTCCGATCCCTTTCTTAATATATGTAACATTTTAAGGAAATTTAAGTTTGTAGGTGTAAGTTTTGATTAGAAATAACATTTCCTTCAATATCCACTTTTTTAAAATTTGTAATATTTTTTGCTAATTTTAGCAAATCGGTTTTCAAAAATTTGTAAAATGATTTCTGAAATTAGCAACAAAAATTTGTAAATATTCTGTAAAAATTCTGTAATTTGTAAAATGTAAATAGCAAAAAGATTTGCTAAATAATAATTTTTTACTAAAAATCAGTACAAAAATAGTAGAGTGCGATTGAAAACCGTTTACAAATTTTTCTACTAACTTTTTTTTCTGAGTGTACTTTCGGAGGACTTCAGCTTTGTGGGGACACTGCCAGGACCAGGACTGTGAGGACAAGCTTTCTGTTATACATTTTTTTCTTTAAATTAAATTTAATTATACTAAATTCATGTATTTAAAATATAAATTAAATTTCATTAGCAAAAAGATAAACAAATAAAAAAATGTACTGCAGGAAATTCTGAAACGTAATAAATTGTGACAAAGTGAGATCCTTTTTGTAGCTAATTCACGGCTCTGCTTAAGAAAACTAAAAAGAGAGGCGCTCTAAGTGACACACGGCTCTATGGCTAAGCAACACTAGGGGTCCTTTGTCTTCTTAAATAAACTAATTTAAGGAAATTGTTTCAAAAACATAAAATATCACAGTTACTTTTCTTGTTATTATTGGAAAAATGTCATAAGTTTATTTTATGACATTTTTAGCTGAAACTTTAATTGACATTACAAATTTTAACATTTTTTATTATTAAGTGACAAAAGTTTTAATGCAATGCAAAGTCAATTATAGGAAAAAAAAAATTTTGAAAATAAATTAAACGATTTTCCAACAAAAACTATTTTTTCCTTGATTTAAGAAATGTTTACTTAATTTTTTTTTTTAATTTATCTGAAGAAATTTTTGGAAAAAAATCCTGTACCTAAGTTTATTATTTCCCATAAATTAGAAAACTTTTACTTGAAAAAAAAAAAAAAATATTTTGTTAAAATTTTTCAAATTTATCTGGACTAATTTGCATGAAAATATTCCCTAGAAATAGTTCATGAGTTTCTAAAATTTTTCAATTTTATCAGAACTAATTTGCATGAAAATTTTCCCTAGAAATAGTTCATCAGTTTTTGAAATTTTCAATTTTATCTGAACTAATTTGCATGAAATTTTCCCTAGAAATAGTTCATCAGTTTCTAAAATCAAATAAATTTTTATTATTACATAGGAAAAAAATTGATTACTTTTTGTTTTTAATTGCCTGAACTAATTTTTAGAAATCAATTATTAAAAATTAGAAAGTGGTCGACTTAAAAACTGAATTTAGAAATGGCTTTCTAAGATTAAATAAATTTTACTTCTCGCAAAAAAAGAAAAAAAAAAAATGAACACACATTAAGTTTAACTACTTTCTCATTTTAAGTGAGACACATTTTTGAACTAAATGGGAGTAAATTATGTTTTTAATTTTTTTTGAACTAAACTTAGTTTTATTATATTTTAGTATGCAAATTTCTTAAAACTAAGATGTTTTTTTTTTAAATTGATAAATTTTTATTTAATATACTTTTTTTTCTTAAAACCAAGAAATATTACTTAGGAATGATATGAACTATTTATGAGTTTATAAACTATTTCGTTTTTACCTAAATATAGGAAATTTTATTCATTTTAAGAAAATTTTTATAACTTTTAATGAAATTTGACTTAAATTAAGGAAAATTTTTAAACTGTTTTAAAGGAAATTTTGTATTTCTTTTTAGTTCATATCTATTTTTTGAGTGTAAACTTACCCGAAAAATAATATTTATATATAATCATATAGAACTTGAAATAATTACATATATATTTATATGTAGCGATACATATTTATATATCATATTTGTTTTAGCAAAAATTTCTAATATAGCGCTTTATACAGCTCTATATATCGTCATGAATTATTTTACATTATGTTTTATATTAGTTCATCTCTTTTTTTATCTCATATATAATTTGTACAACTATATATAGATGGTTATATATACTTCCATGCATAATTATACATAAATATATATAATATAATAAAACCAAAAACTAATATCACTTTTACATATGACATATGTATATTGGGTAACAATTTCATACATGTTGTGTATCTTTAAAAAGCTATTTTAAGTACCTTTCCAACGACATATAACTTGCTGAAATACCCCAATAAATATTATAATATATAAAAAGATATGATTTGCTGCTCTACTTATAACTCGGGAATTATTAGCAGTCAAGTGCATTGCCGGGGTCACCATTAAAATTTTTTTAAAAATTAAAAAAATTAAAATAAAAATTAATAAATAAATAAAAATTAAAAATACAATAAATTATATTTGAAAAAAATAGAGAAGTTTGAAAAAATTTCTAATGCCCTAAGTGACTAAAGCTAGGAAAATGAAACGAAAAATTAAAATTTTTTAAAATTAAAAATTTGTATTTCTAAAATTTCTTTTCATATCAAAATAAAGCTTAAGTCACTTAAGCTACAGGTTGGTTGAAAAGTTCCTGCGCTCGAAATAAAAGAATACTGTTTTCGTTACGAAATATATTTTTTTATTCAATATAATCTCCTAGAAGCTCAATACACTTGTTCCACTGATCTTCCAATAATTTTATCCCATCCTTATAATGGTTTTCCGGAAGCTCTGCAAAATAACCGTCTACGGCTGCTATGGCCTCTTCATTCGACGAAAAATGCTTTCCATGAAGGAATTGTTTGAGATTTCTGAACAGATAGTAGTCACTGGGAGCCAAATCTGGTGAAAACGGTGGATGTTCAAGCAATTCGTACTTTAATTCTTTGAATTTAGCCATCGTCAAAATACTTTTGTGAGCAGGTGTATTGTCTTGATGAAAAATTATTTTTTTCTTCTCTTTCTCACGAATTTGTTCATCCAGCTGATCCAAAAGGCTGCAATAATATTCGGAGTTGATTGTTTTACCTTTCTGAAAATAATCAATCAACAAAATTCCTTTTGCATCCCAAAAAACTGATGGCATAACCTTCTTTGTTGATCGTTGTGACTTCACCTGCTTTGGAGCTGAACAACCAGCTTCAGTCCACTGTAAACGTTCTTGTTTCAATTTAAGATCATGGTGGAAGATCCAAGTCTCATCCATAGTTATAAAACAACGCAAGAAGTCGGGCTTATTCGGCTTAAAACGCTCCAAATTACGCTGAGAAATTTGTTTTCGATCCAGTTTTTGTTGAATTTTTAATGTGTGCGGCACTAACTTTCCAAACAGTTTTTTCATACGTAATTCTTCATGTAAAATATGGAGTACTCATTCGTCTGAGATGCCTATGGCATAAGCAATTTCACGCTTAGTCAAACTTGGATCTTCACTAACCATATTATGTACCTGCTCAATGATTTCTGCTGTGGTTGCAGTTTTTGGTCGTCCTTCGCGTGGATCGTCTTCAAGGCTGGTACGACCACGTTTAAATTCATCACCCCAAAATTCAACGGTGCGTTTTGAAGGTGAGGACTCCTTATACACTTCTAACAATTGTTCATAAATTTCCTTTGCTTTTAAACCCTTCAAAACAAAGAATATAATGACTGAACGATATTCAATTTTTTCCATATTAAAAAAAATCAATGACACGTCAACTTCAAATGGCTTGTAAACAAAGAAAGAATTGACAGAATGACTTGCAACTTTGCATGTGTTCTCAGGACAGTTATACCAAAAAAAAAAAAGAATTTGGAGCTAGCTGTGCCATTTCTTAGAAAGCGCAGGAACTTTTCAACCAACCTGTAATTGTAGTTGGGGTTTAACGCTTGAAATATCTTAAAACTTTTTTTTAAAATTATATAAAATTATATATAAATTGATCAAATTGGATAAAACCATATTTCGGATCAAATTATATCTGGGTATATCTCACGGGACCTTATGAGATCAGATTATGTATGTCATTTTTCGGAATAAATAAAATATGATGTGGTATGCAATTATGACTATATTGGAACTTTTTTCATCGGGTAAATAAAATAAAATTCGCAGACAAATTTTAAAGTGGATAATTTTTCACCACAGTTCATGCTTTAACAAAAAAAAAAATAATAAAATACCAATTGAAGCAAATTGACCAGTATTTATTTTGAACACCCATGATTTATTTTTGGAATACCTTTTCTTCAAAGAGCTGTAATTTTGAAATTTGTCCATTGATTTTTTTATAAATATAATTTAATATAATACACATTTCTAATTATTACAAAAGAACCTTAACTCACCATTCTTCTATTTTATTCCAAGTATTTCCCCAGCTTCTTTTTCCTAATCCTTACTTTGTCACTGTGTAATAACAACTAAATTTATTTCTGTAACAATTTAATACCAATACCCTTAAATAGTTTAAACTTTTTTTTTAAACTTATTTTGTTGTTTTTATTGTTATTATCCACAATATTATTTTCAAGTTTTTTCTTTCATCGTCGTTATTAAATTAACAAAAATATGTAAATTTATCTTGATAGTTTTTTTTTTTTAGAAAGAAAAAACCCAAAGTGTGGCAATAATTTTCAAAAAAATCGCTTTTCGCAAATGTGTTTAAGTTATTTGGGTTTATTTATTTAACTATTTTAACCAACCAACAAACAGTAGCTTAACTTGCCAAAATAAATTGGTCATATAAAGTGAGTTTTTTTCCCCCAACTACTGATAACAATTTTACCCTCTTTTTAAAATTGGATTTTAAAACAAAACCGCCGCCACCCACTCACTCATTAAATGTGGTGGCATATTTTATTTAAAATGATTATTTCAAATAGATTGTAAATTGTAAAAGAATTTTGTTAAGTAGTTACACAGGGAGAAATTATTCGGTCAACGAAATTAATGAAAATTTTTTGTGAAATAAAAATTTAAAGAAGAATCATAAATCCATAAAATTTTATAAAAAAATATATTATTGTTGAAATAATGGAGAATACACAGAAAAAATTATAAGACATTAGCCGCGTGGAATGCATTTTCTGATCATCATCAACATTATTCTCATAACTTTTAAGCAAAAAGCTAATGGAAACTAATCCCACGTTAATTTATTACCAACAAGTATTGTACAAAAAGTAAAGACAGGTATGTGGACTATATCGTGACCTTATATGCAATATACTCTATGAACCAATTTCTTGAAAATTAATTTTTCATTGAAAACTGTTCACTGCTGATGTCAGCTACAAAAATTTCAGAGAGAAGAAAAACCAATTTTAGGACTTTTTTTAATATTTGTTATTTCTCTATCAACCATAAGTTTTGTTTTTGAATGCAATACCCTCTATCAACCACATTGAAGTTATCGACTTACTAAAAATATATTATTACGATTGTTTTCTACAACTGTTGTTGGGAGAGGAATCCGCCTCGCTAATGATTTCCACGGGATTTTGAATAAAGAAGACAATTGATTTCAATTCAAAATACAATTTATTTCCATCAACGTTTCTTATATTAAAATTCCTATAATACAACGAATTTAATTAAATTTGTTTTTAAATTATTAAAGAAAAAACTTACTTTTTGGTATGGACACCACTAGAAAATTATTTTATGTAAAAAGTTTAATATACAACAATGAATAAAAATTCTTTAAGGTTAGCGGCAATCACCACGTCAGGCCAAGCCAAGTACAATGGTTATAATATTAGAAAATGGCTGTATGAAATCGACGCGTGAAGCGCAAAACACTCCGAAATAATTTGACATTTACAAATCATTAAAAAAATAATAAACATATCTAAATCTAGGCAGATTTGCCAATCTTAATTTATGAAAAATAAACACATCTAGGCAGGGTTGGAAGTGGCGGTAACAACTGTATTTATCATATTAAGGTAATTTTACTGATTATTAGGGTGTCTCGTAAAATAAGTTTTCCGGATTCTTAAATGAATGAATTTTGACGTGCAGATTACAAAAAAATATAACGAAAAATTATTGGAGATTAGGCACTCTATTTTTTATTTTTTTTTTTTGTGAAATTCAGAGCGCATGCTAAAAAAAGAACTTAAACTAACTAAAAAAATCAGTCAATAAGCTTGTCTATATAATATATCAGAATAGCAAAATAAGCACAAAAAACAGTCAAAATGAATGATACTCGTACCGTAATCAATAAACCATTTCATGCAATAAATTTAATTCACAATTTTTTTTTAAATGTGAATTAAAATCTGTCAAACTTGTTCACTTTGCAAGCATTCGACCAGGTCGAACCAAAAATTACCCAACACATGCGCAATGATGACCCCTAAAGAAATTAACAAATGCTGATGTTAAATTAAAAGTGAATTTTGATGAATAATAAAATTACTTACCCAAACGAATTAAAGAATACATAGGATTATCTTAAAGATTTGAAGCCTGTTATATCACCAGAATGTCATTACTTTTATGATAATTTTGTTCATATTAAGTCAAAGTAACAATAAGATTTGTAGCAATGTCGAATTCGAATTGTCCTCTTTTTTTTCTAAATGCTTTGTTATTTCTTTGGTATATGTGGAAAAACGTTAAAGAAAACATTGAAACTTAAATAAAATTTCAAGTTATATAATTTTGTCTACTGCGCAATACCCTCTATCAGCCAAAAAAAAAAAAATAATAATTTGATTTTCAATTGCAATACCCTCTATCAACCATAGCGCTGCAAATAACATATAATATTATATTATTTTTATTTGTAGAATTCCCTAGTCAGATTTAACAAATATTGTACACAATTATTTTGTACACAATTAAAAATTTGTAGCAATGTCGAATTCGAATTATCTTGTTTTTTTTAAATGCTTTGTTATTTCGTTGGTATATGTGGAAAAATGCTAAAGAAAACATTGAAACTTAAATAAAATTTAAAGTTATATAATTTTTTCTACTGCGCAATACCCTCTATCAACCATAGCGCTGCAAATAACATATAATATTATATTTTTTATACTTGTAAAATTCCCTAGTCACATTTAGCAAATATTGTAGAATATACTTTATAAATTTGGCATAAATCACTTTTTTGCCTCTTGCCTTTGGATTCATAGAGGATATTAAATTTAAATAAGCTCTCGATATGATGCCCTACATAAAAATATTATGTGAAACATATATCGGAAAGCGGTTCAAATTCTGGAAAGAGGTCTGATTATTATTTCTACGACATATAAAAAATTCGAACTGGCATCTCATTCGGCTCGTTAAAAAAATACAAAATTTTTTTTAAATTTATAATTTTTTTTTATCAAAATCACAGCTCAAGCATAAAAATTTTGTTTTTGCAAATTTTGATTCTAATTATTGTATATTAAGTCTGAGCCCATTAATTCTTAATCTCTTTCCCAAAAATGTTCATGAGTTCAAGAAAAGTGGTTACTTTTGCGATTTTTGTTATTTTGTACACAATTAATTTGACCTTTTAATTATATTTTTTTAACACTTAAAAGATAGCTTATTCTTTAAAAATTTGGTTATGTGTCCTCAATAGACTTTTCAAAAACGAACAAACTATAACTTTTTTGCGTTGTTAATCAAATTATACTTGGTGTAGGGTATCATGTTGTTGACGTGTCCTTTTTTTGTATATAGGTTAGCCCTAAAACATTCACCCAATATTATTGTGCTTTATCTTTAAAATGTCGTCCTCCAGTGTCAATTCATCAATTTGGTGCAATAAAATCTCATGATTCTGCATCGCTCACGAGTCAAAGTAACAGTGTTACCCCACGACGTCCTCGAAAACATTAAGCACGGCGATGTTGGCGCACCATGCAATAACTTGGAGAGGACGTAATGGCTTGTCGACGTAAATTCTGTATCTGTTTACTTCACAAATACAGGTTTCACCATCCGATTTTCATATGTGTAATATTTTTACTTAATTTGGTTCTTTTTAATTCATTTGTACTACTTTTAAAATACAACAACAATCAAATGGTCGCTTCTATTCGCCACGGCAAAATGTCCCCTTTTTGCAACATTTTCCATAAAACTGCTTCATTTGATTTGCAGTGTGGCATGGTTTAAACCAGTAATCGTTCAGACATCGTTTCTCTTCTCCTTCTCTGAAGAAAAATGGCTCAAACGCCGCCCCATATAGTCACTTTTTGGTCATGCAATTGTATTTCCTGGATCGCGTGTGTATTCTCCGTTCTCCAAATGTGGCAAATTTGACGTCGGTCATCAACATTTTCTTCCAAAAATCCGGTTCAGTGGCAACCATTCGAGCAGCTGTTTGGCCGTACTGTAAGCGACGTGGCCGGTCTGCCAGCAAAGTCTTTGAGTCAATTGGAAGTGATTCTTAAGGAATCAATTTTTTTATTGATTCCAAAGTATGATTAAGTACTGATTTTCCTCTTCCAAAGCAGTACCTTTTCACAACTTCAAAAATGTGATTTTGAATAAAATTAACACTTTTCAAATCTATAATGGGTAACTTATTTTAAAAAGAGCCAAGATTAAATATTAACCACAGATATTTACATATGAATTAGACATTTATAACTATGGTAAAATACTAAACTTTAGTTTTTTTATAAAACAAGTTATCAAGTTTGAGTGATTTTGTATCATTTTTTAACTTACAATTTACCAGATTTTAAATTCTAAAAATTAAAGATCAATAAAAAAAGTAAAAAATTTATTATAGTAAAAATTGTAAGAATTTCAAAATAATTAAAAAAATAAGGCCCGATTAATGAATATGCAGTTATAATTTAACCAACAGTCAAACACAAACAACAGCAAGAACAAATGTGTCAGTTAAATTCCCATGTATAAGCTACCGGAACATTGTGAAAATGAGACAAAGGCCCGAATACTGATATCCCGTTAAAATTGAAATACAAAATTTATTTGGGAAGATCAAAAGATTTCACTTTTCACTGAACCCTAAGATCTGCTTTAGATTTTTTTGTAAGGAGAAGCAACACTCAGGAAATTCTTCCTACTAGATAATGTGTTACTTTCTTCGGAATGGGGATAGGGAACAGATAAAAGGTGGGAAAAGATGTAGGGCTTGAATATGGCAACACTTTAATTGCGCGAGATGATAATTCTTAGAACAGTTATTGACTCCGCCATGAAGAGTTGGCGGAGTTTTCGAAGCTTTTTAAGTTCATAGCCCTGTTTTGTTATTTTACTAAATGCTATGGGAACACCGATGGATGTCGTCTCTGGGAATCGAACCCGCAACCTTCTGTGTAACAGTCCAACGCGCACAGATGCTATAAAAAAGGATTATAAGAGAAAACTTCCACCCTATGACACTTCTATGTAAAAATCATTGGTTCTGATCCAAATTTTAACAACACTGGAATCAAAATCACTGCTTCTTTTTTTCTTCTTTTGCTACTTTTTTTTTTTTTGCTGGGAAATGCAAGTCATCCTTCAAAATGCGCCACAAAGTGGTTCCATTTCACGTAATGTAAAGGATCTCCCACTGTCCCGTGCTTAACAAAATTCGATACTTAGCACGTTAAACGACTATTTTCAAAGCACAGCGTCACGTCATAAAAATTAATTGTACTCGTACTCAATTGAAGTTTCAAAAATATGTGTTATTATGTCAATAGGTTGACATATGCCAAAGTTATTAAATGTTGTTCGTTCTGATACAAAAGATGGCGCATACTGTATTAAAATAAAAATAACAGTTGCCGTCATCTTCCAATAGGGTGATACCTTGTATATAGACATTCTGGAAACATTACTCCTGTCACACTGAGTGCTTTTATTTTTCCGATCCCCAGCGACGGCAACATTAATTTAGTAAAATAATATGTATAAGTTATCCATTCCTCATACATATCGCAACGTCCTCGTTCGGTATTCCCATAGCAGTTAACTCCACCGATGTAAAATAACGTAACAGGTGATAAACTAAAAAGCTTCAATAATTTCGCCAACTCAGATGGCGGAAAACAAATGTTCTAGGATTTATCATCTTGAAGCCCTTCATCTTTCACCAGATTTCAGCTTTCAGCTTTCAGCTTTCATCTCTCCTCTACCCCCTTTTCAAAGAAAGCAATATATTAATTAGTAGGAAGAACTTTTTGAGTCTTCCCAAGCACCATCAATAATTTCATAATATGACATATTTAAGTATTTGCAATCATAAAAAGATGATTTAAGTTATCTCTTAATTTTATAATTATAATTTTTTAAAAACCTCAAACAATTTTGTGTTAAAAACTACCGTAACAACAAATCATAATTTTAAAATTTTAGTAAACATTTACATGCATCTAACAATTACTCTAAAACCACAAGCAAATGAAAAAAAAAATATGTGAATAAAATGAGAAAATGTTGCAATATTTGCAATTTATAATGAAGTAATTAACTTTAGAAAACCTCAAAAATGTGGCTACTAACTGACAGGCTGCCTGGCAGGCAGGCAGGCAGGCAGGCACACATATGAAAAGTACGCACATTTTATGAGTGAAAGAAAAAATAGTGAATAAAAATTAACGGATGGAGTTTCTGACAAAAACCTAGTGACTGATATTTGTAAATTTAAACTGCAACAAAAAAAAAAACTGACTCATTTTATATAAATATTTTTCACTATAAACTTTGTATTACAAACGTACAACAAAAAAAGTAGGTTTTTGTCATTATTACTGTAATATAAACTTACATACTTTTATACAAATCTTACAGTTCACATACATACATATATTTAACATGACAATATGTTTCATGAAAAATCACAATAGTGGCGGTAGGCAACAAACTACAAACATAATTCCAATTAGGTTGCGTGTAAATCTCATTCCATACACTCTAATTAATTTCTGTTGAATTTTACCCAACTTATAGTAGGAAACTGTACTCCTACCCAGCAAAACCACACATTACCAAATAATGAGTAAAGTAATGTGTAGCCATACACTCACCAAAAAAAGTCTGTAATGGCAACTGAAAATTTTGCTGTTATTACGGGAAATTCTGCTAATTTGAGCCCAGCGGTATTTTTTGCTAATCTTAGCAACACATGTCTGCTGACGTGTAGTACAATGAAATTAGTAGAAAAATTAGTAGCCGCTACTAAATTTTAGTAGACTTTTTGTAAAGTGGAATTTAAAATCTGTTTGTTAAAATCAGCAAAAAAAATTACTAAATTTTATTAATATTAGTAAAAAGCTTTGAATTTATTTTTCTTATCGACCATCAAAAATTTTTAATATATTTTTTAAAAAACGAATTAATCATTTTGTTTTAATTTGGTAATTTCTGTTTTGAAAAATATTTTGGTCAATTTTTTTTTTTACTTTTAAGGTTAAATTTTAATTGTTTTTAGGGCGCATTTTTAGAACTAAAAAACCTTTTTAGTGCTATTTTAAGTGGATGTCCTCTTTTTAGACATCAGTCGGTATCTTCGCTTCCGATCCCTTTTATTAATATATGTAACATTTTAAGGAAATTTAAGTTTGTAGGTGTAAGTTTTAATTAGAAATAACATTTCCTCCAATAACCACTTTTTTAAAATTAGTAATATTTTTTGCTAATTTTAGCAAATCGGTTTACAAAAATTTGTAAAATGATTTCTGAAATTAGCAACAAAAATTTGTAAATATTCTGTAAAAATTCTGTAATTTGTAAAATGTAAATAGCAAAAAGATTTGCTAAATAATAATTTTTTACTAAAAATCAGTACAAAAATAGTAGAGTGCGATTGAAAACCGATTACAAATTTTTCTACTAACTTTTTTTTCTGAGTGTAGGGGCTCATAAATTACTTTACACCTTATTTCACTGATGAATTTTACAGGCAATGAGCCTCAAAGTTATATATACACCCATTACTTTAGAGGTGATAATGTAAGGAGTTACTTATATGGTTACGATAATGGATAAAGTAATGTGTCTAAAAATATATTTTTTAAAAAGAGGAATTTTTATTAAAAAAAATTATTACAAATATTTTAAACGTTATTAAAAATAATGTGGTCATGATGGGAATCGAACCACTGAGCTATCGACGCATATATTATTTGATTGTTTTAAACTTAAATGAATTGTTGCGCTTCGTTTTTTCGCTAGTGTTGTCAAAACAAACATACATTACCCTTTTGCTTTCAAAAAAAAAAAAACACAAAGTAATGTATCTAAAAATAGATTTTCAAAAATTTTTCTGGGTACTATAAATTAGGTAAATTTTTTCTGTGTGCGTAAACAAAAAAATACACACATTATGCGTAATATTATGCACACCTAATGTGTAAATTTACATTGAAATTGCGTAAAAATTTATTCAAATTTTAAAATTAATTTGTAAATTTACTAAAATTATGCGTAAAAAAGTTTGTTTCAAGAGTAAATATACTACTGAAACAACTAAAAATGCATTTCTAAATGCTTTAAAATTCAAAAAAAATATGCGTATATTTACCAACACACATATTTTAAACTTAACTGCACAAAAAACTTTTTTCAATAAAAACAATAAATTTATTTTTATTATAATACATAAAATACATTAAGCAATTTTTAAATGTTTTATTGCAGCTTTCTACAGGGCATATTGTAATGTGCGATATGATTTGTCCTTTTCTTCGTTTTAAAAAAGCCAACTTTATAGAAGTTTGATGTTTTTGATTCTTGACCCAATAATTTAATATACATTTATCACAATTTGTTTAATAATTTACAATTTAGAAAAATAATTATTTGTTTTTATATATTTTTTTTTTAATTCTTTTATAATTTCAAAATGTCAAAATAATTACTACCATTCTAGGTTTGTATATTTACAAATTTTGTGTGTAAAATTTTAATTTAATAAAGGAATATTAACTTTAGGCATAAAGTGTTTAATTGTAAGCACATTATGTTTAAAAACACTTTGTGTTGGTATTCTTGTATATGAAAATGTGTACAGAACTGTTTTAAGCATTTGGTGTTTATATTTGCCGAATTTTTGTAATATTAAATAAAACTTTACTCGTAGTAATTTTACAAAGATTTTTTAGAGTGTATGATGGAAATCCAATTTAAACTAGATTTTCAGCATAGAATCAATATACAAATTGGCCTTGAAAGTGGAATAATGTATTATAATATGTTTAATACCGAATTTACACTATGCCCAAAATCTCATTTAAACCGGATTTTGGCGAAAATCTAGTTCACAACTGTATTTAAAACCAGATTTGCCATACAAAGAAATCAAGTTTTATAACTAGATTTTAGGAAAATCTAGTTCTAAAATTATGTTTAGACACACTCAAAAAAAAAAGACATGAACTAAAATGTAGTCAAAAATTTCCTTCAAAATAGTTAATAAATTGTCCTCAATTTAATTGAAATTTTATTAAAACTTAGAAAAATTTTCTCAAAAAGAATAAAAATTTAGTTTATATACTCAGAAATAGTTCATATTTTTCTTAAATAATATTTCTTGATTTTAGGAAAAAACATTTCAATTAAATAAAAATTTATTACTTTAAAAAAAAAAACATCTTAGTTTTAAGATATTTGAATACTCAACTGTAAAAAATTAAAAAATTAAAATTAAGTATAGTTCAAAAAAAAAAAATAATAAATAAAGGACATAATTTACTATCATTTAGTTCAAAAATGTGTCTAACTTAAATCGAGAAAGTACTTAACTTAATGTGTGTTAATTTTTTTGTTCACGAGTAGGAAAAATTAGAAACTGATGAACTATTTCTAAGGAATATTTTCATGCAACTTAGTTCAAATAAATTTTAAAAATTTTAGTAAAATATTCTTATTTTCAAGTAAAAGTTTTCTTATTTTTAAAAAATAATAAAATTTGGTATAGGATTTTTTTGTTGGAAAACGTTTAAATTATTTTCAATATTCTATTTCAAAAACAATAAATTAAAAACAAGCTAGTTAGTTTTCCCAATTTCTAAGAAAAAATATTATTAAAGAAAACAAATTAAAGTAACTATTTAAAAAAAATTGGTGCGTGATTCAAAAATGGCTCCCATGACCATCTCTAATCTTAACAGTGTTTAACATTGAACTTAAAGCAGCTTAAAATATTTTTTTAAAATTTTGTTAGCAAATTCGAATTTCGAATTTGCACTTTTATGTAATAAATATATCAGGCACATTTTATACATAACGGCTTTTCTATAATTGACGTAGCGCTTATTAAACTTTATTTTTATCGAAATATTTTGTTGCACTTATTAATAAAAAAGTTTAAATTTGTATATGTCAAATAAAGTTTTAGCTAAAAATGCCATAAAAAAACTTATGACATTTTTCCATTTTCCAATGATAACAAGAAATGTAACTTTGATATTTTGTATTTTTGCAACAATTTCCTTAAATTAGTTAATTTAAGAAGACAAAGGACCCTCAGTGTTCCTTAGCCATAGATGCCGTGTGTCACTTAGAACGTCCCATTTTGTAGTTCTCTCAAGCAGAACCGTTAATTAACTACGAAAAGCATCAGACTTTGTCACAATTTATTACGTTTCAGAATATCTTGCAGTACAGTATTTTAATTTGTTTACCTTTTTGCTAATGAAATTAAATTAATATTTTAAATACATGAATTTAGTATAATTCAATTTAATTTAAAGACAAAAATGTATAACAAAAAGATTGTTAAAATACTTACTCAATGAGTGTAAAGTACTTTAAAATATATGGTAAAATATATTACCTTTACTATAGAAGCAGAATAAGGATAATTATCACTTAAAAGAAGTGATATGTAACTTGATGTTAGAAAAATTTTCTTATTTTTAGGTACTTCAGTCCTAGATTTTAGTAAAAAAAAAAATTATCTAATGAACTTAAGTAAATTTGTTTTTAAAGCAAGGAAACATTTCCTTGCTAGCAGTAAAATTTAAGATGATATATGAACTAATTAGTAGAAAATTTTACTATTTTCTAATAACAATTTAGTTCTCAATAGTAAAATTTTTCTATAATTTAGAAATTTTGACCAAATTTTAAATAAAATTTGCTTCTTAATTTCAATGAAAATTTTATTAAATATTGGTAAAAAGTGTCTTTGGCGCAGTTTTAATTTCAAGTTTACTTCTAAAAAAGTTAATTTTTCTTAATTCTAGGTAATTTTTTTTGAGTGTGTCATTCAGCTATGATATGTATAAAAATATTAATATATAAAGTGAAAAATCTCGCTTTAAAATAGTCATCCCTTGTAAAAATTACTTTTAAAAGCTATATTGACAGTTTTTTTTTGCGCACCGCCATTTAGACCTTTAAAAACATAATTCCTTCAATCAATTTTCAAATCTGATTTAAATTTTGACGAATTAATTTGCGAATCCATTTTTCATTATTTAATCTTTATCTTATTAGAGAAATTAAGTGAATTTAAATAATTCTTTTTATAAATCGAACGATATAATACAATTTTGAATTTGATTCGCGAATCAAAAGAAGAATTATTTTGATTCTCGAATATGATTTAAAATATTTTCGAATATGATTAAAATATTTTTTTTTTTAAGTCACGATTAATTTAATTAAAATGGGAATTTTATAAAATGGCGAACATCTCGAAAACTAAGCTAGATAGCGCAAAACAAACAAAATTTTTGAAAAGGTCAAAAAGAAATACCCTTTGATAAAATAGATTCGGTAGGTCCCCGAAGGGTTTCCTGGAATTTTTATAAAACAGCCACAGGGTGACTATTTTTTCTTTATTATCAATTTTTATGATAATATAAACAAACAAATTTTGTTTCCCGTTCCATTATGTTCGTATAAAAATAGGTCACCCTGTCGCTGTTTTATAAAAATAAATACCTCGGGATGTCTTCCGGAACTGGCATATTTTTATTATCGCAGTATATTATTAGTCTACTAGAGCAAACATTTTGTCCGTTTTGCCCTATCTCGCTTAGTTTTCGAGATACCAATCATTTAAAAAAAATTACCATTTTACAAAAAAACTAAGCGAGATTTGCAGTCAATTTTAATGTTTTTTTGATTTTGTTTTAATTCGCAAATCAAATCAATCTTTTTTTAATTCGCGAATTAAAAAAAAAGAATTATGTTTGAAATGATTTGATTAAATTAAACCAAAAAAGATTCAAATGAAATTGATTAATCAATTATGATTTTAAATCTGATTTAAAAAATTTATTTATAAAATATTGAATCAATTCGCTGATTTACAAAAAGAATTCTTTTTTTCCGCGAATTAATTCAATAAAGTTTTATATTTTTCAAGGTTTGCCGCCATTAAATACATTGTTTTTTCTAGAAACATGTTCAATTCATGGTTATTTTTTTATTTTGTTACAAAATGTTGTTGTCAAATCCAAATGCAGTTTAGCTGTAAAATTTGCAACTAGATTTAACTCAATTTTAAACGAGATTTCGGTATAGTGTATTTGTTAGTACATTTGTTAGTGTTTCCCATAACAAATTTGAATGTAACCATTTGTTAAATTTGTTCCGTTTAAATTCAATTGATATTTTGCTTTATTTTATTTGTAGTTGTAGCCAAACGTTTCAATTGTAATTATTTTTGTATGTAAACAAAAAAAAAAAAACGTGTATACAAATTCCATCTATGGTTTTTATATTTCCCGCCATCAAGTTTAAAATTTTATTTTTAATTTATTTGTAAAAAGAAAAAATAGAAAAACACAAAGATTTTCACTTGATGCTTCAATGAATTCCAAACGCATTTCCAACTCTTTGAGTCCGCCAGCAAAATAATATTAACAATCAAAACCAAAAACAACAATATAAAGTTTAAAAACCACAAGCGGCCAATACCACAAACATATTGTTAATAATATTGTTAAACAACAAAAGAAAATACAATACAAACTTCATTGAAATTTTTCGTATTGTAGTTTTTTCGTTTTCAGTTTTCAGTTTTTCGTATTGAGTTTTATCTTTAATTACATAATAAAAGCCGACTCAGTGTTTTTCATGTGTTTTTTTCTTTGCGTTTTTTTTGTTTGTTTGCTTTGCGAATATGTTATTTTTAACAAAGTATGGCCCCATTTTTATAATAATTATTTATTTATAAATGAAAAGAAAATTATTTATTATAACATTTTGTTGTTATTTAATTAAAGTTTTTGAAACGGAAAATTTAATAAAGTTTGGTAAACTCTTTAGTACAATAAAAGTATTTTCGCTTGTGCGTACCAATTTAAAGCAAATATACGTTAAATCGATTATACCCATCTAAAAATCGAAATATATATGAGCATACATGATCATACATGGGCCTGTATATGATCATACATGGCATATACGTCCATACATTGTTCAATATATGACGATACATGATCTCAAATATGATAATCTTCGGATCCGAAATTTGAGGGTATATGGACGTATATGATCATATACGAATGAATATGAATAATATATGAGCATGTATGATAATATATGCACATATATCACCATATACCCTCAAATTTCGGATCCGAAGATATTTGGTCATATATGAGATCATGTACGGACGTATATGACCATTAGACCGTACCTCAAAAAAAAGTTCACCGTACACCCTCTAATATAAAGTATTTTAACAAGAAAATTTCGAAAATATTTTTTTTTTTTTTTTGGCCGAACGTAGGGGTCCCCATTTTATATTTTTCGTTATATCTTCGCCATTTACCGTCCGATCTTTAAGTGTTGTATATCAATGTTTTTTGTCTCGCGGAGGCCGATGTTTTTCTCGAAGGAGCCATTGACCTCAAGTAACCCGTTCTAGTATTAACCTACCAGATCTCAGTTGCTACCACCTTAATGTACTACCCTAATATTTTAAAATGAAAGCTCGCAAAAAAGCAATAAACTTTTGCTAGTAAAGAATTCCAATAATTCCAGCGGAACTATTATTTTATTTTTTTTTTAATTTTTTATGTTGCCGAATGTAGGGCATTTTTATTTTTTTGACATATCTTCTGTATTTACAGTCGGATCTTAAAGGGTTATATATCAATGTTTTTGTCGCAATGATACCAATTTGTTGCATCAAAAATCATTGACCTCAGGTGAACTTTTTTTTTTGCCTATAAGGTGGTACGGTCTAATGACCATGTATGCCCATGTATGATAACATACAAGCCCATGTATGATCATGTATGTTCATATATATTTCGATTTTTACATGGGTAGTAAAAAAAACATTTAATCAGTTAATTTTTAAAATATTTGCGGTATAATTGAATGTGTCCGCAAAAACTTTTCGGAAGTAACGGGAATAAGTTACATTAGAGGTGGAAATATTTTAACGTTGAGTTTTCAACGTTGATAATTATCGAAAAGTTATGTGTAAGTTTTCGCCTAAAATACATTTTTGCGTACTTTTAGTTTTTTTATGAGTTAACGGATATAGGTAAAGCCAAAAAAACACAGTTACTATTAATTATAAATTAATTAAACAAGATTAACTCAGAAAACCTTTGGCTTACTTAAATATCAAGCAAGTCTCAAACCAGGCTGGTTTTAATCGAAAGATTTTGGCCCGCTGCTTCAAAGTCAGTTAATTTAAAAAAAAGGAACGCTAAATTTTAGTCACTTCGATCTTCCAGCACATACCAGTGAGGTGGTAAAAATATGTTTAAAAAAACGTCTTCAATGAATTAAAATGTCAAGACTTTAAAACACTATTTAAACTTTTAGTTGAATTTTTAATCTAAAAATTTTCGCAGAAAAATTTGACAAAAAGTTTTGGAGCAAACACGAATTTTAAACTTCAACGTGAAATGCATTGGTAAAAACAAAATTTCACATTTTCCTACTGTTGAAAAAATGTGACCCTTATTTTTTTAATTTTCTATTTTGTTTTTATTTTTTTGCTATAAATTTTGTTCTTATTTTACCGGTCCCTGTTCCACTGGACCAACCAAGAGACGTGTACTGTGACACAGTACACGTCTCTTGAGGTGTACTGTGAAAAAAATAAAATGAACTAGAATTTAGAACAATTAACTTATTTGGAGGACAAATTGAAATGAAAACGGCGCCAAAGACACTTTTTTTTTTTGCAAAATTTAATTAAAAAACAAATTTTACATAAAATTTGGTAAAAATTTCTAAATTATAGAAATGTTGAAATGTAGAAACAAATTTTACTTAAAATTTGGTCAAAATATCTAAGTTATAGAAAAATTGTACTATTGATAACTAAATTTTTATTAGAAAACAGTAAAATTTCCTCCTAATTAGTTCATAAATCATTTAAAATTTTTTCTGTTAGTTAGGAAATGTTTTCTTGGGTTTAAGAAAAATTTTATTTTATTTAAGTTCATTAGATCATTTTTTTTTTACTAAAAAAAATATTTTCTAACATCAAGTACTCTATCACCTCCTTTAAGTGAAAATTATCCTTAAATTTGATAGAAAACTTTTATTAAATATGTAACTATGGTAAAGGTAATATGTTTTACCATATATTTTAAAGTACTTTATACTCATTGTGAAAGTATTTTTCCACTTTCGGAGGACTTCCGCTTCGTGAGGACCCTGCTTTTAATAAGCAAAAAGTACATTTTTATCTTTAAATTAAATTGAATTATACTAAATTCATATATTTAATATATAAATTAAAATTTATTAGCAAAAAGGTAAACAAATTAAAAAAATTTACTGTAGGATATCCTGCAGCGTAATAAATTGTGACAAAGTCAGATCCTTTTCATAGTTGATTAACGGTTCTGCTTGAGAGAACTACAAAAAGGGACTCCTTAAGTGATACATGGCATCTATGGCTTAGGAACACTGGGGGTCCTTTGTCTTCTTAAATTAACTAATTTGAGAAAATTGTTGCAAAAATACAAAATATCACACTAACATTTTTTGTTGTTGTTGGAAAATGGAAAAATGTCATTAATTTATTTTATGGTATTTTCAGCTTAAACTTTAATTGACATATACAAATTTTAACTTTTTATATTATTAAGTGAAAAAAAAAAAATAGTTTCAGTGCCGTCGATAAATATGAAGTTAAAACGGCGCAACGTCAATTATAGGAAAGCCATGATGCCGTAATGTATAAAATGGGCTTGCGAGCAAGCAAAATAATTAATTAAGTGAAAAAAAAAAAATAGTTTCAGTGCCGTCGATAAATATGAAATTAAAACGGCGCAACGTCAATCATAGGAAAGCCATGATGCCGTAATGTATAAAATGGGCTTGCGAGCAAGCAAAATAATTACATAAAAGCGCAAACTCGAAATTTTTTAGCTTTTGCTAACAAAATTTTAAAATATATATTTTAAGCTATTTTAAGTTCAATATTTAAGACTGTTAAGTTTAGAGTTGGTCTTGTGAGCGATTTTTGACTCATGCTCACGCACGATCACGAACCAAAAATTACAATCATGCACGATAATTTAATAATATTTTTTCTTGAAAACTAGGAAAATTAAATAGCTTGTTAATTAATTTATTGTTTTTTTTTGTTAAAAATAAGAAACTTTTTCCAACAACAAAAAAAAAAAAAAAAAATTAGGAAACTTTTACTTGAAAAAAAAAACATTTTATATTATTAAAATTTTTAAAATTTATCTGAACTAAGTTAATTAAAAATTTTCATCAGTTTCTAAAATCAAATAAATTTTTATTATTACATAGGAAAAAACTTATTACTTTTTGTTTTTAATTGCCTGAACTAATTTTTAAAAAACAATTCTTAAACATTTAAAAGTGGTAGACTTAAAAACTGAATTTAGAAATGGCTTTCTAAAATTTAGTTAATTATACAACTCGCGAAAAAAATAACACACATTAAGTTCAAGTACTTTCTCATTTTAAGTTACACATTTTGTGAACTAAATGGGAGTAAATTATGTTCTAATTGTTTTTTTATGAACTAAACATAATCTTATTAGATTTTAGTATGCAATTTTCTTAATACTAAGATGTTTTTCTTAAAAATTGATAAATATTTATTTAATATAATTGTTGTTTTTTTTTTTCCTAAAATCAAGAAATATTTCTTAGGAAAGATATGAACTATTTCTGAGTATACAAACTATTTCCTTTTTACCCAAACATAGAAAGTTTTATTCATTTTAAGAAAATTTTTCTAAGTTATAAGAAAATTTGACTTAAATTGAGGAAAATTTTTAAACTATTTTAAAACAAATTTTGGATTAATTTTTAGTTCATGTCCTTTTAAGTAAAATTAAGTTAAGTAAAATTTAGTTAATTTTACTACTCGCGAAAAATATTCACATACATTAAGTTCAAGTACTATCTTATTTTAAGTTAGACTCATTTTTTGAACTAATTGGGAATAAATTATGTTCTAATTTTTTTTTTTAACTAAACTAATTTTGCAAATTTCTTAAAACTAAGATGTTTTTCTTAAAAATTGATACATTTTTATTTAATATACTTGTTTTTTTCTAAAATTTATATTTATTTATTTACAGAATATTTTACAAAAATAAAAAAAAATCATGAAAGAATTAAGAAATATTACTTAAGAAACTATTTCTGAATATATTATAAACTATTTCGTTTTTACCCAAACATAGAAAGTTTTATTAATTTTAAGAAAATTTTTCCAATTTTTAATAAATTTTTACTTAAATTGAGGAAATTTTGGATTAATTTTAGATCATGTCTTTTTTTTAGTGAAGTATTTGAGGGCATATCTAAAAAATATAACTGCAAATAATTATAATTATTATTGATTTGACCTATACGCGAAAAAAACGTTATCGAAATAAACGATAAAGAAGGTTTACTATAAATATTTAATTTTATGTTCAGCATTATCTGCGTCATATATTTTGAACAAAAATATAACTTTTCATACATTAATATATAATAAGTCATAAGTTATAAAGCTTTTGCAAAGAAAAAAAAATCTTATTTTGTGCTGCATATCAATTTTTGTTTTTAAATTTAACTGTCTTTGCTACATATCCATACATATATATGCGTCTAAAAGCAGTCCTTTTTTTTTTGTTTTTATTTACCTTCATTGTTTTGGTAATGCAGCAAAACACTAAATCAGCATAATTTTTTTGATGTATATGCTCAATGCAGCAAAACAATAATACATTTTTTTTGCTTGCATAATTTGCTGTTTATGATAGAAAAAAAAACAATGTATCATATTTTATAATTTTATATGCAAAATTTGTTGCATATTCCAAATGCGGCATAACAATAATAAAGTTTTGGTGGCAAAATTTGCTGTATATGCCAGGGGTGGTGTAGGCAGCAAAACAATGCTTTTTAAATGTTTGAGTTTGGAATATAAATAGCAAGGTCCATGCTGGCTAGATTTCTATCAGAATCCGAAAGAGTACATTTACAAAAAAATATACACTCAGAAAAAAAAGTTAGTAGAAAATTTTGTAAACGGTTTTCAGTCCCACTTTACGATTTTTTATTGATTTTTAGTAAAAATTTTTATTATTTAGCTTATCTTTTTGCTATTTACATTTTACAAATTACAAAATTTTTACAGAATATTTACAAATTTTTGTTGCTAATTTCTGAAATCATTTTACAAATTTTTGAAAACCGATTTGCTAAAATTAGCAAATAAAATTTACTAACTTTAAAAAGGTGGATATTAAAGGAAATGTTATTTCTAATTAAAACTTACACCTACAAACTTAAATTGCCTTAAAATGTTTAATATATTAAAAAAAGGGATCGGAAGTGAATACACCGACTCATGTCTAAAAATAGGACATCCACTTAAAATAGCACTAAAAAGTTTTTTAAGTTCAAAAATCAGCCCTAAAACAATTAAAATTTGTCCTTAAAAGCAAAAAAAAAAAAATGTATTAAAATATTTTTCAAAACAGAAATCACCAAATTAAAACAAAATGGTAAATTCGTTTGTTTTTAAAACTTTTAAGTCTTTTTTATCAGTGCGGGGGTCGTGGGTTCGATTCCCACCAGAGACTCTGGTCTGTTTTTGCTACAACGAGCCGAAAGCCTTCGTTGCTAGTGCTCGGGTAGATAATTAATATACATAAAATATTAAAAAAAAAAATAAAAAATTTTGATGCTCGATAAAAAAAAAATAAATTTAAAATTTTGCACTAATCTTAATAATATTTACTAATTTTTTTTGCTGATTTTAGCAAACAGATTTTATATTCCACTTTACAAAAAGTTGACTAAAATATAGTAGCGCCAGCTAATTTTTCTATAAATTTCAGCAGACATGTGTTGTTAAGATTAGCAAAAAATACCGCTGGGCTCAAATTAGCAAAATTTTACCGTAATAACAGCAAAATTTTCAGTTGCCATTACAGACTTTTTTTGGTGAGTGTATGATCTATTACAAATTCAATTTTTTTCAAAAATGGTGAGGAGGGTCAAACTAATATTAATATGACGATAAGTGATGAATGATTTGGCTAATGTTTCCTAAAAACAACATTTTAAAGGGTTTAAATTAAAGGGTATGATTAATATTGATAATTAAATCAAACACATACATTCTCTTGGTTTTAGGCTAAATAAAAGTTTAAGATTGATAATGAAGTTAAATTTTGCAAATTATTTTAATTTAAAACATTAAATTTAAAATCCCAATTTAATTTTTTTTTGTTTTCAAATAAAAGTCTTTGGTTCAAATACTTTGTTACTTTGTCAAGCATTAAACAAATATATATAAAACAAGTAAGAGCGGCTAAATTCGGCTATGCCGAATCTTATATACCCTTCACCATGGTTGGGAAAAAACTGAAGTTTATATATGGACATATATGGAATGGAAAGACGCCTTTAAGAGGAAATTAACCATTTAGTTTGGTGATAAAACTTGGACTCGGGAAGATTTATGGTTCCAGAAAATATGTATTTTAAAAAAAATGTATGTTTTGGGCATAACTTTTTTGTATCTGAACCGATAGTTCCGAGTTTTTCAGCAAATATGTTATACTAAAGATTTTCGATCTTTTGCTATATAATCCATAGGTCATATTACAGCTCTAGAATAGTGTTTGTTGTTTGTGTATAAAAGAAGAAGAGGTGAAAGAAAAAAATTTCAACAAATCGTTAAAAGAAATCACTAGAACTGCATGTGTTTTATTTCTACAAAATAGTTTGATTTAGCTGGCAAATTTGCATTTGGGATTTTATTTCGCTTTTTTATTAGAAATATTTGTAATTTCTTTAGCTTAATTTTAAAAATTTGAAGGAAAATAGTTTATAATTTTTTTTTTTATAAATTATTATAAGTTATGACCTAAAATAGTTGCATTCAAAGGTAAATTATGTATAAAATTTTCTTAATATGTGAGAACTAAAATGGTTTAAAAATCTTTTTATAAATTCTTTTAAATCGGAGCAAAAAATAAAAAAAAAACCGTTTGTATTTTGTTTGTATCAGAGGGTTTTTATAAAAATTTTGATGTTTTTAGCCTATTTATGAATTATTTAATTATTAATATAAAATTTTATTTAAATTAATTATTAAATGTTTAAAAAAAACAAAACAAAAAATAAATTAAAAAATAAAAATCTTAAGAAAATAAAAAAAAAAATGTAGAAAAAAAAGTGAATTGACCGGGATTCGAACCCGCGACCCTTCCACCTGTGGTGAAGGGTATAAAAACGTTTGTATTTTGTTTGTATCAGAGGGTTTTTATAAAAATGTTGATGTTTTTAGCCTATTTATGGATTATTTAATTATTAATATAAAATTTTATATAAATTAATTATTAAATGTTAAAAAAACCAAAAATAAAATAAAATAAAAAAAATGTGCAAAAAAAAAGTGAGTTGACCGGGATTCGAACCTCGAACCCTTAGAGAAAAAAAGTATTTGCGACATAGCGTCTAGACAACTGAGCTATTGAAGCTCACACAAAATCATCGTCAATAGAGGTACATATAAAAAAGTCTTCGTTCATTAGGATTTGTTTGGTTTTTATTTAAATGACAAATCTTTGTATGTGTGTTGTTTGTGTATAAAAGGTGGAGATGAAAGAAAAGAATTTTAACACATGGATGTGTTTGTTAAGCGTAAAATTCTACATACATATTAAACAAAGGGATTTTACCGAAAAAATTAGAGGTAGTCCTGGTTTTTTGCTAATATCTCAGCCATTTATTAACCGATTTGTCTGATTTTTAATAGCAAACAGAAATGGATCACATGTAACAGAAATAAAAAACAATCAAGTCCTCTTCATGTCTGGGTTCTTCGGAAAACCCATTTCAACACACAGACGGACATCGTTAAATCAACTTTGCTCTTCATAAGGACCCAGAATATATATACTTTATAGGGTCTAAGATCAATATTGTAGAAATTACAAACGGAATGACAAACTTATATATACCCTTCCACCTGTGGTGAAGGGTATAAAAAGTTATTGCCGGTTTCATTTTAAACAGCAACGGCAACGGCAACAACAAAATAAAGTCAAACAAATTTGTAAATAAATTGAGAAGTAAATTATATACATTTATTATAAGAATGTTGCCTGGTTATTGTGGTTAAACTTGAGTACCCAAAATGGTAACAAGTTAAAGACAAATAATTCAACACATACCACCAGCGGCAGCAACAGGCAGCCGCAGAAGTACCATACGCACAAAGCGTAACTGGAAGCATATAACCATAAATCTGCAAAAAACTAACCCAGTTTTTTTTTAGTTTTTAGATTTTTTATTTTGTGTGTTAAGTTTTGTTTATGCCTTAGCAAAAGCAACAAAAACAACATAAATAACAACAAGAGCAGCAACAATATTAACACACAATCTTGTAATGTTGTATGCAACATTACTTAGCTACTATCAAAATGTTTAACATTTGAAGTTAGTTGCCTTGTAACTTGTTTATTTCATCATCATCATCATTATCATCATCTACATATAGACAGACGTATTTTTTTTTTGGTACATAAACTAGAAACAAGAAAATACACAAACAAATTTAGACTAAAATTTATTTATTTATTTTTTTTAATTTAGTATTTTGATGGTGACTTAAACTGCCTCTGCATTTGCTACTGCATTATAAATTCAATGATTTTTATTTTTTAAAGGAAAAATATAAAAATTTAATCCTTTATAGCAAAAAATATTTCTGAGAGAAGAGAGACTTTTACTGGCAACATTCCTTAATAGATACTTAAAAATAACGTATGAGTAATATACAACTATTGAACAAATATTAATCATACGTATTATACATTAATCATACGCACGGTATAACGTTTTATAGCAGCTAACTGATTTTGTGAACTTCAAAAAATAAGTCCATCTTCAAAAAACACAAAATTATTTTAAGTTAAAATATTTTCAGAATGTTTTTCAATTTTTTTTTCTGGAATATTTTTAAACGAAAATTAAGGCACCATTTTTTGGTGGTCGATTACATTAAAGGGTTAAAATGAAAGGAAAAAGAAAAGCAATAAAAACTTGTCTGGCCCCCGGTATAATTTTTATTCTTTTTCTTGTTTATTGCTGTTGCTGCTGCAGTTGCTGTTGTTAGCTTAAGGATATAACTTGTTTATTCTTGTTTGTCGTTGTTGCTGTTGTTGATGTTGTCTTTGACACACTCACACAATATATACGCACACTTAACTTAACAAATGTAATTGAACGTCCTTAAAGGTCATCATATTCATCATCAGTATCATTATAAGACAACAAAACAAGATGTTGCACCGGTTTCTTATTACGTTATGTTTGTTATTGTTGTTGAGATTTTGTTGTCATTCTTTCTTCGTTTGCTGTTGCTGCTTGTGATGTATTAAAGAATCTAGTTTTATTACCTTCTACAAACAAAAATTCCTCTCTACACTCACAAAAAAAAAAAAAAAAAAAAAATCAAAACTACCACAACAGAAACAGTCTTGAAATCAAACTAAGTTTATTTTTTATTTAATTTAAATATGTTTTTACTTACATATTTTGGAAATTCAAAAACAAAATTTAAAATGCTGAAAAAAGTGTATTTTAACTAGAATCATATTTAATAAGATTCCTACTAAATTTAACTAAGATTTTTTCTGTCTGTATTGTATAGTGCCCCACTCACATCATATAACATGCAATATCTTCAACACCATCTTTTAATTAAAATTTTATTGTACCAATATAACTAGAGGTTAAAAACAAAAAAAAAATGTAGTTAATACTGCACCATTTCCATGATTGATTTAAGAATTTCAAAAAATAAATTTTCTAGAACATCTACAGTAAGAATTTTATATTATATTTTAATACAAAAGTACAATTTATTAAAAAAGTACCTTTTATAAAAAGGACTTTTTATTAAAAAAGTAACTTTTATAAAAGAAGACTTTTTATTAAAAAAGTACCTTTTACTTAAAAAGTACCTTTTACTTGAAAAGTACCTTTTACTTAAAAAGTACCTTTTACTTAAAAAGTATCTTTTACTTAAAAAGTACCTTTTACTTAAAAAGTACCTTTTACTTAAAAAGTACCTTTTACTTAAAAAGTACCTTTTACTTAAAAAGTACCTTTTACTTAAAAAGTACTTTTTACTTAAAAAGTACCTTTTACTTAAAAAGTACCTTTTACTTAAAAAGTACCTTTTACTTAAAAAGTACTTTTTATAAAAAAGAACTTTTTATCAAAAAGTACCTTTTGCTTAAAAAGTACCTTTTATAAAAAAGAACTTTTTATCAAAAAGTACCTTTTGCTTAAAAAGAACCTTTTATAAAAAGGGACTTTTTATTAAAAAACTGCCTTTTACTTAAAAAGTACCTTTTATAAAAAGTACCTTTCTTTAAGAAAGTACCTTTTATTAAAAAAGTACCTTTTATTAAAAAAGTACCTTTTATTAAAAAAGTACCTTTTATTAAAAAAGTATCTTTTATTAAAAATGTACCTTTTATTAAAAAAGTACCTTTTATTAAAAAAGTACCCTTTTTCAAAATGTAACTTTTATTAAAAAAGTACCTTTTATTAAAAAAGTACCTTTTATTAAAAAAGTACCTTTTATTAAAAAAGTACCTTTTATTAAAAAAGTACCTTTTATTAAAAAAGTACCTTTTATTAAAAAAGTACCTTTTATTAAAAAATTACCTTTTATTAAAAAAGTGCCTTTTATTAAAAAAGTACCTTTTATTAAAAAAGTACCTTTTATTAAAAAAGTACCTTTTATTAAAAAAGTACCTTTAATTAAAAAAGTACCTTTTACTAAAAAAGTACCTTTAATGAAAAAAGTACCTTTTATTAAAAAGTAGCTTTTATTAAAAAAGTAGCTTTTATTAAAAAAGTACCTTTTATTACAAAAGTACCTTTAATTAAAAAAGTACCTTATATTAAAAAAGTACCTTTTAGTACCTTTTATTAAAAAAGTACCTTTTATTAAAAAAGTACCTTTTATTAAAAAAGTACCTTTTATTAAAAAAGTACCTTTTATTAAAAAAGTACTTTTTGTTAAAATTGTACCTTTTATTAAAAAAGTACCTTTTATTAAAAAAGTACCTTTTATTAAAAAAGTACCTTTTATTAAAAAAATACCTTTTATTAAAAAAGTACATTTTATTTAAAAAAGTACCTTTTATTTATAAAGTATATTTTGTTAAAAAAGTACCTTTTATAAAAAAGTATCTTTTATAAAAAAGTACCTTTTATATAAAAGTACCTTATACAAAAAAGTACCTTTTATTAAATAGTACCTTTTATAAAAAGTATCTTTTATAAAAAAGTACCTTTTATAAAAAAGTACCTTTTATAAAAAAGTACCTTTTATAAAAAAGTATCTTTTATAAAAAAGTACCTTTTATAAAAAAGTAGCTTTAATAAAAAAGTACCTTTTATAAAAAAGTACCTTTTATTAAAAGAGTTCCTTTTATTAAGAAAGAACCTTTTATTAAAAAGTACCATTTATTAAAAAAGTACTTTTATTAAAAAAGTACTTTTATTAAAAAAGTACCTTTTATTGAAAAAGTTTCATTTATTAAAAAAGTACCTTTTATTAAAAAAGTACCTTTTATTAAAAAAGTACCTTTTATTAAAAAAGTACTTTTTTATTAAAAAAGTACTTTTTATTAAAAAAGTACCTTTTATTAAAAAAGTACCTTTTATTAAAAAAGTACCTTTATTTAAAAAAGTACCTTTTTTTGATATAGCTTTATTTGACCTGTGGCGTTTCTATGTGGTGATTCTAGTTTGGCTTAAGTACCTTTTATTAAAAAAGTACTTTTGGTTAAAAAAATGTAAAAATGAACCTTTTACTACCAAAGATTGAAAATTTTATACACCTCGATAATTCGTATTTTTTTCCTAATTTTTTTTTACCCCAAAAAAGCGTTTCCCCCTTAAACTATTTTTGTTTGTATTATGCAATTTTTTGAACTAGTAGTTAGTAATTCTCGTAAATGGTTTAGGTAGTATGTTGTTTACATTTTGCCACCACAAATACTAGTTAATTCAGTTATTTGTCTCATGATATATCATGTTGCATTAACAATATGTGTTTATTTTTTTTTTTGGTGTAAAGTTGTCTCAGATTTTAATGTTATGTTTATCATACCATGGATTGTGATGGTGGTATGTACTACTGTAACTGGTACTTGCGTATATCGGTCGGTATGTTAAGGTCACTTCTGTATTTGTATATAATATTTTATAGTTGCTGTTCAACACTTTAAAATAATTTAGAATGTTTTGAATTTATATAAAAAATATTATCAGCTTGTATGAAAAATCCTTTAGATTTTTTTTGATTGCAAAACAATCCTTTCCCAGTCATTTCGTTGTTTTGAATAAATTAATAAAAATGTCATAATTTTATAAATGAAAACTAAATCAACGCCTATAACAATTGTTAAACAAAAGGCCAAACCTCAAAATATTTCATTTTGTACAAAGAAACAAAAATTGGAGAATAATTTGCAGCATTATTTGTTACCATAAAGTTCAACTTACAATTGGCCAAAACTAATCTAAACAATGCCAATTCATTTATAATGCCACAGTGACGCAAACAATGCTGCACATAAACTAGCCACAAGACAATAAAAACAAAAAAAATCAACAAAAATTCTGCACGAAAAAAATTTCAAAAAAAGTATTAAACCAAAATATTGTGGTTGCAATAAAACAAGTAAATACACAAACTAAATGAAAATTCATTTTCAAACAAACTATTGTACTTGTACTTCAAATAAAAATAACACTGTCCAACATATTTTTTTTTTACTAAAACCTTAATGCTTTCATTGCGAAGTGAAAGTATGCCAACAATTATACCAAGTTTCCAAATGGTATGTGCAGTTAGCTCAGTTTTCCGTGTTTTGTTATTACCCTGAGACCTGTTCCATGACCAGTAAAAAGAAGAATGGTTTGACAAGAGGACAGTTCCATCACATATCAATGAAGTGGTGCTTATTTGCTTAAGAAAACGTCTTTGATGAATTGAAAAGTAAAATTTTAAATTAACTTTTTTTCTAACTTTCGTACGAATTTTTAATCTAAAGATTTTAGGAGTCAAATTTTGAAAAAAATTTTGGAAAAAGGTTACTTCCCATCCTCCGAATATTACTTTTAAGAATTTTTGCAAACTCAGTTTCTTCGATTAAGTGATTTTTAAATTTTTATGTTTTCAAATATTAAAATTTTTTCGCTTCTAAATATTTTATTTACAGAAATTGGAATTTAATTGAATTTAAATTTTTTATTTTCATTTTTTAACTATTTGAATCAGTCATTCAAAAAACAAACTATAAAAAACTACAGACCTTAAGTAGGAGTTGATATTTTCTGTAAAATTTGATGTTTTCTGTTTCCAATAAAATAATTCCTTTTTGTTTTTTCTATCAAAATAGTTTGTTTAAATACAAAATTATTTCAAAAAAATTACAAAAAATTATTCAAATATACGTACAAACACACATAGAAAATAAAAATATATGCAAATAAAAAAAACTTTCAATTTGAAAAACAAACCACAAAAATCGTTTTTTTCTAACGCTTTGCCAGTTAAAAATTGATGGTTATTTTAAGTGACTTTCGATTGCTTTTACTACTTTTATCGATTATTAAACAATGAACCGGTCCTTCTTTCACTTATCTCGTGATATGTATTTTCGGAACCGGTCCAGTTTTTACCTATTATGGGACAGGTCCCAATTTCCAACTGACCCCTTTTTTCCGCAGGGCAGAAATGGAACTTGCGATCTTAATATTGCTGGTCTTATTGACATACGAGGGGTACTATTAATATTTCAAGAACTGGCAACACTTATGTCAATAGCTAAAATCTGGCAATACCATAATAAAGTTTGACTTTTTTTTAGCATAAACGTACTCACAAAATTTTGATGTACAAGTGCTATTTTATTTACAGTGAGTTAAGAAAATCAATTTTTTTTTTTTTTTTTTTTTATTTCAATAAATTTATAACCGAGCCCATGAGGCCATATATGGTTAAAAAGACTACTAAAAATTGAAATTTCAAGAAAAGATTTTCGTTGGATTATTTTTGACAACTTTCCACGTGGATTATCTCAACAAGAATGTGTCGATGAACTTAGTTCTTTGTATGGCGATAAAGCACCATCAAAAACCACAATAAATCGCTGGTATAGTGAATTCAATCGTGGTCGTAGTTCGGTCGCCGACGAATTACGTGAAGGTCGTCCAAAATCGGTTGTTGTGCCGCAAAACATCGATGCAGTGCGTGAACTGATAATGCAAGATCGCCATGTGACATATTGTGAGATAGAGGCATCCTTGCACATCAGTTCCACTTCAATACATTCGATTTTGCATGAACACTTAGTTGTAAAAAAAATTTGTTCTCGTTGGATACCCCATAATTTATCAATCGCTCAAAAAAGGCTCGCGTCGACTGGTGTAAGGAAATGATTAAAAAGTTCGACCGTGGTGCTTTAAAAGACGTGTATAAAATCGTAACAGGTGAGGAATCATGGATATATGCCTATGAGCAGCAATCCAAGACGAGCTAAATCCAACAAAAGTTGTTGGTGGAAGAAACACATCGAAGCAAATGGTCGCCTGTTTCTTCGGCCGAATGGGTCATGTGGCGGCCACTGTTTTGCTTGAGCAATGTAGGACGGTCAATTATATGTGGTACATGACTATTTGTTTGCCGGAAGTCTTCGGAGAAATTCGTAAAACCAATCGCCGAAGTCGAATCATTCTCCATCATGATAATGCGAGCTCTCACACATCTCGTCAAACAGGTGAATTTTTGAGCAGTCAAAACATCGAATTGATGACTCATCAACCGTACAGTTCTGATTTGGCACCCATCGACTTCTTCTTGTTCCTGAATGCACGGTCAACGATTTACAAGCACCGAAGAAGCAGTTGAAGCGTTCAAAAACCATGTTTTGGAGGTGTCTCACGAGAAATGGAAAAACAGCTATGACAAATGATTTGAACGAATGCAAAAGTGTATTGATCATTAAGGGGAATATTTCGAAAAACTATAAAGCCATGTTTATTTAAAAATGTTTGTTATTATTTGCTATTTCCGAAATATAAATAGTACCCTCGTAAATGTTGACTGGTTTAAAAACAACACTTTGTTATTGAACGATTTGGTATCAGGTGCAAGGACGGCATTGCAATTAATTTTTTTAAGTAATTTTTCCAAAAGTACATAATTTAAAAAAATTAAAGCAAAAAAATAAAAATGTTGGTCCCGTCAAGATTCGAACCCACGATCATCTGTTTGGAAATAAACTGTATCCAAATCACTTTTTAGCAACACTTTTAGAGTAATGATGCTATAAAAGCAATAATTAAACAATGGTTTGGATATTGGTCAGAATTACTTCTAAAAAGCTGTACAAATATACGAGGGTGGATCAATAAGTCCGTGACTTTTCGAACTTCCCTCGAAGTTATATGAAATGCAACACTTCTCTCATCAAGTACCACCTGTTAATAGATTACTGTCAAATTTTGTGCAAGTTCCGTCATTTACTTTGCGTTTAACAGCAGTTCAAAACATACAACCTCGTGGACTTTTTTAAAAGTGGGATAAAAGTGGGAAAAAAGTGAATTTCGTGTGCTCATTAAACATTATTTTTTGCGAAAAAAAACCGTCAATCAAACCAAAGAAAAGCTTGAAAATACTATTGGGACTCTGAACCATCGATTTCAATGGTAAAAAAGTGGTTTACTGTCTTTCGTTGTGGTCGCACAAGTACAAATGACGCTGAACGTTCTGGTCGGCCAATTGAGGTCAATACACCCGAAAATGTCAAAAAAATCCACGATATGATTTTGGCCGATCAGAGGTTGAATGTGCGATAGATTGTTTAAGACATAGACATCTCACATGGGTCAGTGGCTTAAATGCGAAAGCTTTCCACAAGATGGCTGCCGTGTTGGCTCACACTCGACCACCAACGAAATCGTGTGACAGCTTAGTTTCCATGGCAAAAATCCATGAAGTAGACTACGAATTGCCCCCTCATTCGCCTTTTTCTCCGGATTTAGCCCCCAGTGACAATTTCCTATTTCCAAACCTAAAGAAATGGCTCGGTGGAAAGAGATTTAGCTCCAACGATGAAATTATTCATCAAACAAATGCCTATATTATGGACCTCGAAAAATCCTATTTTTTTTGGAAGGGATACAAAAATTGGAGAAACGTTGGACTAAGTAACCAAGTGTTGAAAAATATTTTTTTTTTGCAAAAAAAAAAAACTGTGTTTCATTCAAAAAGTCACGGAATAATTGATCCGCTTCCGCCTAGTACTAACGGAAGCTTTAGAAGCAATTAAGAAGGTGATTTTTTTTACTTGTAAAAAATTTGTAGAAATACACTTACAGATGCTTTGGAAGCAATGAAAGCAGTAATTCGTAAAGCATGATTCACAATTTTTTTTGCTGGGGTGACAAGACCGAGCTAAATTTAAACAACCACTTTTGGGTTGGAATCATTGAGATTGAATTTTCTTGTTACACTGTGTAATAATAAAGTGCGATTGTATAAAATTGTTTTTTGTAGTTTAATAATTTGTGGTTGAATGGTTTGGTTTGGTCAATATTTTAATTTCGATTCTAAAACGGCATAAACTGAATGAATATTAATGATCTTATCTGGGCTACTACGTACCACCAAATAACTATAAAGTTTTTTTTTTTTTATAAAAATCTGATTACATGTTTTCCATTGAAGTTGAGTATGTACGTACCCCCAATAATAGATTTTGTAATTGAATATCAAATACAATTAGAATTTTAGTTTGGTGGAAAACAATTAACCCATTGTATAAGGTTAATTTATTGTTAACACCCTTTAAAATTGGGTGTGGAAAGAAATAACAGTTTTTATTTTAAAGATTATAATTAGATGTTTTTGATATTGCTATAAAAACAATTTACACAGGGCAACAAAAAAATCTCAGGCTCAAATGCTTCAACGCAAAACGAAAGTCGACCATCGCAAAGGGTAATGCGAAGTTAGTCATTTCAACAGACCAAACATTTTAAGAGGCCACAAAGTAATAATTTGATTTGAAAAAATAATAATTTAAAAAAGCCCACTGGAAATTTAAAAAAATTTGTTTATATACGTAACACATTTAATGGGTTAATTGAAATTGCAAATTTTGAATTATATCTAAATTTGAAAAACATGATCATACAAACGCGTGGCAATTTTTAATAAAGCTTTATTATAATTTAAACATTTAATATGAGCAAAAATTGATTTAATAATTACCTCAAAAATACGTAAATTATTAATAAATAATAAACTTTCCGTTTATTTTTGTATGAATAATTATAGAATTTTTGTACGATATAAAATTAAATTAAATCGACAAAAAGGTAGAACTCACGTTCTTTTTTTGGCAATCAAAAATTATGCAATTTCCGGTAAATTATTACAATATAAAATAAAAATTTTTTCAAATAGCTAAGTATGCATATTAAGAAGTTTTTTTTTTTTTGCTAAATGTTTAATATGACTGCAAGATACTGTGAGCGTCAAAAGAAACTGTACACGTTAGTTTTTTTTATGTTTTCATATAAGACTAACGTGTCTATCATTTAATTTAACATTTTTGTGTTTTATCTTAAATATTTTTTTTCCTTATTTTATAAAAAAAAATTACAAAAATCTTAAAATAAGAAAAAATCTTAAAACAACAACAAAAAATAGCAGAAGAATAAAGTGTTTTTTTAACTTTTTGTTTGCTTTGATTACGGCGTGCAATTTTCTGGGCCCGATTCCATTAGGTTTCTAGTAACTTCGGTACCTGAGTAAAAAAGTTTATATATAATCATATGTGGCTTTATCTAATAATTATAATATATTATAACAATAATATAATAAGATAGAGGAAGAATAGTATAGAGGATGCAACACCGGCAGTGGCAAAATAAAATTTTATACAGTACAGAGGTTCGGAAACTGAGAGCAAACAGGGGAAAATTGAGCAAATTTCCCTGATTTCTGCAAAAATTTGAGTAAATTTCCCTGTTTTTAAACCTTTTTTTCATATCCAATTGGGAATTCTGCTAAAAACTAATTGGATTTGCAAAGAAAATCAATTGGAATCGCAAAAAAAACCAATTTGAAAAGATGCCGAACCTTTGTAATTTGCCCATACAAAACCAAGAGAACGTTTTTTACTACGTGAGAGACATCGACATTATATATATTATCATATATAAAAATATATTTATTTTGTATATACAGTTATATATATATATATAGATATGATTTTTATAAGATAAAAATATATAATTATATATCTCTCATACAGGACCATAAATATTTGTATAAAGAGTCATATACACTTAAATAATTACATACACTTAAAAAAGTTTGTAAGTTAAAATAACTGAAAATATCATTTAAAATAAATGATATTTCATTTAAAAACCGGTCTACTTAATTTTCATTTAAATTAAATGTCATTTGTTATTTATTTTTAAATGTTGATTAATCAACTGACACATCCGTAAGAAACAACTGATATAATCAGTTAAAATAAATGTCAAAATTTTACCCACCAATCCTTAAAAAATAAATGTTTTTTTCATTTATTTGAAATTATTTCCGTTTTTGTATTTTTTGTTTTTTTTTTAATATACTCGTACAATACAAAATGTATGTATGCATATGAAGCTATGAACACTTTTTGTGGGAATGTATTTGTATATGTATGTGTGTTTATGGAGTTCTTGTAAATTGTATTGAAAAATTTTGTATATATACAACCAATTTAAATAAAAAAACAAATTGAAATTTTTTGAATATTTTTTTTTGAAACAGACAGCAAACAAAATTTAAATTTGTAATAACTGTTACGGACACAAATAAACCACAAGTTTCCGTTTTGTGGGTAAATTTCAAACAAATGAAAAAAATAAATGAAACTGAAAAAAATCGGTAAATGATAGTAAATTATTTCAAATAAATGTATAAAAAAGTTAATATAGATGTTTCTTTGAAAAATAAATGTATCTTCCTTTATTTTTAAATGGAACGGAAAACTTTTTTATTAAACTACAAACAGTTAACTACATAATATTCTGAGTGTACAGTTCAATGCTTCGAATCTCAGAGAGATATTTTTTTTTTGTGTTTTTTAATTTATTTTTTTCTTGTTAATATTTTTTTTTCCAAAAAAAAAACATTTCATTTTAAACATGTATGTATACCCGAGTAAAATAAATTAATCTGACAACATATTTAATCATATCCAATTTGATATTCCTAAATATCTTATTTGATCCGATCAAGTTAGATCTAGAAAGATATTTGGGGATTTAGAGCAGTGGTCGGCAGAAAGAGAGAATATGAATGTATTAGTGTTTTACACCGCAAGAAATTATTTTATCTTTCTTGATAAATAATGAATGAATAAATGAATGAATTAATCGATAAGAGAATATCCGTATTCATTGAATTAAAATAGTTCATGTTTTTGTTTTCTCTACTATAAAAAATAAAAATAATACATAATAATGATAATAATAATTTTTTGATTGCATACAAGGCACTCTGCCTCATTTAATGTATTTCAAGCAAATAAAATTCTTCCCACTCAACGTTCCACATTTTCAATTTAAATACCTACAATAAAAAAATACCTATAATTAAAAAAAAACAAATTTTTAGAGTGTACTTTATTTCTTCAACAAAGCGGCATATACTTGCTCTGTTGAAAGTAAGCGTACTACTGAATGAAATAATTGTATTTTTTTGTTCTAAGCTGTGAGATTTTTTGACATTCGTGTAGTGTACGTGTAAATTGGCGATGTGTTCGGCTCCTGAGTGCTATGAGTGCCGATCACTGATTTAGAGGGATCTGAATTGATCCGAAAAATTCAGATCAAATTAGATCCAGAGGATTTAGAGGATTTAGAGGGATCTGAATTGATCCAAAAAATGGCACATAAAATTAGATCCAGCAATATATTTGGGGACTTAGAAGGATCTGAACTGATCCGAAAAATGGTAGATCAAATTAGATCCAGCACAAGGATCTGAATTGATTCGAAAAATGGCAGATCAATTTATACCCAACAATATATTTGGGGATAAAGTAATATCCAAATTTATCCTAAAAATGTCAGATCGAATTGTATCAGATTAAATCCAATAATATATTATACACGGAAACTAGTTTTTTAAAAAACGTATAAAAAAAATTAAATTACCAAGATTTGAACTCGGTCTGCCGCAGTTGTCGTAATGTAAGCACTCAGTTACACACTGCTATACATAATGGGTGACATAACTGAACTTTATTTTTCGTATAATTGTGTTATATATATGTAATTGTATCTTCGGAATATATATATATATATATATATATATATATATATATATATATATATATATATATATATATATATATAACATAATTATATATTCAAAAATTTGAGAAAAATATCATGGCTGAATTAATTATACTAAATTGGTCCTGATTTAATATAATTATGTTACTATATATAATTTTATATATAATTATATAACTACATATAATATTATATATAATTAAATATAATCATATCCTATCATAAACAGACCTTAGCAAATAATGAGTCTAGTAATCTAAACTCCAAGGTTTTCACGTATTACCCTTTATATTATAATTCTAACTTTTTTTTATATGGGATGTCCCAAAAGGTACGGTGTTATGCTTTCGTGCAAGCTTATGAAAAAAATGCATATTAATAATTGGTTACTAATAACCAATTATTATTTATTTTTTGTAAGGAATTTAGTAACACATTATTTTTTAACTCCTGGTAATCAATTATAAATTAAGTTTGAGTAAGCGACCAAGTAATGCGATGCAGTGTTGTGAATGCCAAATTATAATTCACTTTTCTTCCAAAAGCATACATATTAATTAACCCTTTGACGGCCAATGGTTGATAAATGTCCCATTTTTAATTAATGTCACATTTTTCAAATTTTTTTAACCAATTTTTTTAAATGTGGCTTGTATCGACTGAGGATAGTTGTTGCTTTTACACAATACTAACCATTTGGATCAATATGGTCTCAGAGCCAATATGATCACCACAAATTCATAAATAAATATATATTTTTGGAAAAAATTTTCTCGTATTCTATTGGACAACGCAGGTAATCAAAATTTTGGTAGGACATAGTCCATTCTTTTAATTTTTAGAAACATCAAGATATTTGGATTAGGTTTGCACCATTTTTTACAGGATACTGATACAATTTGGGACATATGTATCCAATGGGTCGTCAAAGGTCAAAAGGAGGAGTTTTTGCTCAGTTTTAAACATTTTTGGGCACATTGAAATTCAAGTAAATTTTATTTGATTTGATTTTTTATAGATTTTTCCCCTGATTTCTAATTCGGTCTTCAAAATTTTTTATCTCATTACAATTTTGAAGAATTGTATCTAAAGGATATTTCGGATCTACAGTTAAAAATCGATTTTTGCCCCAAGTTATTTTATAATTTTTGTCATATTCGTGATTTGAATACCAAAATAATTTATATAAGATGTGTCATTATACAAACAAGTTAAAATAAATTAATTCGGAATTACTCTAAACCAACTTGTAGGATTTTTAATGTTCACTTACATGTCAATTTGTTTTATTAAACTCTTTCAATTCATATATTAATAAAATACACATTAATAAATAAAGTTATTTAAACTATTAACAACGACTCATTATTATTTATATTAAAATAATAGAAAAGGTAAGCCACTACAGGTAACTTATTATTATTTAATTCAAAATAATAAGATAAGTAACATATTATAGGTAATACATTATTGTTATTTTTAAAGTAATGCTGAATGTAAGGAGTACTCATTACAAAGTAATATATAAAGTAGTTATATGTCATTACCATGTTTTTGCTAGGATCTTATTGACTAAGTAAAAATTTGAAGAAATAATTACATTTACACCGCTTATATTCTATAAAATATTTCTAGTTCCTTTTGTTCCGAAATGGTTTAAAATTTTAAAGTTTTGTTAAAAAATATTAATAAGGAAATAAAAATAAATTAAAAGCACAAGTAAATTTATCTCCCTGGATGGGATTCGAAACCATTGACATGGGGCTACATATAATTATATTAAATTATATATTTTTTAAATATCAAAAATACTCTAGATATGTAACTATATATAACAATATCTTAAATTTGTATCATATACAATAATATCTTATACCATATCAAAAAATATTTCTTCTATTGGAACATATATTAAACCATATGAAATTATATCTCATACCATATGAAAAAATATTTTTGGTAATGGCCCATATATAATTTTATATGGTTCTGTATTAGCCATATATAAGTTTATATGGTTCTGTATAAGTCACATAAATATATACAGTGTTGTGTAACCCATATATAATTATATCTTATCATATAAAGCATACATACATAATTTTATAAAGATCAATATATAACTAGATATGGTTATATATGACAAAATATATGTTAATTTAATGCATACTGACACATATGTATTTATATATGATTATATATTATAAGTTAAGGCCACATATGATTATATCTAAACTTTTTTACTCGGGTAGCCATTATGTATATCATTATGTTTGTTTAAGTGTGTTAAGCGGTTGACTATAAATGTGGCAGTTCGATTTTTTATATCTTACTAAATCCTCAAAAATATTGCTGAATCTAATTTAATCTGTCATTTTCGGATAATTTTCGACCTTACGAAATATTGATGTATGTTACCGCAGATAATAAAAAATATTAAATCGAATATGATTAAATATTATGTCGTATCAGTTTTATAATAAATATTTTAACAAAAGTTCACCAACATCCAGTGAGGTGCGTTTACCAATTTTTAAAATTAAATGTGGTTCCTCCGATTTGAACTGATCATGACGACACCAAGTCAATTAAAGAAGTTTATTATAAATAGTTAATATTATCTAGAGTTAAAATTCTTAAATTTCTTTTGACGCTTACAGTATCCCTACAATTATGTGTTAAATAATAAAAGAAGCAAATAATTTTATTTTATAACCTAAAATATTTTCCCCCTTAATTTTCTTTGTTTAAATCTGCTTTTACTTATTAGTTTGTAACTTAAAGAAAAAATAAAAAAAAGTTACAAAATCACAATGATGAAAATTTCAATTGGCTCTTTAAATTTTCCATTGAGTAAATCAGAAATTTTGTAGCTACCCAGTCAGAAAAATGCAAATAGGAAACTGCTGGCGAGGCACTTTAACAGGTGGTATAAATGCTGGCAAAAAATGCTTTCCCAATTGTAAATTGATAACGTCATTAGACAAAAGTACTGGCTGTTCAAAAAGTCTCGAAAAAGTACTGGGAAAACAGAATTTCCAGTATTGGCAAAACCAAAAATAAGGTGGTTTAAAAATAGATTTTCCAAAATAGTGTTACAAAAGTTAATTTGCAATTTTAAAATTTATTTAAACCAGACGAGAACTCTATTCACTCAGCTTACAGACATAAATACACAGAAAAGAGATTCGTAATTGCAACCGAATTTTTCGAAAATTTTTTTTTATAAAATTATAAAAAAAATTTGAAGAAAAATTATGGAGGTGAAAAAATTTTTTTCAGGTGAAAAACTTTTTTGGATGTGAAAACAAATTTTTGGTGGAAAAAAAATTTGAGGAGAAAAAAATTTTTAAAGCCAGACGAGAACAGATTCGGAATTGCAACAAAATTTTTCGAAAATTTTTAAATCAAATTAAAAAAAAACTTTTGAAGTAAAATTATGGAGGTGAAAAAAATTTTTTGAGGTGAAAAACTTTTTTTTGGATGTGGAAACAAATTTTTTGGTAGAGAAAAATTTGAGGTAAAAAATATTTTTTGAGGTGAAAAATTTTTTGTGGTGAAAAAAAAATTTTTTGAAGTGAAAAATATTTGAGGTGAATACAAAATATTATTCACTTCTAAGCGACTGGTGAAAAAATATCAGAAAATATATTATGATCCAGTTGCTACTATGATATTTAACTGCAACAATACACCAATTTGTACGGAAAATTTTGACTCATAATTTTTTAACCGCTGAACAGATTTTGCTCATTTTCAATACTAAACTGCTTGGGCGGAAATTAAAAAAACACCTATATTGTTCTATACATTTTTATTTTGGAGCATATGAAAACGGATCGAATAGTACTAAATCTGGCATCAGATATCAACAGAACTGGCACCAGATATGATCCTCTATACGTAGTCAGATTTGCTCATTACTGGACACAAAAATCCCCAAATTTTCCAGATCCCTCTAGATATGAACAGAATTGGCATTAGATCTGATCACATTAAGCCACTTAATGCATTACATATGTATGTTATATCTTATCATATATGACCAGATCTGGCACCATATCTAAAAGGTTCAATCATATCCAATTAGATATAAGCAGAGCTGATCAGATCTTATCCTTTTTAAAGGTTTTCAAAAAAAAATAATTTATTAAAAAAACATTAAAAAAATTAAAAAAAAAATTATGTCGGTCCAAGGCAATTCTATTCCATCGCTTTTTTTAAGCCACTGAAATTTTTGTTAAACAAATACTGGCAAAATGCTTTTTGCAAATGCTGATGAATCGTCGTAAATAAGTGTTCTGCCAGTTATTAATATTAAATTACACGGGTGCCCAGTGATTTGCCAGTACTTGATTTTTTTGTACCACTGGCAATTTCTAATTGGGCAAGTACCACCCCTTACTTTTGTGTTCCATTGATTGAATAGCTTCACAAGTTGTTGAAGTGGCACATTGTACTGATGACAGTCTAGAGGTCTGAGGTGGTCGGTATGTCTAATGTCTCTCAAGTCTTTGTGTCTGTCTTACAACACGTAACTTCAATTTCATACAAATATTTATGATTATGTTGTCACATTTGTTTTGGTATTTTACACGCAATCTTGTTGTTGTTGTTGTTATTGTTGTTATAAACATTGACGACAATGGTTGATAATTCAATACTTGCAAGTGGCCAATATGACCCTAAGCATATCAAATTTTACAAACTACGAGTATTTTTATTTCCAATTAATTGAACCTCAATAATTTTTGAAGGTTATTACAGAAAATAATTGAATTTAATGTATGTAACCCAGTTTGTGTGTTATGAAAAACTAACAGAGTGGGAGAGTTATGATTTTCACTTGAAAATTAAGTTTATGAAAAAATTTAGATCATGATCATATATATTTGAATGCTTTAGAAAAATTAGATATTTTTTGTTATTGCAATAAAGAAATAACAGACAATTTTAAGATTTTTAAAAAACATTCTCTGCACTTAAAATTGTTTGTAAGTTAAAACAACAGAAAATGCCGTTTGAAAGAAATGATATTTCATTTAAAAAGGGTCTACTTACTTTTCGTTTAAATCAAATGGTTTTTTAATGTTGTTTAAACAACTGATACATCCGTAAGAAACAAATCATTAATGAGTTAAAATTAATGTTAAAATTTTAACTACCAATTCTTTAAAAAATAAATGATTTTATCATTTTTTTGAAAAAAAAAACAAAATTTAAATTTGTAATACGTAACAAATTTCCGTTTTGTGGGTAAATTTTTTATTAAATTTCAAAAAAATGAAAAAAATAAATTAAACTGAAAAAAATCGGTAAATGATAGTAAATTATTTCGAATAAATATATATAAAAAAGTTAACATAGATATTTCTTTGAAAAATAAATGTATGTTTCCTTATTTTAAATGGAACGGAAAACTATTTTTTCAAACTACAAACAGTAAACTACATAACATTCTGAGGGTGTAAATAGAACTTTAAACTGCTGGAAATCCAAAAATACTACGATTATTAAGACTATTTTTTTTTTAAATCGCATGTTTCCCCACATGCGGTCTCGAATTAGCAATTGTCAAAAAAAAAAAAAAGTTTCTTTGCAAAAATAATCATCTATAATCGCTATAACTTTTATTAAAAATAAAAACTCATTTCGGTTTTAACTGATAATGTTTATTCGCACTTATAAATTTTGTTTCAACTAATTGTAGAAAATTATTTCCGACAAATGGCGGTCCTCGGTTTGTGGTGTCATGTTATCAATTTTGGCTCGAATGTTGTTTTTTTAACTCCTCCAAAATTCGCGGTTTTTTCGTGTACACGAACGACTTAAATATCCCTAGAGGAAGAAGTCCGCGACAGTCAAATCGTGAAATCTGACTGGTCAAGCCAAATCACCGAACGAGCGAGACTACACTCACACTCCGTGCAGTAAGACAAAAGAAATTCCGTCAACATGGCTCTATAGCATCCGCTCTTCACAGTAATAGCACTAACATTAGCTTTTTCAAAAAAATAAGGTCTAATCACCTTTTTCGACGTAACTGCACACCACACAGTGACTTTAAGAGGATATAATGGTGCTTTATGAATTTTGTGGGAATTTCCCATCCTCCACAACCGCGAATTTTTTTTATAGACATGGCCGCTAAGTTAAAACAAAAAGTATATAATTTACTATAGAGTATTTTTCTTGCTCTACCAGAAATTCAACATGGTGCAGAGTTCAGCGGCAACATTTTTAAATGAGAGGGCAACATTTTTAAAGTTGCTAAAGTGTTGAAAAACATTAAATTTGGTGTATGCAGTGCTGCCACATAAACAGTGTAATTTTTTATCCCAGTTTTTGGGATTCTTAACTGTTTACCAGTTTTTTCATGAAAACAATTTTTTTTTCAAATTATTGCATTTTTTATAGGTTTTTACTTATATGTTGCAAGAATTAATAGCATATTTATTCTCTTTATCATATATTTTTAATATAGAAATGGGAAATAATGGATATGAATAGACATAGTTGGTCAATGTGTGTGTACACACCTTAATACTTATCATGTCACAATGTTAAGTTTGAATTCGTAACTATTTTTTAACACAATTGCAAATTTTTGTTGTTTTTTTTTTTACTTTATTAGACATGTCTAATTTTAATAAAAATAAATAGTATATTGAACAAATATTATATTTTTATATGAAAAATCTGAAAAAATACATAAATAAAATAAAAAACATTTTTTTATGAAATAATCTGAAAAATCTCTAGCATCCCAAAAAACGGCAAAAAAAAATAGTTAAAATTGGTTATATGGCAGCACCGCTTAACACTACTAAAAGTTGCCGACCAAAACTCACCTTTGTTGCCGCCAAACTATGTTCGTGTTCTAAGAGAGTACTAAAAAGTTCGTGAGAGAGAAACATACTCTATAGGAAATTATATACTTTTTGGTTAAAATGACCCTCGTAGCACCTGATCAATTTTGATAGAAAATCATTCACTTGTTCGTGTACGTCACGAATGTTAAAACCAAACTGACAAAAATGGCAGCACTTTCTGATATTGTGATACTTATTGCCCCATCTTGTACGAATCCGAAGTCGAATAATCTCTGCCAAATCAATCTTCCAAAATATGCGGCTTTCTTTCAAAAAAAATTTCCTTCAAAATATTGACAATTTTCACGATCCTAACAGGGTCCTAAAAACACCCTTGAACATTTTTCACATTATTATAATCAAATGAGTCAGGGGTTAAAAAAACAGAAATTCCATCTTCAACACGGAACGGTGATTTGAAGGAAATTTTCGGACATTCGTATTTATGAGACTAAAATACTTTTAAAAAGTTTTAGTAAAAGTCTGTGCAAAAACCTTGTCGAGTACTTCCGGGAACATGACCCATATAATAGGTGTTTTTCAAAAAGAAAAGTTTTTATTTTATTAATAGAGATAAAAAAAAAATAATTAATAATAATTAAAATGTCATATGCCTTAAAATACCATTATGAAAAAAATTTATCGTTTCGTTCTATAAAATTAATTTTTTTTAGAATGGCCCAGTTTTCTTATTCTGAAGGACTTCATGAAATTTTTCAAAAATTTATTTAAAAAAATGCTTTTTGATCTTTACGATTAAATCTTGTTAACCCTAAAACAACAAGAATAAGTCATAAATCATACATATTTTTAAAATATGATTGAATTTTATTATAAATTTAACACTGAAAACAGTAGTCAATTATAAATACTTTTTTTTTGTATAATTTATTATGCACAAGTATTTTAAAAATAGCTAAATATGTGTATTAAGATGTCCCTTAAATTATGAATTTTCGAATTCCAGGGACAGCTAACTTTTTTCCAAAAAAAAAAAAATGGTTTAATCAGACTAAAAAAATCGCTAGAAAATAGATAAATAATAAAAAATCAATAAAACTTAAAAATTTTTGAACTTTTTGTGGAATTGTGCAAAAATTAGTAACTTTTAAAATTTTCCTTAAAAATTCAACAATCAAGCTTAAATGAAAGCTTGTTTTGTATCCACTAAAGAAATAAAACACTTTTTTCGAAAATTTTTCTGAATATAGAAAACAATTTCGGTTTTTACTCGGGGCTACTCGAAATCCATTGGAATGGTTTAAAATTCTTTACTGACTATTTTTGAAAACATTGAGTTATAAATTAATCATATATGCCATATATTGTAAATATACTCTTTCTTATTGCGAAACCTGTTTCTCGACATCTTGTTTCTTATCTGAGATATAGAATTTGTTCAAAATCTCTAATTTTTACATTTTCTATTGCTGCATAACACCACAGTTTGGCATATACAGAGAATTTTTCATAAAAAAAAACTTTTGCTGCATTTTGCACATGCAGCATACAAAAATTATAAAATTTTCTTCATTATTTTTTTTTTGTTCGATTACCAAAACAACAAATGTAAATCAAAACAAACAAGTAAAAAAAGGCTTAATTTCGGCTGTGCCGAATCTTTGAATACCCTCCACCAATGTTCTCTATTATTTTTGATACAAACAATGTAAAAAACTTTTGAAGTAAAATTATGGAAGTGAAAAAAACTTTTTGAGGTGAAAAACTATTTTTGAACGAATTTTTTTACGGGAAAAAAAAAATTTTGTGGTGAAAAAAATTTTTTGAGGTGAAAAATATTATTAGTATTATTAATTTCTAAGCTATTGGTGAAAAAATTTGGGAAGATATATATATATACCAATTTGTATGGAAAATTTAGTGGTATCTTCACATTTTCACCCATAACTTTTAACCGCTGGATCGATTTTGCTTATTTTTAATACCAAACTGCTCGGGAGGATGTACAATAATCTGGGTAAAAATAGGCACCCCCGCTAGCGTCTTCGCGTCGTGATCGCCATTTCAACAGACAGACAGTCAGACAGATAGACGGACATCGCTAAATCAACTTAAAATTGCATAAGGATCACGAATATATATACTTTATGGGGTCTTAGACCTATATTTCGACATGTTACAAAAGGAATGACAAACTGATATATACCCTCACCATATATGGTGTAGGGTACATATAAAAAGAGAAAAATATATAATGTATATGCAGCTACTATAGCCAAATTCATACACTAACATTTATATGCAGCACAAAATAAGATTTTTTTTTTGTTGCAAAAACTTTATGATATATTTTATATGTTTAAAATATCTGGAACTGTTAATTGGAAACATAAAATAGAATATTTATCATTTAGATTTTTAGCAAAATAAATGAATACCTTTTTTTAGCGTTTTTCCCCTAACAACGTTTTGGCATAAAGGCCAAACTAATAATAAGCTGACAATACAGGTTGGTTGAAAAGTTCCTGGGCTCAAAATGAAAGAATACTGTTTTTGTTACGAAATATATTTTTATTCAACATAATCTTCTAGAAGCTCAATACAATGATCTTATAATGGTTTTCCGGAAGCTCTGCAAAATAACCGTCTACGGCTGCTATGGCCTCTTCATTCGACGAAAAATGCTTTCCACGAAGGAATTGTTTGAGATTTCTGAAGAGATAGTAGTCACTGGGAGCCAAATCTGGTGAATACGGTGGATTTTTAAGCAATTCGTACTTTAATTCTTTTAATTTAGCCCTCGTCAAAACACTTTTGTGAGCAGGTGCATTGTCTTGATGAAAAATGAGATTTTTTTCTTCTTTAAACCAGGTCTTTTCTCACGAATTTTTTCATCCAGCTGATCCAAAAGGCTGCAATAATATTCAGAGTTGATTGTTTTATCTTTCTGAAGATAATCAATCAACAAAATTCCTTTTGCATCCCAAAAAACTGATGCCATAACCTTCTTTGATGATCGTTGTGACTTCACCTGCTTTGGAGCTGAACAACCAGCTTCAGTCCACTGTAAACGTTCTGGTTTCAATTTAGGATCATGGTGGTAGATCCAAGTTTCATCCATAGTTATAAAACGATGCAAGAAATCGCTTTTATTCGGCTTAAAACGCTCCAGATTACGCTGAGAAATTTGTTTTCGATCCAGTTTTTGTTGAATTGTTAATGTGTGCGGCACTAACTTTCCAAACAGTTTTTTCATACGTAATTCTTCATGTAAAATATGGAGTACTTGTTCGTCTGAGATGCCTATGGCATTAGCAATTTCACGCTTAGTCAATCTTGGATCTTCACTTACCATATTATGTACCTGCTCAATGATTTCTGCTGTGGTTGCAGTTTTTGGTCGTCCTTCGCGTGGATCGTCTTTAAGGCTGGTACGACCACGTTTAAATTCACCAGCCCAAAATTCAACGGTGGGTTTTGAAGGTGAGGACTCCTTATACACTTCTAACAATTGTTCATAAATTTCCTTTGCTTTTAAACCCTTCAAAACAAAGAATCTAATGACTGCAAGATATTAAATTTTTTCCATATTAAAAAAAAATCAATGACACGTCAACTTCAAATGGCTTGTAAACAAAGAAAGAATTGACAGAATGACTTGCAACTTTGCATGTGTTCTCAGGACAGTTATACCAACTTGAGAAAAAAAAGTTTGGAGCTAGCAGTGCCATCTCTTGGTGAGCGCAGGAACTTTTCAACCAACCTGTATGTCTTTCAATATCAACTGATATCGACAGAAAAAATTATTGTCTAAAAAAATTTTTATTAAATATTTTTTTTTTAATTTTTTTTTTTTATTTTAAATTAAAAGTTTAATCATATCAATTAAATTTTTAATTGATAATAAACTTGGTGTAAAAAATATTCTAGTTAACAATAAACACTATTGACAACATATAAAAGTTATATTATTTTGATTTATTTATATTTTTACTTTTATTACAATTATTTAAATTGCATCTCAAATTCCTAAACAGAAAATGTTTATAAAAAATATTTTTAATATTACGCGTATTAATTAAAGCGTCATTATTTTATTTTTTTTTAAGAAAGAGAACCGCATTCATTGTTTAAATTTACAAAAACAACACAGTCTCTGTAGTGTTTGTATGCATCAGGGTGTATGCACATCAGTGTTGGTAGAAAAAAGGATTTGGCTTTAAATTTTAAAATTTATTGATAAAAAAAAAATAAATTTTTATAGATGTTTCAGATCGATAATCGAAAGCTATTTCTGCTAAATTAATGAGGTATTGATTTTAATGCAAAACTTAATAATTCATTTAATTTAATATTAATAATTTTATGAATCTATGAATAAATTATGATCACTTCATATCAATGATTAAATTTTGACTCGATTGAATAATTTGTTTTATGATTCTGTTCGCGAACGATTTTTAGTTATTTCAGTTGTTAAAATTTAATCAATTTGATTGATTCTATGAAAAGAAACAACAAAAATCAAATTGATTCTCTGAATTGGATATTAATTGGATTAAGTAGAAAATTATTCAAACAATGAACCGAATTTTGCAAATCCATTCGTTGAAAATTGAATCAAATTTAACAATTAAATCAAATGATTGCGTTTTTAAAGGTATATTTTAAAATTTAAAAATTATTGTTAAAATTTGGATTTGTTATAATTTGGATTCTTGTATGAGGCCACCCTTATTTCTAGAATGTTTATGTTTAATTCTTAGCAAACAAAATCTGCGATTTAAGGATTTTTAGATATTTCAACTTCGAAAATGGGAACATGAGAACAAACTTTTTTGCCAACACTGCTGCGGATTCGCATGCACCAGTTGGTAGCATACTATATTTTGTGGTACTATTGGAACCTCAAAAGTACTATGGTACTCCTATGAACTATTTGGTACAAAGTATTTAGAAATTTTTATGCATTGATGAATTACACATAAACATATGCATATTTTATAAAAAAAATATATTAAAAATTTGATTAAAATTTTAGTTGATTTGAATCTGGAATTTTAATCAAAAATTTTATTAAAATTTTAATTGATTTGATGCTGGAATTTCAATTAAAAATTTTAATTTAAATTTTAATTGATTTTTGCTTAGAATTTTAATTAAAGTTTTAATTGATATAATTAAATAATTGATACTATTAATTAATTAAAAATTGATATAATTAAAACTTTAATTGACAAAGTTGGAGATTTATGATTAAAAATTTAATTACATATGTATATTTTATAAAAAAAATATAATAAAAATTTTATTAAAATTTTAATTTATTTGATGCTGGAATTTTAATTAAAAATTTGATTAAAAATTTAATTAAAAAATAATTGAAAAATTTCAATTAATTTTAGCAAAAAAAAAAAATTAATTGATATAACAAATTCTTTTGTTGGTCCATATTCAATTAAATTTATAATTGTATTTAAAAATATTTTAATTGAAAATCCATTTTAGTTTTTTCTGTGTATGTTATAATGGAGATTTTTAAACACAGCTAAAGTTCGTTAGTAAAAACTCCATCTTAATTGTGAAGTACTCTTAGAGCCAATTTATACGATGTAATTAATGAATTGCATGTTATTTTCTGAATTCCCTTTTTAAATTTGCTTCCAAAGGTTATGACTATTTATACGGTGATTTTTTTTTTGCTCCAAAACCCAATATAAAAGAAGCAACAAAATAATAATAAATATTTTAGCGAAAGAAAAATAACATGCAAAAAAGTCACCGTGTAAATTGGCTCTAAGCTGTAGCAAATATAATTTTTTTCTCCTTTTTTACTATCTTTTTGTAAAACACTCCTGATTCGAACATTTTTGACTCTGGAGTACAGGTTTTTTTTCACTCAACAGTTTACAGTGCTCTGTTAATTATTTAACATGACATGAACTATTTAACATCATATGAATTTAAATAATTTTCAAAAACTCGTGAGCTTTGGACGCAATTTAGCATGAGTTGTGAGACCAAATGAAACAATCTTAAGGGTCATTCGCATTGAAACTTAAACAATTCATAATTTAGGAGACATCTTAATGTGTATATTTAAATTATTTTTTAATTTGTATATGAGGAGCTTCACAACTAGCTGTCATTTGGAAACAGACACACATCTTATACATTTATACTTGCAACGAGTAGTAGTACAAGTTTCAACAAGTGGCAGTAGTTGTTGACGTAGAGGTATTAACTATTATTATTAGTAGTAGTAGTAGTATTCGTAGTAACCATTACTATAGTTAGTATTATTCGTGTGGAATATTTATATTTTCGATAATTTTTATTTTTTTATAATTTTTTATCCTTGGCCGCATTATGACCGATTTTGGTAGCTCAAGCTCATATAAAAAGTTAAAAAAAAAACGTATATAAATAAAGCCGGTGGCACTGGAAAACTTACTTGATATTTTTATTTGTTTTATGAGCATGCATAGTTTTAAAACTATTCTATATTGGTCTATTCATTATTGCATTTCCAATGTTTTATATTGTATAGTATTGTTTTCAAACGAAACACCCCCACTTGAAATTGTAAAAAAAAAAATAAAATAAAATATGCATGTATGGATATAAATATGCATATAAGGCATTCCATATCAACAGGAAAAATTGTGTCAAACTAATGTCAAACTTATAGTTTTCATTCCCCGATATGATATAAATAAAATATGGAACAACTTTTTTAAATTCGCCCAAAAAGTGAGGGATGTAGGCAGGTTTAATTAAAGACCAATTTAGATTTGTTTTAAAAAAATAAAATTTTCTTATATAATTTAAATTTAAAATATCTGAAAATTTAATTATGTAAATATAGGTAATTTGTAAAAATAAAGAATTTGTATAAAATTGAAAATTCAATTTATATATTTTTTGAGTAAAAACTCGATTTAAAAAGGCCAACTTTCACATATGTTTTTTTTTTTTTCAAAAAATTTCATAAGATTTTCTATCGATTTAAAGAGTTTCAGCGTGTGAGTCGGCTTCGTTTTAAAGAAAAATTCAATAAAAACTAATATTTTTGTTCGATATATTATTATCACCTAAAAGTATAATTAATATAATAAGTATACGTATGGAGGTGCTAGCGGATTATAGAACAAATATTTGCAATTTTATCAAATGTTTCAAAAAAAAAAACAATATTCAACGAATAGTTTTTCCAAAACGAAGCTGAATAATATGAAGGAAACCTTTTGAGATGTACTTTTTTATAAATAAAAATGCCGATTTTTACATAATATGAATCTCTATATAATTTATGTAATCTAAAAATCTACTTCTTTTTTAAAGCTAAACAGTTGGTGTGAAAAGCCTCATATGCTCACATAATATAATAATGCAATATGGCATTACATGTGTTTATCATAATCACGATTTAAAAACGATATATGTATATGGAAAAAAATGTCGTCATGACAAATCAAACGATCATTGAACGGGTGCATCATCATCATCATCATTAGAATTATCAAAAAGCATCTACTTCAACTGCAACTTTACGATGAGTATACATTTACATTAGGGGCAAACTTATGTTATTATAAAGATGACACTTGTATCAATAACTTTTTTATTAAGAAATGTCTGTATATACATAACAAATGTATTGTTTAATTTTATTATTTAATTATGAAATAAATTTGCATATTTTTGCAAGTTACCCTATTTTGATCGGTTCCTTAAATACATAATTACTTAAATCAATTTTCATATCTGATTTAAATTTTGACGAATTAATTCGCGAATTAAAATTTCTCTGATTGAATTATTTACTATCATTAATCAAGTTGATTGAAATAATTCTTTTTATAAATCAAAGGAAATAATTCAATTTGAATAATTCAATTTTAAATCAAAGAATCAAATCAATTTAGATTTGATTCGTGAATCAAAAAAATAATTATTTTGATTCTCGATTATGATTTGATTCGCGAATTAAAATATATATTTTTTTAAATCACCATTAATTTAGTTTTAAACCCAAAGGGTTTCATGGAATTTTTATAAAACAGCAACAGGGTGACATTTTTTTTTATCAATTTACATGATAATACAAATTAACAAACTCTATTACGTTCGTAAAAAAATGGGTCACCCTGTGGTTGTTTTATAAAAATATATACCCCGAGATATCTTCCGCACGTGGCCTATTGTTATTATGGCAGTATATCAATTAATACTGTTGTAGATCAAAAATTGTGTCCGTTTCGCCCTATCTCGTTTAGTTTTCGAGATACCGGCCAATTTAAAAAAATTACCATTTTACTAAATGGCGAATATCTCGGATACTGACAAATTATTTCCAAAGCTCGTCAAAAGTTACCCTTTGATAGATTCGGTAGGTCCCCAAGGGGTTTCATGGAATTTTATAAAAACAGGTCACCCTGTGGCTGTTTTATAAAATAGATACCTCGGGATGTCTTCCGAACCTGGCCTATTTTTATTATCGTAGTAGAGCAAAAATTTTGCCCTATCTCGTTTAGTTTTCGAGATACCGGCTATTTTAAAAGAATGTTCATTTAATAAAATGGCGAGATAGCGCAAAACTGACAAATTTTTTCCAAAGCTCGGCATGGAACATCGAAGGGTTTCATGGAATTTTATAAAAATGGATTATTTTGTGGCTGTTTTATAGAATAGATTACCATGTTAAGTTTTCGAGATACCGGTCATTTTAAAAAATTACCATTTTACAAAATGGCGAATATTAGAAAAATTAGCGAGATTTGCAAGTCAATTTTAACGTTTTTTTATTTTGCGCAAAACTGACAAATTTTTTTCCAAAGCTCGGCATGGAACATCGAAGGGTTTCATGGAATTTTATAAAAATGGATTATCCTGTGGCTGTTTTATAGAATAGATTACCTCGTTAAGTTTTCGAGATACCGGCCATTTTAAAAAAATACCATTTTACAAAATGGCAAATATCTAAAATAATTAGCGAGATTTGCAAGTCAATTTTAACGTTTTTTTTTGTTTTGCTTTAATTCGCAAATCAAATCCATCTCTTTTTATAATTCGCGAATTAAAAAAAGAATTATGTTTGAAATGATTTGATTCAATTGAATCAAAAAAGATTAAAATGAAATTGATTAATTAATTTTGATTTCAAATCTGATTTAATAATATTAAATCAACTCGCTGATTTAAAAAAAGAAAATATTTTTTTCGAGAAATAATTCAATTAAGATTTTTCTTTTCCAAGGTCTGATTTTGATAAAGATTTTATTTTTTTTTTCTACCAAAACCATTAAATTTTATATTCGCTACTAGTTAAGTAGTATTTTCGTGTAAATAAACAAAAAACCAACCTTTTGCCCCCCACATTTTTTATTGTTAATATTTAAGGCGCCATATTTTGAATGTTTAGTGTAAACCTGCATACACTTCAGTGGGATAATTAAGTAGTGTTACAGACTGGAAAATATCAGAAAAGTCCAAACTTTGGCCCCGTTGTTTTGTGTTTTTATGATTCGTGAGGGCCAAATATTAAAATTTTGTACACAATTTATATTTAGTTCAATTGCATATTTGAATAATACTATCGATTTGAAAAAAAATCTGAAAAGCCTAACTTTTGGCCCCCTAAAACTTAACGAAGTATAGGAACTTCGTTTGGGGTTTAAGCTATTTAATTAAAAATTTGAACTAAATGTAGAGTGTACATAAAAAATTCAACCTTTGGCCCCCCATTAATCTGAAGAACAAAACAGAACGCCAACCAAAGGTTGAATATTTTTGATATTTTTCGAATTATAACGTTATTTAATTAGTCCGCTGAACTAAATACAAGCATAGTTTCTTCCAAATAATTTAATTCGATTTTCAATTCTGATTTTTTATAAAATGATTGAATTCTCAAACTGAAATTTTTGAAATGAATTCTTAGTTTGTTCTTAATCGATTTAATTTAAAAAAAAATCATTCGTTTTTCATCATTCAATTTGTCAATCACTGAATTCAATCGATGGGAATTCAATCGATTTTTAATCAATCGTTTTACTAATTTGAGATTTATTGTTCATTCGTTTCAGTAATTTGGGAATGACGTTCGACTTTCTTTATTCGAAAAATAAAATTTTGAAAATAAACAACTACGTTATTAGTTTTAATTAAAGGAAATTAAAGATTTTGTTTACAAGTATAAGAAAAACAAAATTTAAAAAATTAAAAAGAAAAAACTAGAAAAATTGAAACCGCTAAAATTGAAAAGGAAAATCTTCTAAACTGGAAAAATCGCCAAATTTAAAGAACCCCAAAATAATAAATTGCTAAAATTTAAAAAAATCTATCAAATTGAAAAACATTGTCAAAATTAGAAAAATCGTTAAAATTGGAAAATAATCGAAAAAATTAGAAAAATACATATCGCTTAAATTGAAAAATATCTCCTAAACTGGAAAATCGTCAAATTTAAAGAATCGCCAAAATAATAAATTGCTAAAATTAGAAAAAATCTATTAAATTGAAAAATATTGTCAAATTTAAAAACTCGTCAAAACTGGAAAAATCGTTAAAATTGGAACGAATCGAAAAAATTAGAAATATAGAAACCTCTAAAGTGGAAAAAAATCTCCTGAATTGAAAAAATCGCAAAATTTAAAGAATCCGCCAAAATAAAAAAATTGCTTAAATTTGGAAAAAAAAACAATCAAATTGAAAAACAACGTCAAAATTAAAAAGTCGTCAGAATTGGAAAAATCGTTAAAATTGTAAAAAATTAGAAAAATAGAAACCGCTAAAATTAAAAAAAAAAATCTCCTAAATTGAAAAAATCGCCAATTTAATGAATCCCCAAAATAAAAAAATTGAAAAAATTGGAAAAAATCGATCAAATTGAAAAACAACGTCAAAATTAAGAAATCGCCAAAATTGGAAAAATCGTTAAAATTGTAAAAAATTAGAAAAATAGAAACCGCTAAAATTAAAAAAAAAATCTCCTAAATTAAAAAAATCGCCAAATTAAATGAATCCCCAAAATAAAAAATTGAAAAAATTGGAAAAAATCGATCAAATTGAAAAACAACGTCAAAATTAAGAAATCTCCAAAATTGGAAAAATTGTTAAAATTGGAAAAAACGCTGAAAATTGTAAATTAGATAAATCTCTTTTAAACCAAAATTTAAAAATTGCTAAAGCTCTAATTGAAAAAATTCCCACAGTTTAAAAAAATTGCTGATAATTAAAAAATATTTTAAAGTTAAAAAAAAATTAACAAAATTAAAAAAATTAATGGAATTAAATCACTTAGATGCAATTTTAATCATCCATACCTCGAAAACTAAACTAAATATTGAGTTACTTGGCAATATTTAAGAAGGCGTTTATATCGAGAACTCTTCATTGCAGAGAGAGAGAGAGAGACAGAAAGCTATATTTGACGATATTCTATTTTTTATATATTTTTTTAATTTTAAATTTTTTTTTACTTTTGGTGATTTGGTTTTACAAATTTATGATGTTTAATTCTAAATTCAATAACTGCTTTTCGTAGTTGTAAGAAATCGTTAAATTTACTATAATAAAATAAAATAATTGTTAATTTTTCCAAATTTTTTTTTAAAATCAAATGAAGAAAAACGAATGCTATGACCAAATTGCAAGTGAAAAAATCGCCAAAATTAAAAAAAATATATAAAAATAAAAAAAATCATAAATAATTGAATATGTCCTTATGTTAGAAAATTCGAATCCTTTAAAATTTAGACCTTTTCATATAAATAGTTAAGTCTCCACCTAATATCCACAGCATTATTCTATTGATAATCTTCTATCAATTTGCATTGATAGATTTTTTTTGGCTGTAAAGTATTTTGTTAACATAAATTGTTGGCGGTATTTGCTGTCAAAATTTATTGTATTTGGTGGCGTTTATATGGCTGCCACATAAAATGATTTATTATTATTTATCAATATATTTAAAGCCTGTTTGTTAATAATTTTTTGTTTGTTATTTTATTTTTTCTGTTACAAAAAAATTATATATTTTTATTACTTTAATATTTACATATTTTGTTTTACTTTGAATTGTTTAATATTCATATTCAATATTCAACGGCCAATGACTGGGTGTCAGTTTTGAAAATATTATTAATAATAATTTAAATTAATACTTTTCACACTTAACAAATAAAAATACAAATTATCATTTATTAATATGTTTTCATGGTTAATTAAATTATATCAAAACAATATAATTAAATTTTTAATAGAAAAATCATTAGACATTGGGGAGTTTTGATTGATTTTAAAAAAAAGTTGATATGATTACTAATCATTGATTAGTGATGCAATAATGCTCATGTGCTTATAATAAGTGGGAGGGATTGATGATTTGTTTTAACAAAAATATTTAATACTTTTTTTTTTGCTTAGTTGGCATAATTTGTTTAAAAAGTTATACACAAATTTCTCCAATTAAAAATTTTATTAAATAAAAAAGCTATATTTAACTAATTCTGCAAAAAAATTCAATTAATAAAATTATAATATTAATAGTCAATACATTAGGGTGACAACGATTTTTGTGGGTACAAGACCTCGTAGCTCCGTGCGGAACTTGGTAACACTTGGTCCAAAATAACAAAAGGAAGTTTACAAGACAAAAAAAAAAAAATGGAAAACACACTAAGGCTTCAAAAAAATGCTTTACACCAATTTAGGGATATGCCCTAGGGCGATATGCCACAGGATTGGTACTTTAAGGTCAGTTAACTAATTTTTACCTCTAATTACACAGTACAACAGCCAATCTGGGGGGTGAGAAATTCCAAGTCAGGGTGATGGTACTAGGTCAGTATAGTAAAACCCTCAAAGGGTTTGGCGTTCGTATGTCAGTTTTTTTTATGACCTTTTAAATTTTTTCCTTATCTTGATGTTTTTTCGCTTAGTTGTAACATTTTGGCAAAAACGTAGTTTAACATAACTCGAGAACCACTTGTCCGATTTTGATGAAACAAATTTAGAAAAATTAAGAATTACAATTTCTCTAATCTGTTTCTATACCGTTTTCCTATATGTGCAACACTTTCGAAGTTAAAAATGAATGTATGAAGGGAAAAAAGTATTTTTTGCCTAAAAATTTAAATATTTTTTTTTTTTAAATTCATAAAAAATCCAAAATGGAAAAAAGTGCCAAAACTAATTACTTTCGCGTAAAGTCACATAACTCATGAGCAAAAAAAGGCATAGATCATGAAAATCGATGCACGCGTTTCTCATTTATTCACAATTAGGTAAATGTATGAATTTCAAAAATTTGCTCCAGATATGCACAACATTATTTGGAGAAAACATTGACACTCACAAACCGAACTCTCTCATATTTTTCTACTGTACTAAAAGAGAAATATTGATGTGGCAACACTGGTTCTGTAATGTTCACATAAAACATGCATTGTCATTATACTTCTTCTCTTTCTCATACTGGTTCTGTGATTTTTGTCATTCAACAAGTGCCGACGAACGCGAACAGTAAAAGTGATTTTTCTCCAGGTTTTTAAAAGTGAACAAAACTGAACAGAATATGGAACTGTGCAAGCCAGATATAAATAGCTTTTGCTACTGCTGTGGTCAATATGTCTCAACACATAAAAAAAGGGGAAATTTCAGTACTGATTTTGTTCAAACATACGAGATGTACTTCAACCAAAATGTTATAGTGAACGAAAATTGGGTACCAAATATAGTGTGTAAAAGCTGCTACAACCGTCTAATGGATTGGAAAAATAGAAGACGTGGAAGTATGCCATTCGGTATCCCAATGTCTTGGACTAATCCTGGCGAAGGTCACAATCCATTGAATTGCTATGCATGTGCGAATAAAGGAGCCGCAAAAAGGATAAGAAAATCGTATAATTACGTTGGTGTTGCAAGTGCCGCAACACCATTGCCTCATTCGGACCACATTCCTGTGCCAAAAGCTTCTAGCCCAGATATTTTCTCTACGACTGCTCCGACATATCATGCACGTGATGATCCCCCATATGAGCCATCAGTATCCAATGAGCCAATTTTAATAAATCAAAATAAGCTTGATTCAATTGTTGCCAAGTTGGAATTAACACAGCATAAATCGGAAGAGCTGGCTTCCATTTTGAAATCAAACAATTTGTTGGCACCCGGTGTGAAAGTCACAGCTTATCGAAGTCGTCAGGCAACACTCCAAAGTTTATTCCTTGTGAATGATGAAAAAACTTCTGCATATTGCCCGGATGTAGGAAAATTGATGGACGCAATGGAAATAAAATATGAAGCAGATGACTGGAGATTATTTATTGACAGTTCAAAACTCAGCTTGAAGGCGGTTTTACTGCATAAGACCAATAAAAAACCTTCAGTTCCAATCGCCTATAGTACAGAAACGAAAGAAACATATGATGCACTGGAAAATATTTTAAAAATGGTTAACTACGCCAAACATATGTGGCGCATATGCTGCGATTTAAAAGTTGTAGCAATGCTTTGCGGTCTTCAAAGCACATATATTTTATATGTGCTTTTTATGCGATTGGGACACACGATTATCCGGTGACCAATATGCATGCCACGGATGGAAACTCAGAGAGCACAGCAGGTTACAAACGGCCAATATTATTCGTGAGCCTCTAGTGCCGAAACAGACGATATTGCTGCCTCCACTGCATATTAAACTTGGAATTGTTAAGAATTTTATCAAAACTGTCGCCAAAAGAGATGAAGTTTTCTTGTGTTTGAAACTTATTTACCCGAGACTCAGCGAAAGTAAAATTAAAGAAGGTAAGTTATAATATCACATTCATTTCCCATGATTTTCCATCTTAACAAATTAATTTTTCCAATCAGGCGTAGTAAATGGTCCAGATATACGAAAGCTGATTAAAAGTGACGCATTCAACAATATTTTGATTGACGCTGAATTGAATGCATGGCAGGCAATCAAAGAAGTAATAGAAGGCTTGTTGGGAAAACATCGTTCTAACAACTACGATGTTTCTGTCGCAAGGATGTTAAGAGCATTCTCGGAAATTGGTGTCCACATGTCCTTGAAAATCCATTATTTACATCATCATCTGGACTACTTCAGCAAACAATTGGCTACCGAATTGATGAAAAAGGTGAACGCTATCATCAAGTTGCTATGCCATTTGAAATGAGGTAATACTATTTTTTTTATTTTTTCAAACTCATTTTAATAAAACAAAAACTTACAGATATAGAGGCAAAAAGTCGCCGAGTGCAATAATTGTGGAAATTTGCTGGTGGAGTAAGCTTGTGTGGCAAGACAAGGATGATTTTGATGATAAAGAATTTTCAGGAGATGCAGAAGGGCCAACAGTGGAGTCACACATTGACATTATGTGTGGTTCAGAAACTGATGATAGCGATGAATGCGATGCCACTAGTCCCGAACAACCACCATCGAAAAAGTCTAGGCAATATTTATTAAAATAAATAAAAATAAATAAATAAAATAAAAATAAAAAATTATAAAAATTTTTACTTAATTTTTTTAGTAGTTTATGGCCAGAAGTCTGGAGTTATTGGGGAAAATTTATAAAAAAGGCAATAAATGACACTTTTTTGAATATTAAACGTTAATCGATTTCTATGATCTATGTCGCATTTTGTTTATAGGTTATGTGACTTTACATAAAATTAATAACACGAACCTTTTTTCCGTTTTGGATTTTTTATGAATTTAAAAAAAAAAATTTTAATTTTTAGGCAAAAAAATATTTTTTTTTCTCCACAAATTTATTTTTACCGGCAAAACTGTTGATTATAAAGAAAAACGTTATATGAACGGATTAAAGAAATTGTAATTCTAAGTTTTAAGTTTGTTTTAGCAAAATCGGACAAGTGGTTCTCGAGTTATGTTAAACTACGTTTTTGCCAAAATGTTACAACTAAGCGAAAAAACATCAAGATAAGGAAAAAATTTAAAAGGTCATAAAAAAACACATACGAACGCCAAACCCTTTGAGGGTTTTACTATACTGACCTAGTACCATCACCCTGACTTGGAATTTCTCACCCCCCAGACAATAATCCCAAAAATGTTCCATAGTGTTATTATTACAGAATCAATTTTTTTCAGTTATTTTTTCCATAACCTCCCAGCAAAAACAGGGTTTAAACTACTTACCAGCCTATTTACTCGCTTAATTACTTTTGTTCGCGATGAGCCCAAAAGTAATGAGTGGTCATTACCTTCTAACTTACAAAAAACTCAATGTAATGGGTGGTCCTTACCCTCTTGCTTACGAACAGCCAAAAAATAATGAGTACCCATTACTTTTTGGACATCGCGAACAAAATTAATTAAGCGAGTAAATAGCCTGGTAAGTAGTTGATACCATGATTTTGCTGGGATATTGCATATTCAAAAAATAATAACAGTTATTTTGGGTCCCCGCTTTTTTATGTGTATTCCTCTTTATTACAAAAAAATTATAATTTTTCTATTCATTTGGAAAAATAAAAATTTTCATCATTTTTAACCGCAAAAAAAAATATCAAAATATCAAAATATCAACAATAAAAAAAATTCACTATAAACCAACAAATTTTTAAATTCGGAACTGGATTCATTACATAATTATTTTCTTTTGTTCACATTTTTCCGAAACAATTAAATTACTTTTTATAACTTTATTTGAAATCTTAAAAATAAATCCGATTTCATTCATCAATTTTATCAAAGTTAAATACCATACAATATTCAAATATGAAATTATCCAGAAAACTCCCCACCCTCTTAACCACTTTGAATGCATAACTTTAATTAAAAATTCTCCACACCTACAACAAATATTTAATCACTAACCACAGGCAGACAGACAGACAACCCAACTAGTGACCCATTAACACTTTCGTTTACCATTAAATTAACATGATTTACTTTCTTTTTCAAATCGCCAACACTCCGCCTTTTTTTTTGTTAAAAACAATGGAAATAAAGACAAACAAAAACATAAAACAAATAACGGTTCGGTCAAATAGGTTTAACATACAACATTATGAACCATGATTGTAGTCATCATCATCATCATTGTCATCATCATCATCATCATAGTCAAGTAACATACTTAATAATTATAATTGATTTGAAAAACCAGAAGAGAATGGGAGGGATGAACAGCTTCATCAAGCAGCAGTAGAAGAAGAAGGTGTTGGCGGAAGTTAACATTTAAACATTTAAACACGTAAACATGATTCAAACCCATAAACCCCATATGCACCTAAAAACATGCACACATTTTAATGGTCATAAGTTGACAGTTATTAACCAACATTTATATACAAACTTGAGATAAAAAATAAAAATGTTATTTTGTGTATTAAAGAAGTCTTCCCATAAGTCTTCTCACAATATTTAAAAAAAAATATCAATTTTTAGTAATCAACCTATGACCATTGATACGTTGTTGGTTAAATAATGCAAATGGTGATGTTTAGTAATTATTTTTTTTTTTAAAGATTTATGTCTGTTGATGAAGTTAGTGGTACAGGTTGGTTGAAAAGTTCCTGCGCTCACTAAGAGATGGCACTGCTAGCTCCAAACTTTTTTTTGTTCTTAAGTTGGTATAACTGTCCTGAGAAGACTTGCAAAGTTGCAAGTCATTCTGTCAATTCTTTCTTTGTTTACAAGCCAATTGAAGTTGACGTGTCATTGTATATCGTGCAGTCATTATATTCTTTGTTTTAAAGGGTTTAAAAGCAAAGGAAATTTATAAACAATTCTTAGAAGTGCATAAGGAGTCCTCACCTTCAAAACGCACCGTTGAATTTTGGGCTGGTGAATTTAAAAGTGGTCGTACCAGCCTTAAAGACGATCCACGCGAAGGACGACCACAAACTGTAACCACAGCAGAAATCATTGAGCAGGTACATAATATGGTTAGTGAAGATCCAAGTTTGACTAAGCGTGAAATTGCTAATGCCATAGGCATCTCAGACGATCAAGTACTCCATATTTTACATGAAGAATTACGTATGAAAAAACTGTTTGGAAAGTTAGTGCCGCACACATTAACAATTCAACAAAAACTGGATCGAAAACAAATTTCTCAGTGTAATTTGGAGCGTTTTAAGCCGAGTAAAACCGACTTCTTGCATCGTTTTATAACTATGGATGAGACTTGGATCTACCACCATGATCCTAAATTCAAACAAGAACGTTTACAGTGGACTGAAGCTGGTTGTTCAGCTCCAAAGCAGGTGAAGTCACAACGATCATCAAAGAAGGTTATGGCATCAGTTTTTTGGGATGCAAAAGGAATTTTGTTGATTGATTATCTTCAGAAAGGTAAAACAATCAACTCTGAATATTATTGCAGCCTTTTGGATCAGCTGGATGAAAAAATTCGTGACCTGGTTTAAAGAAGAAAAAAATCTCATTTTTCATCAAGACAATGCACCTGCTCACAAAAGTGTTTTGACGATGGCTAAATTCGAAGAATTAAAGTACGAATTGCTTGAACATCCACCGTATTCACCAGATTTGGCTCCCAGTGACTACTATCTCTTCAGAAATCTCAAACAATTCCTTCGTGGAAAGCATTTTTTGTCGAATGAAGAGGCCATAGCAGCCGTAGACGGTTATTTTGCAGAGCTTCCGAAAAACCATTATAAGGATGGGATAAAATTATTGCAAGATCATTGGAACAAGTGTATTGAGCTTCTAGGAGATTATATTGAATAAAAAAATATATTTCGTAACAAAAACAGTATTCTTTTATTTCGAGCGCAGGAACTTTTCAACCAACCTGTAGATACCCTGTAGGAAATTTCGATAGTGAAACTGTATTAATTCACTATTGACTTTGTCACCAGTACTACTGACTAATTATGATCCAGCCAACGCTTTCTGCTGTAGACATTTAACATGTGTGTGTCATTGCTAATCTACACAACTATTGACTAGGTGTTGACATTGGAACCAGAGATTCACCAGTACATTTTAGTAATTCCAGTTTACACTTTTGGAACATTTTACTAGATTTCCACACTAGGAGGGAAATAAGATTAAACAGGTGCATTTATTTTGTTAAATTAGATATTTTATTAATAAAATTTTTTTTATAAATTTCATTAAAGCAAAAAAAAAACTTTCGTACAAATTTAATTTTGGAGTAGACAAATCTTCAAAAGACTGCACAAAATCATTAACAGGCTCCGAAAAATCTTTATCAGGCTCCATAAAATCTCTAGAGTTGCAATTTTCACTAAAACTTGTAGCCTCTTTCTTGTTATTTTCATTTTTATACAAAATTGATTTTTTTTTCACAAATTTTTTGTAATTTCTTTTGCTCATTATATATTTTGTTCAAATTTGTATATTTACCTTTAAAATTAATTTTTTTTTATATTTTTATAAAAAAAACTTTAATTTTGCATGCAGCTATGCACATCAGAGAACTGCATTTACTGAATTTTTATTTTTTTTACGCAATCACCACAAGAATAAATATGTGTTTGCGTTCAAACGCTGAATATACTCCAACACACATATTTAATGATATTTTTAAATCAATCAAACGACGTGCAAATTGTTTTGTCACTGATTAATAATCATCGGTCGTTGTTAAACCATTGATTTTATTCTGTTCATTCAAGCCAACAATAATTATTTTGATGTAGAATAAATCAGAAAAAACAACAAACAAAGTGTATGAGTGTAAACATAATTAAAACAAAATAGTTTCTTATCTATAAAAAGGGAGTGGTTTTATAGAAACACATTTCATAAATGTTATATGTATATTAGGGTGGGTCTAAAATACGTTTTTTAGAATTTTTATTAGGAATACCAAAAATATTGTTCTATGTGAAAATTTTTTTTTTTTTAATTTAGGTCGACATCTCAGGCTCGCCCAATGCGGTTAAAGTTAAATATTGCCTAATTTTCCAATCAAAATAGATGAAAAAAAAATTTAGACAATATTTAAATTTTTCCGGATAAGCAAGCCTGAGATATCGACCTAATTTTTTTTTTCCAAAAAAATATTTATATTTCACAAAGAAAAATATTTTTATTACTAATAAAAATTCTAAAAAAGCGGATTTAAGTCCCACCCTAATGTAAACAATATCATTTTTGAAATGTGTTTCTATTTTGTTTTAATTATGAATACACTCATACGCGTTGTTTGTTGTTTTTTCTGATTTATTCAATGCTGACTTTTTGTTGAGTGATTAAATTTGCAGTAAACATAATCGACATATGATTCAAACTGATCCGAATTACGCGTTCAGTAACATGATGCTGATTTTATTCTACAGTGAATTTTGTTGAATTATTAAATGTGAACAAGAATTTTTGTGTATGATTAAATTAAGAAAAAAGTTGATTTTGCAGTTCTCTGATGCACATGTATTTTCAACAAAATAAAACAATAAAAAATCAAGAAAAAGCACAGCTTTGCAGCTCCAAAAAAAGGAATGTAAAAAGTATAGACGCTTTGTGGACATGTCACCAAAAAGTCACCCAAAATAGTCGACAAAATTGGTGACTTGTAGACACTTGACCCCAGGCTTCCTACAGGGTATTGTTGTAGTTAGTAAAATTTTGTTTAAAGAGTCACCAAAAACTTACAAAAAAAAACCTGTTGCATATTTATTTAAATTTTTTTGTTTTTAATGAATTTATTTTTTTTCTTCTTTAATTTATTTTTTTTTCTTCTGCAAAATAAGTACTTGACCAACAATTTTGGTTAATTTGTTGTAGTTGATGAAGTTGCTTGTCTTTTTAAAGATGTTTTATGTTGTGTATTTTGGTCTTTAGGTACATGTTTTTTGATTTGCAAAGAAATATTGTGCAATATTTTGTCGCAACAAAATACAAATAAACACAATACAAACCTTAAGTTCGTGACAATGTAATTTGAAGTCAATAACTTTTTTTTTCTTCTTCTAATCTTTAAACAATATTAACAAATGTTAAAGATTTATTATGGTTTAATATATTTAAGGTGACCAGGTGTTATTAGTATTTTAATACAACATCAAATTATAAAAAAACTATATATGGAGTTTAATAAGGGTGTCCCAAGAAGAACGCAATTTTTAAAATTTAAATAAAACACAGATATTTAAAAAAAAATCGTGAAACTTTATTATATCGTAAAGTAGACAGAATGAGGTTATGTATGGAACAATATATCGTGCAGATGGCCGCCGCGGCTTTGCTGGCATGCACGCGATCTTTTAATGAAATTTTCAATGACCGTTTTGCATGAATGCTGCGGTATTTCATTAATGCAGCGTCCAATTTCCTCTTTTAAGGCTGTAGTCGTCGGCTTATTCGCGTAAACCATCGACTTCAAAAAACCCCAAAGAAAAAAATCTAATGGTGCACGATCTAGGCGGCCAATTCCGATCTTCAAAACGCGAAATAACACGACCGGGAAATGACTGATGCAGCAATTGAATTGTTTCTCTGGCTGTATGACATGTGGCGCCGTCTTGTTGGAACCACATGCCCTCCACATTCATTTCTTCAATTCTAGGCAAGAAAAAACTGGTTATCATTTCACGATACCGAACACCATTGACTGTTTGCGCTTGACCTGCCTCATTTTCATAAAAAAAGGTCCAATGATTCCTCCAGCCCAAAAACCACACCACACAGTGACACGTTGAGGATGCATTTGCTTCTCGTGAATCACTCGAGGATTTTCCTCACCCCAAATGCGACAACCCTGCCTATTGACGAAGCCATCAAGATGAAAATGGGCCTCGTCACTGAAGATGATTTTATCGGCAAAATCAGCATTTTCATGTTGTCTCTCCAATACCCAATTAACGAACTCCCTTCGCTGTCCATGGTCAGCTGGCTTCAGTTCCTGAGTCAATTGAACTTTGTATGCATGAAGATGCAAATCTTTCGTCAAAATTCGCTGCAAAGTGGATTTTGAGACACCAATTTGCTGAGCTCGGTGTCGAATTGAGGTGGATGGAGTTTGAGCGACATCATTACGTACAGCTGCGACATTTTCGGTCGATCGACCTGGTCGATGGCGCGTTGTTGTCTTTACATCACTAACAGACCCAGTTTCGGCAAATTTATCCATTAATCTCTTTACAGTTGACTCTTTTGGAGCATTATTGTGACCCCAAATTGATCGCAATTTGCGAACTGTAGCCGCAAAACTTTCACCATTTTAGTAAAACAATTTCACAATGAGAATGCGTTGTTCATTCGTGTAGCGCTCCATTTTTACTAACCTCGTACCTTCTACTAGCAAACAATAACAATTGTTTAAATGTCAAACAATGACACTTCGAATGTTGCCAGATTTAAAAATTGCGTTCTTCTTGGGACACCCTTTATAAAATAAATTTAAATAAATTTGATAATAAGCTTTATTAAAATAGGATTTTGTTTTTCATAAAAAAATTTGCCGTAGGAAAAACGTTTAAGGTTTTTTTTTACGGAATAATTAAAGTTAATTTTTTTTTGCGAAGGAAAATTGTTAACTGAATATTAATAATTTTTATAGAATAATAATTGCAACTAAAATATTTAATTAAAGTAATTAAAATCAAAAATTATCCTATGTTACTTGCGAAGTTTTTTTTCACAGACTTGACTAAAAAGTGTTTTTTTTTACACAGGAAAAACTAAAATCGATTTTCAATTAAAATATTTGTTCAAAACCAGGAGTTATTTGTGGGTTGGGTGGTTCATAAGGAGGCTGAAGATGACCTAGTCGCTCGGATCGAAAGCGTGCACTCCCTCTAGCGCTGGTCGTTTTACAAAATATGTTTTCTTAATTTAATTTTTAAATCTGATTTAATTTTTATAGAATCGATTTTATTTGGTTTGAATAATTTTCTACTTTATTCAATTAATATCAAATTCAGAGAATTTATTTGATTTTTGTTGATTCTTTTTATAGAATCAATCAAATTGATTAAATTTTAACAACTCAAATAACTAAAAATCGTTCCTAAACAGAATTGCAAAACAAATTATTTAATCGAGTCAAAATTGAATTATTAATATGAAGTGATTATAAATCATTCATAGATTCATAAAATTATTAATATTAAATAAAATGAATTATTAAGCTGTGCATTAAAATCAATACCTCATTATTTTAGCAGAAATAGCTTACGATTGTCGATTTAAAAAATCTGTCCACATACACTCGAATACACTCGAATGCATACAAACTCTGCAATGAGTGGGGTTCTCTTTCTTAAAAAAAAAAATAAATTATGATGCTTTTATTAATAAGCCTAATATTTAAAATATTTTTAATAATTTTTTTTTTGTGTAGGGATTTTAGATACAGTTGAAATAACTGTAATAAAAGTTAAGATATTAAAAAATCAAATTAATATAACTTTTATACCTAGTACTATCATAATTACTGACACACTGTTAGTCGCCCCCACTGTAAGAAATTCACTGAACATACTCTCGTTACGTTGACAGTTTTTTGACAACTAGCATTTAAACTTAATTTTTGTGTAAAAAGTTTTTGTCGTGCGTTACTTTAAATTATGGAATGGGGAGATATTGAAAACCGTATTGTCGTAATTGGCCTAAAAAAATGTGGAATGGAAACTGGAGACATTTATCGAACATTGCAGCCGCTCGGGGTTAGTCGTAGTTTTGTTTATCGTGCTGTGAAACTGTTTGTGGATACTGGTGGAGTAGCAGACCGTCCGAGATCTGGCCGTCCGCGCTCTGTGCAAACTCCCAGAGCCGTTACAGCTGTACAGAATCGATTTTATCGAAATCCACTCCGAAAGCAGCAAATAATTTCGCGGGAGATGAATATATCGAAGGTATCCATTTCTCGCATCATTAAATATGACTTGGGACTTCGGGCTTACAAAAGACACACGGGGCATCTACTTACGGCGGCGTTAAAGCAGAAACGGAAGCAAAAATCAAAAGCATTGATTCGCCAGTATGCCAAAAAACCGCCACAGAAAAATTATGTTTACTGACGACAAAATTTTTACTGTGGAGAAGTCGTTCAATAAACAAAATGATAGAGTCTATGCTCAGTCATCTCTGCAAGCAAATGAATTGGTTACTAGAGTTCAGAGAGGGCACCATCCTGCTTCTGTGATGGTATGGTGGGGAGTCGCCTATGATGGGGTCACTAAGCTTCATTTCTGCGAAAAAGGTGTTAAAACTTCGGCAAAGGTGTACCAATCTGACGTTTTAGAAAAGGTTGTGAAGCCATTAAATAGCACATTGTTCAAAAACGGGCCGTGGACCTTTCAACAGGACTCTGCCCCAGTCCATAAGGCAAAAACCACTCAAGACTGGTTAAAAAACAATTTACCAAACTTTATTTCTACGGATGATTGGCCATTGGGTAGTCCAGACCTGAATCCTTTAGACTATAAATTGTGGTCCGTTTTAGAAGGCATGGTCTGTACTACTCACCAAAAAAATTTGGAATCACTTAAGCGTGCACTTATCCGCGTACTGCAATAGACGATTTGCCGGTCAGACTTCGGTCGTGTTGGAAGGCAAATGGCGGCCATTTTGAATAATTTTTTTTTGTTATATTCTTCAATATTTAAAAAAACCAAATTAAAATGAAAAAATTAAAAAACCTCTTGTTGTTTGTTTTTTATCAAGAAAAAAACCGTGTGTCAGAATAATTGAAAGTACTAGGTATGTTGTCAATAGTGTTTATTGTAAACTAGAATATTTTTTACACCAAGTTCATTATCAATTAAAAATTTAATTGATATGATAAAACTTTTCATTGATAATGAACAAAAAAAAAATAATTAATTGAAATTTTGTTGACCATAATTTTTTCTGCGTATTTATAATTGTTGAGTTTGATCTTTTTTATGGTGCAATATCCTGAAAAATTTCTTCTCTTATTTAATTGCATAAAAAAAATATATATTTTTTTTTTATAGTTATGGGAATTTTCAGAAAAAAATTATTATACACCACCCAAATGGACTGCATTTTTTGGTTAGCTACGACCTTCATCAACATTCTTCTCATCATATAGTATTTAGTTAAAAATATCTCTTATTTTACTCACAAATTTAAAGGAAAAAGCTGATAGAGCTAAGATGAAATTTACTTAAAAACTATTTGTGTTTTTTTTTTCAAAATCCCCATCAATAACATATGTCAAGCAATATAAGTTCCCAACAATCATTACTAATATCTAAATAATAAGCAGTAGAAATAGGATCAACTGTATATAATTCGCTGTCAAAAGTCATTATTTTTATTCGACAAGGTAATTTTTGTAAGTGCCTAGTTCTACATATTCGCTGCAGGAAAAAAAGGCTCAACATATGTGAATTTGCTTAGCAACTGCATTACAAAAATATAAAAAATAAATAGTTAACAAAAACTTTTTCGGTTAAGCGGTTTTTATTTTCGGTTTTTAATAGACTAGTTGTAATGTGTTCCATTTCATTTTTTAAGCTAATATGAACTCTGCACCCCGTTTCAGTATTTCGAATTTATCAAAAAAAAAAAAAAGGACCGTAACGGGTCTGTCTCGGTTAAGCGGTTTTTCGTTTCGGTTTTTAATACTCTACTTGTGATGTGTTCCAATTTTTGAGTAAATATTAACTCTGCACCCCGTTTCAGTATTTCGAATTTATAAAAAAAAGAACCGTAACGGACCTGTTTCGGTTGAGCGGTTTTTCGTTTCGGTTTTTAAGACTCTACTTGTGATGTGTTCCAATTTTTGAGTAAATATGAACTCTGCACCCCGTTTCAGTATTTCGAATTTATAAAAAAAAAGAACCGTAACGGACCTGTCTCGGTTAAGCGGTTTTTCGTTTCGGTTTTTAAGACTCTACTTGTGATGTGTTCCAATTTTTGAGTAAATATGAACTCTGCACCCCGTTTCAGTATTTCGAATTTATAAAAAAAAGAACCGTAACGGACCTGTTTCGGTTAAGCGGTTTTTCGTTTCGGTTTTTAAGACTCTAGTTGTAATGTGTTCCAATTTTTAAGCAAATATAAATATTTTAAGGACAAAATACAATACAAAAAAATTCTCGACAATTTTCCGGGTTCCTTTAAATACTGCTTAACATTTCCCGACATGGTTATTGTCTAAAATTTAAAACCATAAAATGTTATTAAAATTAAAGTAATTCTCCCCAATATAAAGCAATAACATATTTTTTCCCCAGGTCAGGGATAAAAAGGTGCATATTTTGGAAACGCAATTTGGTGAAACATTTTTGTGTATATGAAATATTTTTAAGCTCACTTTCAAACAAATTGGCCACCCTAATTGTACTCTATATCTGAAAATTTTCATATCATGGATTCTGTTGTCTGCATGCTGTTTGTTTGTTTGTTTTTCTTAAGTTTCATTTTTAATTAACAGGTTGATTGCAAACTTTTGTTTGTTTTTATAAACACTTGGTAGAAGTTGGTTTATTTAAAGTTACTCCAAGTCGTCATGTAGTGCCTACATATCAGGGATGGAAAACATGGTACAATTGTACTTTTTTTGGTACATTTTTACCTTGGTTGGTACCGTGGTACTACCGCGGCTCATTTAGTACAAGTTGAAATTTTTTCAAATTTTCAATTTAAAGGGTGTCTCAAGAAGAACGCAAACTTGATAAAACAAACATAACATAAAGTCGACTTTTTTTAAAAGCAACTTTATATTAAAAACCTGTTTTTATTTATTCAGCTACTATAGTAAAAAATAAAGTCAGTTTTAAGTTGAACCGGCTCTAAATTGGTGTAACATCAAATGTACCAAATGTTTGCATACACATTGTACTTAAATATTCGAAAGTGGCAACATTGAACAGCTGATTTTAAATTACCTCTCAAAAAAAAGAAAAAAGTGTATTATTGTTAAAAAGCTATTAAATGCCTTTAAATTTTTTAATAGCAAATCCTGAAAAGGTTAAATTGCCCTCCAAGGGAGGCGGACACACAGAATAAAAAGGTGTGACATTTATAAAAATTATAGAAAAATTTTACAAAGTTTTGTGGTTAACAATAAATTTTGTTTCACCCCGTCAATTTAAATTTTTTTAAGTCTTTTTAGTGTCTAAGCAAATCTGACTCAATACGATAAAATTGTTAAAAAAAAGCGGGAAAAAATGTTGGTACCGTGAGGACCCAAAAAGTATAATTTGTTTGTCTGGTTGGTACAATAACAGAAAACATATTTTCCATCCCTGCTTCATATCGTACTTATGTGTTAAACGAAATTAATTTTAAGATGAATTGTATAACTGAATGCCTTTCTGCATATCGTACTTCGGAGGTTTTCAAATGTTTTCATAGTAAATTTATTATTTTGTTTTAGTATTATTGTTAATGTCTACAATACAATTTTTTGATTTTTTTTTTCTTAATTTTAAATGATTAAATAATTTTTAGAAAAAAAAAAATGTAAAATCATCTACATGCTGCATTAAGCATTAGCTTGAATAATCGGTCAAGGAAGGTTTAAATAAGCGTAGGTATTTTTATACATATATAAAATAGAAAAAAAAATCCTCAAATTATTGATAACACAGTGCAACAAGAAATTGCAGCCTCAGCACAAAGAAAGCGAATCATTTTTAACTTAGTTATAAATCTTATACAAGTAAATATAATTTTAGTTAAAATAAACTTTTTCGTATTTAAATTTATTTTTGAACGTCCTACATCTTGTTTTTGCATTTTAAAAATAACTACAAACGTATTGAACTTAAAATTAAAATAAACTTATTTTTGATTTTAAAGTTTTTTATATTTAATTTAATGTTGTTTGCGCTTGATTTTGTTTTTCTGTGTTATTGATTACATTAACACTCTAATGCCCAAGGCCGCCAAAAAGCAGTCTTCAGATCTTCTTTTATTTATAAAAAAATTATATTATATCGATAGAAAACATGAGTTATCACTTTTTCGTCTTCAAACTTTTTTTTGTATAACAAACGATTTTCAAGCGAGAAGGTTGTTAAGCCAAAATTTCGTAAATTTCAAAAAGAAATAACTTTTTAAATTTGAAAAAAAAAAAAATATTTGAAAAATCGTTTAAAATATGTTTACGATCTCGAAAATTATTATTATCTCTGTCAGCATAAATTTTACGAGTATCTCTCTTACTCAGAAACTAATTAAAATATTTTTTTTTTAAATTAACTGAGTAAAAAAGTTTATATATAATTATATGTGATATTATATAATGATATATTATAATATATAAATACATATGCCCGTATATATAAATACATATGCCCATATATAATTATATACTACACAATATTTTTCCATATATAATCACATCTAGTTATATATAGATTTTTATAAAATTCTATATTTATATAATATATAATTATATAATATAAGACTATATATAATTATATATGGCGTATACAGAACCATATGTAATTAGAAATGGCTTATACAAAGCCATACATATTTATATATGGAATTACATATTTGAGATATAATAATATAAGGTCCCTTATAAAATATATTTTTTAATATGGCAAAGATATAATTATATATGATTTAATATATGGTCCAATATAAGAAATAATTTTTGATATGGTATAAGATTAATTTTATATAAATCAATAAACTAACTTATATATGACTCAATATATTTTATATACACATCTAAAAATCGATATACATATATATGCACATACATGGTCTTGTATATGATCATACATGCATATACATGGTTATATACATCCATTCATGATTCAATATATGACCATATATCCTAAATTGAAGGGTATATGACAGAATATGGTCATATATGATCATATATGAAGATACATGAACAATATATGTCCATGTACGATCATATTTGTTCATATACATTTAAATTTTTACATGGGTATATATTGTACAATATTTGCAAAAAAATCTGATATATTGTTATAAAGGGTGTCCCAAGAAGAAAGCAATTTTAAAATCTGGCAACATTCGAAGTGTCATTGTTTGACATTTGAACAATTGTTATTGTTTGCTAGTAGAAGGTACGAGGTTAGTAAAAATGGAGCGCTACACGAATGAACAACGCATTCTCATTGTGAAATTGTTTTACCAAAATGGTGAAAGTTTTGCGGCTACAGTTCGCAAATTGCGATCAATTTGGGGTCACAATAATGCTCCAAAAGAGTCAACTGTAAAGAGATTAATGGATAAATTTGCCGAAACTGGGTCTGTTAGTGATGTAAAGACGACAACGCGCCATCGACCAGGTCGATCGACCGAAAATGTCGCAACTGTACGTGATGATGTCGCTCAAACTCCATCCACCTCAATTCGACACCGAGCTCAGCAAATTGGTGTCTCCAAATCCACTTTGCAGCGAATTTTGACGAAAGATTTGCATCTTCATGCATACAAAGTTCAATTGACTCAGGAACTAAAGCCAGCTGACCATGGACAGCGAAGGGAGTTCGTTAATTGGGTATTGGAGAGACAACATGAAAATGCTGATTTTGCCGATAAAATCATCTTCAGTGACGAGGCCCATTTTCATCTTGATGGCTTCGTCAATAGGCAGAATTGTCGCATTTGGGGTGAGGAAAATCCTCGGGTGATTCACGAGAAGCAAATGCATCCTCAACGTGTCACTGTGTGGTTTTTGGGCTGGAGGAATCATTGGACCTTTTTTTTATGAAAATGAGGCAGGTCAAGCGCAAACAGTCAATGGTGTTCGGTATCTTGAAATGATAACCAGTTTTTTCTTGCCTAGAATTAAAGAAATGAATGTGGAGGGCATGTGGTTCCAACAAGACGGCGCCACATGTCATACAGCCAGAGAAACAATTCAATTGCTGCATCAGTCATTTCCCGGTCGTGTTATTTCGCGTTTTGGAGATCAGAATTGGCCGCCTAGATCGTGCGATTTAACACCATTAGATTTTTTTCTTTGGGGTTTTTTGAAGTCGATGGTTTACGCGAATAAGCCGACGACGACTCAAGCCTTAAAAGAGGAAATTGGACGCTGCATTAATGAAATACCGCAGCATTCATGCAAAACGGTCATTGAAAATTTCATTAAAAGATCGCGTGCATGCCAGCAAAGCCGCGGCGGCCATCTGCACGATATATTGTTCCATACATAACCTCATTCTGTCTACTTTACGATATAATAAAGTTTCACGATTTTTTTTTAAATATCTGTGTTTTATTTAAAATTTAAAAATTGCGTTCTTCTTGGGACACCCTTTATATGTTTCCAAATCTGGTGTATTTTTGATATGATATAAGATATAATCATATGTGGTTCCATGCCAATGATTTCGAATCCCAGTCTGGGACATAATTTTTTTGTATGTTTAATTTCTTAATAATATTTTTTTTCTACAAAACTTTAAACTTTGAACCCGTTTGGGGGCAATAATACCTGTAAATTTTTGATAGAATATAAGATTTAATTCATTCTTAACAATTTAGGTACATATAGTTATATATGATCTTTGTTTCCAAAGGAATCTTTTAGTGGGTGGTGAAAATTTGTATATAAATATATATTTATATATGGTTTTATCCTTTAAATACATTAATTTTTTCTCCACAATTTGTTCTTAGTCCATAAGATATAATTACATATATGTAATTAAATATAATATATACTATATATAATTTTATATAATTATATATTATAATATATAATCAGATAAGTACATGAATAATTTAATCTAATTAATTATGTCATTATATATAGAATATTTTTTCTAAATTCCTAAATATACAATTATATATACGTCCCGAAGATATAATTTTATATTACAAAATCATACGAACAATGTATTTTGTATTGCAGTGTGCGGCTAAGAGTTCAAATCCTGCCGAAGTTTTTTTTTATAATTTTAATTTTTTATTTAATTTAAATTTTTTTTCAAATATTTTTTAAACGTTTTTTAATAAACTACGAATAGATTCCATATAATATATTGTTGGATATAATCTGATACAATTTGATCTGTTATTTTTTTGGATCAATTTAGGTCCTACTTAATCCCCAAATATATTACTGTATCTAATTCAATCCACTATTTTCAAATAAAATCAGCTAGCTGTTGCAGCAGATATTAAACAATATCAAATTGCTGAGGATTAAATACTGAGCTACATCAATTTTTTTACACGAGTAAGCATAGCTGATATTCTCAGAGTTATTTAGTGGTTAGCAAAACTAATTTCGTCAAAACTTACTTTTTTTTTTTAAAGAGAAACAACACTCACTATTAAATTATGTGTTGCTTTCTTTGGAAAGGGAATAGAAAACTTTAAATATGGCAACACTGTTATTGCGCTACGGTATAATTCTTAGAACAGTTGTTGCCCGTCGTCTGGTGGATATTTGGGGAAATTGTTGAAACTTTTTAGTTCATAGCTCTATTATGTTATTTTACATTGTTGGGTTTCTAATTTAACGTTGCCATTGCTGGGAATTGAACCCTCAATTTTTTGTGTGACCGTCAAACGCGCTAACCATTACACCAAATCGCTCAATAATTACCGCACTCAAAAACAAGTAAAAAAGGGCTAAATTCGGCTGTGCCGAATCTTTGAATACCCTCCACCAAAGGGGATAAGGATGATATACGTATATACTAAATTTTGCATGAACTGTAATATGAATATGTTTTGTCAATTTATGTAACGAACTTTTGTTATTTAGTTTTAGCAATGTTATTTACAGAGGTCTGCTCTGTTAGCGACTTTAACATTGTTGATTTTTACGTTAACTTAGTTATTAGAGTAACACACATATAGCTCTAAGAATGTTATTATTCTCATACTATGTAAGACAATAAATGTAATCGAACAATAAGAAGACTTAATAAGATTTTTACTTACTTAACAGAAAAAAAAAATAGATACAGAAAAGTTGTACAAATTTGTATGGAAAATTTAGAGGTACCTTCACATTTTCACTCATAACTTTTGAACCGCTGAACCGATTTTGCTCATTTTAAATACCAAACTGCTCGGGAGGATGTTCAATAATTTGGGTAAAAATAGGCACCCCCGCTTGCGTCTTCGCGTCGTGATCGCCATTTCAACAGACAGACAGACGGACAAACAGACAGACATAAGGATCACGAATATATATACTTTATGGGGTCTTAAACCTTTATTTCGACATGTTACAAACGGAATGACAAACTGATATATACCCTCACCATATATGGTGGAGGGTATAAATAGACATAAACTAAAATGTTATAAAAAATTTCCTTCAAAATAGTTAATAAATTGTCCTTAATTTAAGTAAAATTTTATTAAATCTTAGAAAAAATTTCTTAAAAAGAATAAAAATTCCCAAGTTTGAGGAAAAACGAAATAGTTCATATTTTTGCTAGGTAATATTTCTTGAATTTAGGAAAAAAACAAGTCAATTAAAAAAAAAAATTATTGATTTTAATCAAAAACATCTTAGTTTTAAGAAAATTGCATACTCAAATGTTATAAAATTAAGTTTAGTGCAAACAAAAATTTTGGACATAATTTACTCCCATTCAGTTCAAAAAATGTGTCTAACTTAAATCAAGAAAGTACTTGAACTTAATGTGTGTTCATTTTTTGTTCGCGAGTAGTAAAATTACCTAAATTTTAGAAAGCCATTTCTAAATTCAGTTTTTAAGTATACCACTTTTTAATTTTGAAGAATTGTTTTTTAAAAATTAGTTCAGACAATTAAAAACAAAATGTAATAAATTACTTGATTTTAGAAACTGATGAACTATTTCTAAGGAAAATTTTCATGCAACTTAGTTCAGATAAATTTTAAAAATTTTAGTAAAATATTCTTTTTTTCAAGTAAAAGTTTTCTAATTTTTAAAAAATAATAAAATTTGGTATAGGATTTTTTTTTGTTGGAAAACGTTTAAATTATTTTTAATATTTTATTCCAAAAAACAATCAATTAAAAACAAACCAGTTTTCCTAATTTTCAAGAAATAATATTATTAAATAAAAGAAATTAAGTAACCATTTAAAAAAAACTATCGTGCATGATTGTAATTTTTGGTTCGTGATCGTGCGTGAACGTGAGTCAAAAATCTCTCACGTGCCCATCTCTAATCTTAACAGTCTTAAATATTGAACTTAAAGTAGCTTAAAATATATTTTAAAATTTTGTTAGCAAAGGGTAAAAAATTTCGAATTTGCGCTTTTATGTAATAAATATCGCAGGTACATTTTATACATTACGGCATAATGGCTTTCCTATAATTGACGTAGCGCTTATTAAACTTTACATTTATGGAACTATTTTTTTTTTCACTTAATAATGAAAATGTTTAAATTTGTATACGTCAACTAAAGTTTAAGCTAAAAATGCCATAAAATAAACCTATGACATTTTTCCATTTTCCAATAATAACAAGAAATGCAACTGTGTTATTTTGTAGTTTTGCAACAATTTCCTTAAATTAGTTAATTTAAGAAGACAAAGGACCCCTAGTGTTCCTTAGGAAGTTAAGTACTAGTTTTTAGTAAAAAAAATATCTAATGAACTTAAATAAAATTTTTTCTTAAAACCAAGGAAACATTTCCTAACTAACAGTAAAATTTAAGATGATGTATGAACTAATTAGGAGGAAATTTTACTGTTTTCTAATAAAAATTTACTTCTCAGTAGTAAAATTTTTCTATAATTTAGAAATTTTGATTAAATTTTAAGTAAAATTTATTTCTTAATTTTAAGGAAAATTGTATTAAATATTGGTAAAAAGTGTCTTTGGCGCTGTTTTCATTTCAATTTTTCCTCTAAATAAGTTAATTTTTCTAAATTTTAGTTAATTTTTTTTAATGGATTATGTTTTCAATTACTAACCAGTATTTTTTTGGCAAAGAACTTTATTGAAAATCATAAAATATTTTGTGACCATTAAAGTTGATCATAAAAATTTATATTAACCTTAATATTTTAATAATTTAATTAAATTATTATTTAAAAAAAAAACATTAATAATTTGCAAACGCAAAATTATTTGATTGCCAATATAATTTATTTATGCAGCAAACATGTTTAAATTTCAATGTAACAGGTTCTACTTTTAACCATAAACCAAAATTGTTTTTAATTACCAATTTAGTTAGTTGGTTGGTTGGTTGGTGTGACAAATGCATAATAATAATTTATTTTTATTTTATTTGTTACCTCCCCTACCGCTCTCAAACACTTTACCATAATATAGTTGTAATATTATTTTGAAATTTGTAGTTTTATTTTTTTTTTCAAATTACAATTAATAAAAATTATTTTTATTTTGCTAACCAATGTTAGATTCTTCAACCTTGTCAGTTTTTTTATATAAATTTTCCATATAGAAATTTTTAAATCTTTACTGCCAAATGCATAGAAATTTTGTTGATTTTTATAACACACTTATAAATCAATTTAAATATTTTAAAATTTTACACTTGCATTGAAGAGAGAAATCACGTTGTCACTATGTCACTAAATAGAAAAAAAAAAACTTGTCTAACTACTGGATTTGATTTTTTCCAAAGCTATGCAATAATTTTAAAATATTCTAACTGTTTTAAGATTAGAGCAGGATATAAAAAAGTCCCAGCAAAATCACACATTACCAAATAATGGGTAAAATAATGTAAAACCATAGGAGCCGATGGATTACTTTACACCTTACTTCATTGATGAATTTTATTGGCAATTAGCCTCAAAGTAATGTATATACCCATTACTTTAGAGGTGATAATGTAAGGGGTTACTTATATGGTTACGAGAATGGAAAAAGTAATGTGTCTAAAAATAGATTTTTAAAAAAGAGGAATTTGTATTACAAAAAATTATTACAAATATTTTATTTAAAATATTTGTAATTAATGTGGTCAAGATGGAAATCGAACCAGGGAATCCTGGTTGCCAGCCAAGAACTCTACCCACTGAGCTATCGACACATATAGTATTTGATTGCTTTAAACTTAAATGAATTGTTGCGCTCCGTTTTTTCGCTAGTGTTGTCAAAACAAACATACATTACACTTTTACTTACAAAAAAAAAACACAAAGTAATGTATCTAAAAATAGATTTTCAAAAATATTTCAATTATTACTTTACATTTTTAAATCATATATTACATAATCAATAATGAGTAACTCATTACTTTATGCCTGCAATTAATGAAAAAGGTAGCGAGCTATCATTACAAGGTAACGCATGAGAATATCGCACCCATTACCAAAGTTTTGCTGGGGCAATATAATTCGGCTTTGAAACATTCGGATCTCGTCTTTTAAAGTAGGCATTACTATACGCATTCCCCGTGGACCTGACTTATACATTGAATTTTCTTTGTCAAATTTTTTCGGGGGCATCATAATATGTATGGGTTTACGAACAACCCAGATTACGAGGGCGTATCAATAAGTCCGTGACTTTTCGAACTTCCCTCGTAGTTATATGAAATGCAACACTGCTCCCATCAAGTACCACCTTTTAATAGACTACTGACAAATTTTCAGCAAGTTTCGTCATTTACTTTGCGTTTAACAAATGTTCAAAACATACAACCTCGTGGATTTTTTTTAAAAATTAAATAAAGTGAATTTCGAGTCCTCATTATACATTACTTTTTGCGAAAAAACCGTCAACTAAAACCAAGGAAAATCTTGATAAATACTACTATGGGGACTCTGCACCATCGTTTTCAATGGAAATCGTGTGACAGCTTAGTTTCCATGGCAAAAATCCATGAAGTAGACTACGAATTGCCCCTCATTCGCCTTACTCTCCGGATTTAGCCCCCAGTGATTATTTCCTATTTCCAAACCTAAAGAAATGGCTCGGTGGAAAGAGATTTAGCTTCAACGATGAAATTATTGATCAAAAATTGTCTATTTTATGGACCTCGAAAAATCCTGCTGTTAAACGCAAAGTAAATGACGGAACTTGCTCAAAATTTGACAGTAGCCTATTAACAGGTGGTAATTGATGGTAGCAGTGTTGCACTTCATATAACTACGAGGGAACTTCGAAAAGTCACGGACTTATTGATCCGTCCTCGTATATCGATCGTTAAATTGATAGAATATAAAATTACAATTTTTCTTAAACTCATTTATAAATCTATATTCTTTTAACCAAAAAAAAAAAAAAAGAATAAGCAATTGGCCATGAATTGCATTCAACTTTTTTGATAAATAAAACTAAAACATGTTCAGAGTAATTAAATACAACTTTAAAAAAATGATAACTTACATAACACATGGTAGAGGGTGAACTGGTGGTGACTGTGGTGACCATGGTACCATTCTTTTTGCCACCCAACAGTGACTGTTGTATACGATTTGTGCCATAATACATTTCCCATATACTCGGCTTTTTACGATGCCAATCCAATATGGATTCTTTATCATTCGTTTCTGAGGTATCACCACCACTGGCAGCAGAACTAGAACTATTTGATTGGAGCTTTAAAGACGATATATTTTCCGATTTATGCGATAGTTGCTGAGTAAGTTGTTCTAACACCGGTTTATGATAATTTAAATTTCTTTGCAGTTGAGAAGAGTGATGTGGATTTGATGCCACATTATTATTTGGATCCGAATTTATTGTTTCCACATAACACTCAGACATGGGAAATACTTCAGCTAGTGACTTTCTTTTCATTTTAAAATTTGGATCACTCGAACATCTTATGGATGTTATCTGTTGTCTTATACTAATCGGCACTCCTCTGGCATTCATTATAATGCCATCTTGAACAGCCTCATAGGTAGAACATATATCATTGGAATCGGTTAAAGATCGTCTGCGTTCAAAGGCATTTTTCATTTTAACTATATGCTGATTTTTCACCAAACCTGTGCACAATTGGCGTATCTCCAATTCACTGTGTTGATTCATACGTTCTAAATATAATTCCAATTCTTGCTTTAGAGTACTTATCATAGAATTTAGTTCTTTGGGTATTAAGTCTTTTGTAGATGATTCTGAATTTAAGGCGAGATTAGAGGGCAGTTCTAAGGCTTCTTGGGTTTGTGTTAGCAAACGTATTTTATCTCGAACATCTTCTAATAATTCGCGGGTATTTTGAAAATGCATTTGTTCTTCATAACGTTTAGGATATAGCTCTCCCGATACCGCTACCGATTGATCGGATAGAGAACTTCGTGTGGGCGCTAGTATATCACTTTCCACGCGATAGGCATCTTCGGGACAGGAGTTTATATATTTGGCACATTTATAATGATTTTCTTCTTGTTCTTCGGTTAAAAAGCTGGGATTATCTAGACCGCCACCCTTCGATGTCAGATTATGCGTTGTAGTAGTAGTGCTATGTTGACTTGATGTTTTATCCTTATCCAATAGAAAGGAATCTAAATCTATATCCATTGAAGAATCATCACTTTTCTCATCTATCCAGGATTGTTGTTTCGTCTTTTCGAAACCCTCTTGTATGGTGGGTAAATGTGTATACGAAGTAGAGCGCATTTTATCATTATGATTTACCGTGGCATAAGAACTGTAGGGATTTTGCACGTAGGCCGCTATAGCATCTTGTGTTGCCGTTGGCGGAAATGATTTTAAATGACGATCTAAATTTTCGATACTTGACTCTAAGATTTTTAAGTTTTCATTAAATTCTTGAGTATCGTTTTTCGACGGCAGTGTTTGTATGTGTTTATTTTTGTTGCTGCCAACAACGGCCGTATCATTTTCCGCGAATCGATAACGACGTCTGTTGTAGTCAAGCGAACGCATGACACTATTATCTGCCTCACTAGTGGTAGTAGATGGTATTAAAGCAGGTTTTTTGAGTTGAGTGGAAATTTGTAGTGTGCTGGTGGATGATGAGGATGTTGTCGTTGTTGTTGTTAGTAGTGGTGGCGGTTTACTCTTACTTTCTTTTGCATGATTTCTAACATCTTTAATATCGATGGTAGGTTCACTATAAATGGGTTCTTCCAAAGAGTATGTTGAACAAACATTTGAACTATAATAACCGGATGAGGCACTTTTATCTGTAGAATAATGTGATTGATGGGAGGAAGCTCGGGCCGATGACTTAGGATTAATAGTTTTAGGTAAAACTTTTCTCTGGTCTTTACTGTCATTTTCTTTAAGCTTTTTCGTTTCATTTCCTTGCTGTGTTAAATCTTCAGAGCTTAATGATGATGTAGTTATTGATGAAGTTGAAGAATTTTTTATTAATTTTAATCCAGTTGCAGCATTAGTGGTGCCCTCCAACGTAGTTTTACCTTTTCCACCACCATCAGTTTTATTAACATCTCTTGTAGTTGGTGGTTGTTGTTGTTGCGATGATGTTGTTGTATTGTTATTGGCAGCTATTGGTGTTGTTGTTATTGTTGGTACTGCTGTTGCCAATGGCATTGAATTTTTGTTTGCTGTTGTAATACTGGAAGCTGTTGTTATTGCTGCCACTACTATTGGTGTGCTGCAAAGTTTAGAAAAGAAAAAAAAAAACAAGAAAACAAGTGTTAATACAACATAGTTTTATGAAAGGAAAATTTTTATTTTTTTATTATGTTTGTTTTGGATGAGTTTTCTTTTTATCTAAAACGAAAGTGGTTGCAGTTGCTTGAACTAGAAATAACACTTGCAACAAACATTCAAACCAGACCACAAAATGTAGGTTAAATTTTGAACCAGTCTGTTTAGAGGAAATTGACCAATTGTTGTTTTGATATGGTTGGTTTTTTTTTTTTTTTTTTGCTTTTGCAATTGTGCTGAAAATAGTTTGTGGAAAAGTGAAATAAACATTGTTAAATATATCACACTGTGATGCTTAAAATGTCATTTTTAGAAACTGTTACAAGCTAATTGTTAGCGATTTGTTAGTGAACTAAAGTGTTTTTTATAAAAACTAATCAAAGTAAGAAGCTGTTTACAGTGTATTTGTAATTAAACTTATAAAAGGTCTAACTGTAAAAAAATTAATAATAAAAATATTAAATCTGCCCAAAAAGCTTTATCATGGATTTGTTAAAATACTCCAATTTTGGATTTTTAAAAATACTTGTAAAAGCTCTTATCAGGCATGTGTTAAAAAATGTAAAAAAGCTCTTATTTGTTTAAAAAAAAAGCTTACAAAAGCTCTAATAGGAAAATATAGCGAGAATTTTTAACAATTAGCTGAAAAACTTGTTAAAGTTCTTACATTAAAATATGGTATCATATATGGGATTTGTAAAAAAAAACTTAAAAGAGCTTTATTATCTAATCTTAAAACTTAAAACATAAACCTTTTGGGATTTGTTATTAATATTTAAAAAAGATCTAGTCGTGGATTTGTTAAACAAATAATGGAAGCTCTAATCGTGGTGTTGGTAAACAATTAATAAAAGCTCTAAAAGCTTTAATTGTGATTTAGATAAAAAAAAACCAACAATGAAAGCTCTAATCGTGATGTTTAACAAATAAGGAAATCTACAAAAGCTGTAATCGTAATTTTGTTAAAAAAATTGTTAATGAAAGCTCTGATCGTGGTATTGTTAAACAAATATTGAAAGCTCTAATCGTGGTGTCGTTTAACAATTAAAAGCTTTAATTGTGATTTAGATAAATAAACCAAAAATGAAAGCTTTAATCGTGATGTTAAACAAATAAGGAAATCTATAAAAGCTTTAATCGTATTTTTGTTAAAAATTTGTTAATGAAAGCTCTGATCGTGATGTTGTTAAACAAATATTAAAAGCTCTAATCGTGATTTTGTTAAAAAAACAAGTACTGAAATCTCATAAATATCTAATCAGGGTTTTGTTAAACAAAATACAAATAATGAAAGCTCTAAAAGCTCGTAACGTGATTTTGTTAAAAAAATAAATAAATAATGAAATCTCTAAAATCTCTAACGGTGATTTTGTTAAAAAACACATAATAAGGGCTCTAAAATCTTTAATCGTGGTTTTGTTAAAAAACAAATAAAAGCTCTATAAGTTTTAATCGAGATTTTGTTAAAAAAAAAAACAAATAATAAAAGTTCCAATCGTGGTTTTGTTAAAAAAAAAACAAATAAAAGCTCTATAAGCTTTATTCGGGATTTTCTTAAAAACAAAACAAATAATGAAAGCTCTAATCGTGGCTTTGTTAAAAAAACAAATAAAGCTCTATAAGCTTTAATCGGGATTTTGTTGAAAAAAAAACAATGAAAGCTCTAATCGTGGCTTTGTTTAAAACAAATATTGAAAGCTTCAAAAGCTCTTGTCACGGTTTTGTTTAAAAACACATAAAAGCTCTAATAATTAGTTTAAACACGCAAAAAAGCTCTAACAATTAGTTTGTTAAAAAACTTATGAAAGCTCTTATTGAGTATTTGTTCAAAAACTTATAAAAGCTTTTACTGGGTCTTTGTTAAAAACTTATAAAGCTTCTATTGGGTATTTGTTAAATAAAAAATCTCTAATTGTGGATTTCTTTAAAAAAAGACTTGTAAAAGCTCCTACAGTAAAATATCACTTCGGGGATTTGTAAAAATACTTATAAAAGCTCTAATTGTGGAATTCTTAAAATACTTACAAAGTTTTTTACAGTAAAATATCATATCGGAGATTTGTAAAAAATAAAAGAAAGCTTACTAAAAACGTATAAAAGTTCTTGAAGCAAAATTGCATATCGTAGACTTGTAAAATATTGGATTTAAAAAAAGGAATACAAATTTTAATCTTAGTTTTAAGAAAACAGTAATAAAACGTAAAATTAAGTAATTGTTTAAAAAATAATAAAGAGTGTTAGTTAAAGCTCATAGAGGGCACTTTTGTATTTGTTTGTTTGGGGAACTTGTTAAATAAATAATGAAAGCTCTGTTTATGCATTTTTAAAAAATATATTTAAACCTCTACAAGATTTTATTAAAGTGTGATAAATAAAAAATTGAAATATAAAAGCTCTTATTAATTAACAAAAAGAAAACTTAAATATTGTTTTGAAATGACTTTCTGTTGATTGTTATTAAATAAATTGTAATCGTTTCGTTTTCAAAAAGTTGTCTGGTTTTTTAATTACATTAAAAGATTAAGAAGGATCTATTTAGGGATTTTCAATACAACGAAAGCTTTCCTAAAAGTTTTATTAAATTAATTTGATTAAAAATGCTTTTTTATCACACAGATTATGTGTTTTTTTTTGTTTGAAAATGACAAAGAAAGCTACAAAAAGTTTTATTGTTGTTTGAAAAGGTCATAAAAACTTTGCTTCTAGACTTCTTAGGTCGAAAGATTTGATGGAATGTTAATAAAAGCTCTTCAAAAGATAAGGTCATGATTCATCTTTAAAGTTACAAAGCTTTTTATTCACATACCAAATAATTTAATTTTCTGTTTTCTTATTTTAAAGCAATTTAAGAGTCATTTTTATTTTTAATGCATCATTGCATTAAGTGATATTTATCTGTATGCTTCAGCCATTCATTAAGTATCATCATCTTTAACATTCAATGTTACTTTCATTTTCTATTAATGAAAACGTGTTAAAATTCAAATGAAATTCAATATGATGATTTTCTTCTTCTGCTTCGTCATCTGTATCATTAATAAAATGTCATTTTATATTAGATATAAGTAGTACATATGAAGACTCTTAATTTATTTATGCTCGTATAGCAGAAGTTAAGAAAAAAAAAAAAAAATAAGACAATCAATTGAAAATTTTCCCAATATGTTTTTACATTAATTTTCTTGAGAAATTCTCTTTATACATTTAACATGACTTTTTGAATGCAGATATAGGATTAAATTGCCTTCAATTGATTGCTACTTAATGCTTTTATAACAATGCTGATATTATTGGTTGACAACGTTGATAATGGAATTCCATTCCATTCAATTCAATTTTCTATATCATTGTCAATTGACATTTTATTATTATTGTTTTCCATTTGTTTCAATTTCTATGTAATTCAATCTTATGTTGAAGTGTCATAATAATTAGAGTGTGTCTATGTTTTTGTGTGATCATTGTTTCATGAATTGTTATTGTAATTTATAACTGTTTTCTGTTATTTATAGGTGTTGTTGACAATTGTTAATGAACATGTTAACAATTGTAAAACAAAAGGCTTTAAACAGTTTTTAATTAAGGTGCTATATTTTAATTTTAAGATTTTTGTTTTGCTGGAATATGACATGCTAAAATTTTGTTATGAGCAACTATTAGTATTTAGGAAAATATTTACGAAAATTGTTAATTTAGGTACTTATAAAAACTACGACAAAAAAATCAGTTGTTTTGAAAGCTTATCGTCAGCAAAGCTCTAATCGAAATGTTGAGTGTTTGTTAGAAGAAAAAACTTTTTAAAAATCCAAAGTTTTTATAGTATTAGTTAAAAGATGTAGTCAAGAATAAGTTAAAAAGCTATTTAAAGCTTTCATTATAAATTTGTCTATAAAACTAGTTATAAGCTCTATGGTAGATTTACTTGAAGTCCCAATTTTGGATTTGTCATTCAGCTTTATTTAAAGCTTTTACTTGTTCATTTGTTAAAATTTTTCCTCACAAAATAAATTGCCAGAATTCCAAACAGCTTTTAAAAATAGTGTAAAAGTGTTAACCGTTGATTTGTAGATAAACTAGTAAACTAGTAAAAGTAAAAGCGGTGATTTATCAATAAAGCTATAAAAAGTTTTAATCGTGTTTCGAAATCTTTGTAGTAAGTGTAAGTGCTAAACAAGAAAAAAGACTAGTAAAATCGCTTACGAAGGATTTACTATATATAAAAGCTTTTCAAATTTGTTGTAATGTTTTGTTAAAATATTGTAAAAGTTCATCTTGTTCACATATTAAAAATTTTATTTAAAACTCTAATTGTCTATAAAAAAGTAGTAAAAGCTTTAAAAAAAAGCTATTGGTAGCTTTAATCATGGAACTGCTCAAATGTATATTTATTTAAAACTCTTTTTCTTCAATTTCTAAAAAGATAGTGAAAGCTTTTATCATTTATTATTAAAAAAGCTTTATTCCATACCAATGGCTGACAATTAATACATTTGAAACTTTGATTGCTTTGGTTTCGTTGGCAATAGTGTTTAAACTTCTTATTGTTTATTAAATTAAACTATTTACAGCTTTACTGTGGTCTTATTGCAAAAAAAAAAAAAAAAAATAAAAGCTGTTATCGCTCACTAACCCAAAAGTACAATTTAAGACACTTAACTTTTTAAAGTATTAAAATATATTTTCGAAATAAATGTACGAGCCTAGCTAACAATTACTAATTTTCTTTATTTTTGTAAATATACGGTGGATAAAAGCTCATAATAAGCAAAAAATAAAAAAAATAATAATCTCGATGTTTATAAAAAAGAAAAAAAGAAGAAACTGTGAAAAATATTACTTGAGCCAGAGTAATACTAAACTTTTTTTGGTCTTCGAACTTTAGTAACGTCATGGTGCATGTTAGGATTACTTAATTGCTAAGAATACAAGAATTGAGCAAAAAATAAGCTTTAATAAATATTTATTTTTTTTGTTTAAGCTCTGCCTTCTTTTAAAAACTTCATGTTCTGAAGAGAGCTTTTGCGGGATCGAATAAATCAACCTAGCTAAAAATAGCTTAGTTTATTTTCTTGTATATATTCGAATATTGAAAGCTCGTTATAAAGAAACAAACATAACGCAAATATGTCCTATACTTCAATTATTAAAAAAGGCGAATTTAAGTTGTATTCGTGAGCTTGTCAAAGATCTAATCGTAAGTTCATTAAAACAACTTTTTGAAGTTATAATCGAGGATTTGTTAAAAAATGGTAAAAGCTCTTATCATTTATTTTTTCAAAATCTATTTAACACCCTAATTGTGAACTTATAAAAAGATGTAAATTTTTTTTATCTTTTACTTATTTGAAAATATACTTAAAGAACTTTTTGTAGATTTGTAAGAAGTTTTGATAAAAATTTCTTTTATTAAAATAAAAAACCTGTTTTAAGTTCTGGTTATAGATTTGGTTACAAAACATTAAAAGTTATATGTTATTTGTTTGATAATTAATACAAAGCTATTTATTTAAAAATAATAATAAATTGTTTATTAATTACAAAAGTTATTTTAATTTCTAATATATGAATTGTTGCTAATGAAGATAAAGCTCTGAATGTTTATCTATTTAAAACAGTTGCGTCCAATTCATATGCACAATGTGCAAGCTTTTACAAAAGAGCTTTTTCACCTACAGCGAGCTTCGACGAGAGCTTTTACATATATGAGGGCACAATGCAAGGATGGAAATTTTGAATTTCGAAATGTTATAAGTTGTTTAATTTATTTAAGCCAAAACACTTTAATACTTCTTTTGAAAGATCTTTAAAAAAAAAAACGGCATCTTCAAAAGGCTTGATGTGCTTTGCTAAGGATAGAGCAACAACAAAAGGAATCTTTTCTTTGATATTTTTTTCATATTGAAATTGGTCAATTGGCAAATTTTTCTTTTGAAACTTTAATTTCAGTTCATCTACTAATTTGGCCCTATCTAAATTTTAATTCAAAAATATCTTTTGGGATGTATTATAATGCCTTTCAATGGTATGTTTGTGATTGCGTTAAGCATTATAACCACAAACCAAACATACGGGATCGCCGTCATTGTTTTCAATAAACAAAAGCAACTGTTCCCACGCTTTGTTAAATGTATTTTTATTTAGTGAACATAGACTGATCGTTGTATGTTTGAAAAGTTATTTTCAAATTGATGGAAAATTACTAACGTGCTGAATTTTCCGTCCCTGAAAAAAAGCTCTTTACTACAAACGCAAATATCATAGTATTAGTGTTTGGACGCAACTGATTTAAAAAGTAAAATAGCTTTTGTTAAGCTTTAATTGTGGTTTTGTTAAAAAGTAGTAAAAGATTTTATTTTTTTTTATTAAAAAAGCTCATAATGAATGACTACCAGTACAAAGGAGCTTTCCCCATCTATTTTTAGAATTTACCCCCACAACTATCTTTAATTCTCAAAGCATAAATTCTAAAAATAGATGGAAAAAGCTCATGTGCACGGGTAATCGTTCATTAACTGTGGTAAAGCAACTTCGCATATCACTTTTCCTCTTCAAAACCATGAGCTGTTGTGGAAAGTGGTTCACAATAAGGCTGAAGACGACCTGGTCGTTGAGATCGAAAGTGTGGAACTCTCAATTTGTTTCATCTTCTCTTAATTACACTCACCAAAAAAAGTCTGTAATGGCAACTGAAAATTTTGCTGTTATTACGGAAAATTCTGCTAATTTGAGCCCAGCGGTATTTTTGCTAATCTAGCAACACATGTCTGCTGACGTGTAGTATAATGAAATTAGTAGAAAAATTAGTAGCCGCTACTATATTTTAGTAGACTTTTTGTAAAGTGGAATTTAAAATCTGCTTGCTAAAATCAGAAAAAAAAAATTACTAAATACTATTAATATTAGTACAAAATTTTAGATTTATTTGTTTTATCGAGCATCAAAAATTTTGGTTATATTTTTTAAAAGATGTTTTATACAAAATAAAAAAAAAAAAAATCAAAGGATTAAAAATCTTAAAAATTGTTAAAACATAAACGAATTTATCATTTTGTTTTAATTTGGTAATTTCTGTTTTGAAAAATATTTTAGAATTTTTTTTTTTACTTTTAAGGTTACATAAAACACCCTTCTTAGTGCTACTTTAAGTGGATGTCCTCTTTTTAGACATGGGTCGGTATCTTCACTTCCGATCCCTTTTTTAATCCTATGTAACATTTAAGGGCAATTTTTGTTCGTATGTATAAGTTTAAATTATTAGAAATAACATTTCCTTCAATATCGACTTTTTTAAAATTAGTAATTTTTTTTGCTAATTTTAGCAAATCGGGTTTCAAAAATTTGTAAAATGATTTCTGAAATTAGCAACGAAAATTTGTAGATATTCTGTAAAAATTCTGTAATTTGTAAAATGTAAATAGCAAAAAGATTTGCTAAATAATAATTTTTTACTAAAAATCAGTACAAAAATAGTAAAGTGGGATTAAAAACCGTTTACAAATTTTTCTACTAACTTTTTTTTTCTGAGTGTAGGATTTCGAAACCGAATAATTTTAAAATAAAATTAAAACTACTGACATTTTTGACGTTTGCTAAAATGATGGCGTTGAAAATTTGTTTCTTAAAATTTATATAAATTTATGTTTTCTAAAATATTTTATATCCACAAAAGCGGTAATTTTTAATGACAAATTTTGCATGTTCCAACTCCTCTACATCCGCAGCTATTAAAATAATTATTTTTAAGCAATTGTTTTAAAATTTTAGTTAAAAAGAAACCTCCTTAAAAAAAAATCTTGTAAAAAAATTACCTAAAATTGCTGACATCGATTTTTCGAAGGCTATAGATAATAAATCAGCAATTTTCAACGCCAATAAATTAACAAAAAGTCTAAAATTGTTAAAAAAAACCAACCCAGCAATTAAAGCTCATACTAAACATATTGAAAAACAAAAATTAAAATTTAACTGTTGTTTTCCAAACTAAAAACATGCATCACCCAAAAAAAAAATAATAATAACGTACAAATCATATTATTTAAGACCCAAACTACAAATGTAGTAACTTAAATACTTATAAAAAATAAACAGAATTACAAAATTTCATAATAAACTTTAGCAACGGTCAAACTTTTTAAATACTATAACAGGGTTGGCTTTTGGTTAGAAAATTCAATGAACGAACGAACGGATGTATGTATTAGATTAACAAGTACATGCATTATCATGTTTGCTAGACGATTTTCTAATTATAGATTGTTTTTCATAATTAAAATGAGTTGTATGTTGTAGCTACAGAAAATGCAAAACATAAAATTTTGGAGTTAACACCAAAAGTTTGTTGGATGTAACCTTGACGTCACAGTTAAAACAAAAAAAAAAACAAAAAAACCCTGTACATGGCCTAGGAAAGATTTTTAGTTGTTATCTATATGATTTATAAATCTATGATTTATACTTAAAGTAGCTGGCAAATTAACTTTAATTAAGTTGTTAAAACATTACGCACTAGTTAACAGCTTAAGTTAGATTGGATTAATAAAGTTAATTAGTTTACAAACTAATGGCTTAGGATGATTAAAGATTAAAGGTTGTTAAGGTTGGTTAACAAAAAATCAAAGGTATTTTTTTGATTAAATTTTAAAACAAATCATTTTTAAAATAATAATGAAAATAAAATCTGCTACAATGCTTGTTGTGATAAGAAATCAAAGCTTTGAGATAGAAGCTTTTGAATTATAAAGGTTTTTTATTTTAATCTTTGATATTGATCATAAGCGCGAGAGAATTATATTAAAATTAGTAAAGACATTTAAATAAAATAGTTATTGTTTAAATTCTATCAGTCTACAGCAGATATTTTGTACAAAGTTAAAATAGCTTTTTCATATTTGTAAAAAGCTTAATACATATTTTATCTAATCACACAACTATTCATATTGTATTTATAAAAATTGTTTCATATGTATATAAAAATAGATACTTAAAAAGCTTTTTCAATTGTTTATAAAAGCTTTATGTGTGATAAGAGCTTTTAAAAGATTTTTTCTATAAAAACTTAGCAGATTTGGGTTTTTAATATATTTAATTGCATATTTAAAATATGCATTATTTTTTAAGCTTCACAATTTAAAGCTCTTGAGAAAAAATTCAAAAGATTTGGTTAAAAAAGCACGACATAGAAGCTTTTTTTTCTCTTAGATATACAAAAATTTTTGGTTAAAATTAAAATTCTTTAATATAAAAATCCAAAGCTAAAAATTTGTTTATCAATGTCTCCCAGCATTCATATTTTAATATGATTTGGAGCTTTTAAAAGATTTTTCAAGTTATTTGATAAACGATTTAAAGCTTGTTTGAAAAATCACTGATAATGAGTTTTTTTTTTAGAGAATTTCACTATAAATATTTGTAAAAGTTTTCAAAGCTTTTTCTCTCAGTATGGTAGAAACGTATACAAATATTGAGGGTATTTACGAAAGCTTCTGGTATACTTGTATGAAAACTCACCGATAATGACCTTTTTTCATAGAATTTCACTATAAATATTTGTAAAAGTTTTCAAAGCTTTTTCTCTCAGTGTGGTAGAAACATATAAAAATATTGAGGGTATTTACGAACGTGATTTGCATACGATGCTAAAAGGCTCTTCCTGTTATTTGCATTTTCTCAGCCTAGGGTAGTTATGATCAGACCTTTAAAAAACAAAATTCCTTAAATCAATTTTTAAATCTGATTTAAATTTTGACGAATAAATTCGCGAATTAAATTTTCTGATTGAATTATTTACTACCATGATTAAATCTTTATATTATTAGAAGAATCAAGTTGATTAGAATAATTATTTTTATATATGAAACGAAATAATTTAATTTGAATAATTCAATTTTAAATCAAAATTGATTTGATTCGCGAATAAAAAAAATTATTTTGTTTAAATCACGATTAATTTAATTTCAAACCGTAAGGGTTTTATGAAATTTTTATAAAACAGCCTCCTCGAGATGTCTTCCTGACCTGGCCTTTTTTTTACTATCGCAGTATATTAATACTCTACCAGAGCAAAACCTTTATCCGTTTTGTCCTATCTCGCTTAGTTTCGATATACCGACCATTTTAAGTAATGGGCATTTATAAAATGATAAATATCTCGGACACTTAGCGCAAAACGGACACAATTTTTGAAAAGTTCAACAAAGGTTTTCCTTCGATAGAATAGATTCGGTAGGTCCGCGAAGGATTTTCTGGAATTTTCATAAAACGGCCACAGGTTCACTATTTTTTTTATATCATTTTATATGATAATATAAATTAACAAACTTCAAAAAAACTAATTTCGTTTTCCGTTCCATTTCGTTCGTATATTTATGAGTCACCCTGTGGCTGTTTTATAAAAATAGATACCTTGGGATGTCTTCCGGACCTAACATAGTTTTTTGTCCGTTTTGCCCTATCTCGCTTCGGGATACCGGTCATTTAAAAAAATACAATTTTATAAAATGAAGAATGTCTAAAAAACTACCTAGCAAAACTTTGGTAATGGGTGCGATATTCTCATGCGTTACCCAGCAAAACCATGGCATCAACTACTTACCATCCTATTTACTCTCTCAATTATTTTTGTTCGCGACGAGCCCAAAAGTAATGGGTACTCATTATTTTTTGACTGTTCGTAAGCGAGAGGGTAACTTTGTGTTTTTTGTAAGTGAGAAGGTAATGACCACTCATTACTTTTGGGCTCATCGCGAACAAAAATAATTAAGAGAGTAAATAGGCTGATGCCATGGTTTTGCTGGGTACCTTGTGATGATAGCTCGTTACCTTTTTCATTATTTGCAAGCATAAAGTAATAAGTTACTTTGTGTTTTTTTTGTAAGCAAAGGGGTAATGTATGTTTGTTTTGATAACACTAGCGAACGAAGCGCAACAATTCATTTAAGTTTAAAGCAATCAAATATTATATGTGTCGATAGCTCAGTGGGTAGAGTTCTTGGCTGGCAACCAGAGTTCACTGGTTCCATTCCCATCTTGACCACATTATTTTTAATTACAAATATTTAAAATCAAATGTTTGTAATAATTTAAAAAAAAAATTCCTCTTTTTTTAAAAATCTATTTTTAGACACATTACTTTTTCCATTCTCGTAACCATATAAGTAACCCCTTACATTATCACCTCTAAAGTAATGGGTATATACACTACTTTAAGGCTCATTGCCTGTGAAATTCATCAATGAAGTAAGGTGTAAAGTAATCCATCGGCCCCAATGGCTATACATTACTTTACCCATTATTTGGTAATGTGTGGTTTTGCCGGGTAAGCGTGATTTGCAAGTCAATTTAAATGTTTTTTTTATTTTGTTTTATTTCTCAAATAAAAAAATTAATTCAATTGAATCAAAAAAAGATTCAATTGAAATTGATTAATCAACTATGATTTTAAATTTGATTTAATTTTTTTCGAATTAATTCAATAAAAATTTATCGTTTTTCAGGCTCTGGTTATGATGATGCAAACTGAGCTTTTCTTTCATCGCTTGCAGAACACCATTGTAAGTACTCCTATTATTTCTCCTACATATTTAATTACCAATGACTGCATTCCTTTAAAAATTAGATACTTTCTGCTTATTTGAATTTAAAAAATATACTCTTTTTTTTAAATAACAAACATCAGTCAATAAACCTTTAAAAAATCTTATACCAACAAAAAAAAAAAAAAAAAAGAAAAATCACAAAATATGCGTTAACAAACCATATATGGCCAGGGTAAAAAACCCGAAATAAAAGAATGCTAATACCATAACAATAACAGCAAAAACAAAAAAAAAATATCAAAAATAAAAACTCGCTTTTGCTAGCACTTGTATGCTCAGCGTTAACCACGTTAACGGAATGCAAAAATAGTTGGCATGTGTAAATTACGCATACTGACTAAAAATCAGAAAAATATTCCACACAACCAGAATGAAGAAGCAATTCACGTACACAGCAAAAAAGCACCACATTTGCAAGTGACCTTGCATACCATAGAGAGGATTTTGAATGTCACGATATTAAAAAAAAAAAAGTAAACGTTACACATGGGTCTAGTAAAAGAAAAAAAAAATGTATTGCAAAAGAAATAACAACTTATACAGAAGCTAGAGGGCCACGAACAAAAAATCAGTAGATTAAAAAAGACAGTAAAATTTAATCAACACTAAAACCGTTGTTGGATGCAGTGCAGGCAAAAAGACAATAATTTTTTAAGACTAATGGAACAAAAAGAACATTTAAAGAGATTTTTTTTTTAAAACGTAACTAAATTCTTTAAAAATAACCTTAAATATTTTTTCAATTGATTTTTTTTTTAAATTATGCGACTAAAGCTTTTAAAAGTTTTTTTCTCTAAAAAACTTTACAGTTTAGGGCTTTTTAATATATTTTAGACATATTTAAAAGTCTTATTGAAAGTTGCACAATTAAAAGCCTTTACAATAATTTAGAAGAAATTAAAAAAAAGTGTTTTTAAAAAGTTTTTTTTTTTAATAAAATAAAATTTTTGGTCAAAAATTTTTTAATATAAAAATCTAAAGTCTAAAAATTTGTAAGTTTAGCAGCATTTAGCAGTTTGAAATCATTTAGAGCTTTTAAATGATATTTAAACTTTTATTATATTTGTTTAAAAAATCACCGATGATGAGCTTGTTTTTACAGAAATTCACTACAAGCTGCTTTAATTTTTTCTATTAATTAATATTTTATATATTTTTGTTTAATTATATGGAAAATAATGAATGGAACTTTCTTTAAATTTTATTTAAAGTAAGGTTTAAAAAATTTGAGGCATTTTTTAAGAAATCTATAATAAAAAGCTTTTTGTGATATTTTTAATAAATCTATATTAAGAGCTTTTTATGCTACTTTTACTATCTATAATAAAAATCATTTTACGCTATTTTTAATAAAGAAATTTGAATTCTTCTTTTATTAAAGCCACGATTAAGTCGTTTGTTGGTGCATCTTTTTATTAAAGCTACAATTTTAAGATTTGCATACATATTTCAATAAACCTTGATTTACAGATTTTAGTTGATATTTAAAAAGCCAGGATTTGAAGCTTTTCATGTATAATTAACACATTTTAATTATTATTTAAAAAGGTGGGACTTAATGCTTTTCATGTATCTTTTAATAAAGCCTCGATTTACAGATTTTAAAACTTAAAGCAAGATTTAAAGATTTTGTGTTATACTATAAATTAATACCGAAACTTAAAGCATTTAAATTATATTTAATAATTTAGAGCTTTTAAGTTTTATAAATTATTACCGGAACTTAAAGATTTTAATTTATATTTAATAATTTAGAGCTTTTAAGTTTATTAATTTATAAAGTTCTAAATTATTTAATATAATTTAAAAGCTTTAAGTTTTGGCATCAATTTTTAAAACATAATATATTATAAAAGCTTTAAATCTTGCTTTAAGTAAAAAAAAAAAAACGTTTAAATTATATTTCATAAATCCGCGATTTAAAGCTTTTATGTTTTATTTAATAAATCAATTATTTAGAGCTTTTAAGTTTAATAAATTAAAACCGTACTTTAAAGGTTTTAAGTCTTATAAATTAAAACCGGAACTCAAAGCTTTGAAAAAACCGCGATTAAGAGGTTTTTTTTTTAAACCTGTATTTCAAGCATTTAAGATTTATAAAACCACGATTTAAAGCTTAAGTGGTATACAATTTATTCATCATTTTAAGCTTTTTAGGTTCTATTTAAAAAAGTCACGTTTTGGAGCTTTTTTTAGTTATACTGAATAAAAACACGTTTACCATAAAGCTATGATTTAAAGCTTTTCAAGTTATATATTTATAATACATTTATATTTAAGAATATTTAAAGGATGCGAAAGATTTAGGAATAGTCCTGGATAAATCGCTCACCTGGAATTTTCATCTGGAAACAATAAGCAAAAAAGCCGTAAAATTAATTTGGGCAAGTAGTGGGGCTTAAGCCCAAAAATGTCGATGTGGATACATAAACAAATGATTCTCCCCAGCATATTGTACGGATCGGTCATATGGTGGGAAAATAAAACACAGAAAACAGCTCAGCAGAAGCTATCGAAGATTCAAAGACTAGCATGTCTGAACAGTACAGGTGCAATGAGTTCGACTCCAACTGCATCACTGGAGGTGATTTTGAACCTGAATCCTTTGCACCCCGCGATACAGGGAGAAGCTATGAAGCACAAACTATTAAGTTCAAAGAAGGTGACCATAAAGGCCATCTGAAGATCCTTAACGAGGTCAGTTCCATAAAGAACATGACACTATGTGGTAATCAAAAAAATCCAGTGATTGAACTAGGAAGATAATAGAAAATTCAAATCCCAAGAAATGAATGGGAACTTAATCCCCCATGGTTGAAGGAAGATGCACAGAAGTGGTATGCTGACGGATCCAAAACTTCTAGCGGAGTTGGAGCCGGTGTATACGGATCTAGGTGCAGAATTCCCATACCTCTGGGCAAAGATTCAACTATATTTTCTGCAGAATTGTATGCTATCTATACAGCAACGACTGAACTTCTGGAAAGGAATCTTGTAATAACAAGGATAAACTTAATGTCGGTCAGCCAGGCTGTTATAAGGGCCCTGAAAAACCCCATCTATCATCATAGATAAGTGCTGGAGTGACATAAAGCCCTCAACCAACTGGCAACTAATAATAAGGTAACACTTATTTGGGTACCCGGTCACAGTGGGCATGAAGGCAATGAAAAAGCTGATGAACAAGCGAGACTAGGTGCGGAACTGCCATTTATAGGCCCGTGTCCTCAATTTGGTTTCACAAAAAAGGACATCACAAATATGATATCGGATCTGATCGAGACGAAATTCAATGAATATTAAAACAAACAGAAACCACTTAAACATTCAAAGAAATTCTTATCATACAATGAAAAGAGGAGCAGAGAAGCCTTTCAGATAAACAGACCAAATCTAAGACTCCCATGCGGAGCACTCACAGGACACTATCCATGTAATTACATCCCAAATAAAATGGGACATGATCGAGATGCGACATGCAGATATTGTATGGAAGATGAGGAGACCATGGAGCATTTAATGGCTAAATGTCCTGCCTTTGCATACCTACGATTTATCACATTTGGCAGACCTGATATAATGGAGGAATAATACAAGAACCTGGAAGTGAAGAACATTGTACTGCTACTCAAGGCTGCACTGGAGAACAACTGAGGAAAATACTAGAGGGTGCTTAATAGATCTACTTGATCGCAGTGCTGGAAATACAGACTACTTAACCCAACTACATCGTAAATCGTAATCGTCGTATATTTAACAAATCCACAATTTAGAGTTTTTAAGTTATACATAATATAGTCACGATTAAAAGCATTTTCAGTTATATACAGGGTGGCGCAAAAATAACCTTCCGATGTTTTTTGGCTATAATTAAAAAAAAAATGAAAAACTTTGATTCTTCTTGTGGATTATTTTTATTTAGTCTTTTAATGTTTTTTACATCAAGTCGAGAATATGATGTCATGTAAATGGCCGCCGCCACAGTTAATTGTCATTCGAGCCCTTTTTATGGCATTTTCCATCACTTTGGCCAAAACTTCCGGCGATAGGTCCTCACATTCTTGACGGATATTGTCTTTAAGAGCTGCAAGAGTCTGAGGCTTGTTGACATAAACCCGCGACTTCAAAAAGCCCCACAAAAAGAAGTCTGGAGCGGTCAAATCAGGCGATCTTGCTGGCCAGTGCAAATCGCCAAAACGGGAGATTAGGTGCCCGGGAAATGCATCCTTCAGCATATCGGTTGTGGCACGTGCAGTGTGTGGCGTTGCACCGTCCTGTTGGAACCACATGTTTTCCAATCCCAATTCATCAAGTTGCGGCAAAAAGAACTCGTAGATCATTGCTCTGTAGCGCTCACCATTCACAGTAACCGTTTGGCCCGCAACGTCTTCGAAGAAAAAAGGTCCGATGACTCCTCCAGCGAAAACAGCACACCATACAGTGACTTTGAGCGGGTGTAATGGCTCTTCGTGGGTTACACGCGGATTTTCAGTGCCCCAGAAGCGTAAATTTTGCTTATTTACGTACCCGCTAAGATGGAAATGGGCCTCATCACTCATGATTATTTTTGATGAAAAATCATCTTCATTATTGCTCAAATAAATAGTCACCAATATTCCGCGTTCTGGAGCAGTGTAGCGTAACATTGTTTGTTAACGTGTATTTCGCATGTGTTTACTACACAAATGTCAAAACAGAACTGACATTAGGGGCCAATCGCAAAATTTATAGCATTTTCTGATAGGAGGATTACTTTTGCGCCACCTTGTACAAAAGTAAAGAGATAAAGCTTTTAATGTTTTGCATCGAATATTGCATAAACAAATTTAAAAATGTAAACTTTCTTCACCGGTTTTCTCTATAATGTCTTTATGACTTATGGGTCAAAACAGCACAGGTACATCAGATTCGTGCTGACAACTAAATTTATAGCCAATCGCATGGTTCGGTTGTGGTAACTGAATTTTTCCGTTGTGACAACAGAAGACCAATTGAGAAACATGAGTAATTTGACTGTGAAAACAATTTTTCAGTTGCCTCGATAACAATTCGGTAGCCACAACCGAAAAACTCTGTTGCTGCTGGACCATTTGAATCAGCACGATTCTGTTTTCTGGGTGAATGATAATCTGACGAATTTTTTCTCAAACATGCTTTTTTCTTAGTTTTTAAAATAATCTGCATTTCAAGCTTTCTTAGCTAAAAAAAAAATAAATTATTTTAAAGTTTTTAATAGAAAAATAATAAATAGTGTTTTATAAAATAAACTCTAATTTGCATACATAGAATTTTGATGAGTAGAAGAGAACATAACATATTTATGTCAATTATGTCTTGGTTATAATTCATCTCGTAAATTTGAAATGCCACAAATTTGGTAAATAATAATTATGTATAATTGTTGCAGCTGTTAACAGTATATTGCTGTTGTAAATTAAACGGCAGCAAAAATAGCAGATTCAGCTACGGAATTGCTACAATATTATTGTTATTTAACTCTACCAAGATTTAAGCTGTGTGTGTGTGTGTCAGTGTATGTGCGAGTACAATTGGCATGTGTTTTTGCATTTTGACGATGAGTACTGAGTAACCGAAGTGACTGAAAAATAAATATGTAGAATTACATATAAAGAGGTGAAGGTTGGCGACAGGCGCCTAACATAAAGTCATAACTTAAAAATATCCATACATAAAACACTTAATTTAGTACAAAAAAAAAAATGTTTTAAGAAACTTGAACTTTGCCAAAAAAACAATATATATGAATGAATGAAAAACGTAGATTGTCTAAAAGAAAAATCATTAACATTCTGTCCAGTTATGTTTTATGTGACAGCACCACGCATACAAACGCAACAACAATAATTGAAGAAGCAAAAAAAGAAAAAACGCATTATGTTCTTCATATTTTTCAATGCAAACTACAGATTTTGAACTTCAACACACATATAAAGATAAGATGTTGCTGCTAATTGTGTTGGTGATGTTGGTGGTGGTCGTGGTGGTGGAACAGAATTATTGTGCAACATATGACAACGTACTTATATCCTCCGGAAGTATCTCTTTAACACCGACCTCCTTATAATAATTCTTGTTTATGTTCGCTTGGATAATCATTTATTATAGAAATCAATGTGTGACGATAATGGCGATGAAGAAGACGATGACTATTGCGCTGGTTGCTAGTTAAGAGTATTATTTTACCACCAACAAATACTGAGTGTTATTGACATAAATCGTGTTCAAGCTTATTGTAGTTGTTTATTTATTCAGTCAGTCGTTCTTCTCTAAAACACTCAGTGTTGTTTAATTACAAGCAGTTCACTAATTTTTTTGTAAGATTTACCAACGCTCAGCGGATGTCCCCTGATAATGCAGTGTATCGTGTTAGAATTAGGAAAATATGTTATGGAAAGGAGTTGTGACTTGAATTTCTCTATATTGTAGGTAATAGGGAGAATCTCTTAGGGGAGTTTATTTTACTAACGACTTGTTGGTAAGGTTGAGCTGGTGGTGAAAAAGAGCTCGCTTAAAACCATGGGTCTAGCATAACCAGATAAAAACGATAACCCGCGTAAAAAATCATGAATAGGATGTGATGGTACTGAGGGTGCCCCCACACTCTCATAGCAAATGCCAGGAGTCTCAGAATTTCCATTCTGGATATTTCCTCCAGATTGCGGAATAAAAAATATCCCAAACAACTTACGTTGGAGCGCGCCAGAGCCGGACAGTGGCAAATAGTCTGCTTCATCGTCTCCCTGTCTCCCGGTACCCCACAAAACCTACAATTATCACTCGCCATTTTTCTCGCCCTTTTAGGGAAAACATATCACCCGTCGCCTTAGGATCGTAAGACTTCCACATAATCTTTGACATCCTGCACGTTCCGGCATTCCACCAAACCGCCTCAGATCTGCCCATTACAGTGAGGTCTACTTTTCATTTCAAGTACTGCAGTGGCAAACGAATGCTCATTGCCCTTTTGTCAGACAACTGTCGAAAGGGCAGCGCGCTTCGCAAGCACGTTCTTAGTTACAGGAAGAATTTCCTGAGTGTTGCTTATCTTAAAAAAAAAATAGACAGATAGAACACGACCTACATTCAGACTTTGCTATCATGCGTCAATAGAGCTGGATGTCCTGCTGTTATTAATGAGAGCCGGCACGTTCCAAAAGCTTCAGATACTGAAGCTCCTGCCTATATATGGGATTTTTGTGTGATTATTCCAACGGACAGCAAACTAAATTCTCATTCCCAGAATATCAAAAGTATCCGATTTTTCGCTATTGACACCACCCACAGCACTGAAATCGGCCATATTAGCCAGAAGCCACTTGGAGATTGTTGGAAGGTCAAGGAAGAATATGGTGCTGTCATCAGGAAGTCAAGTATATGGGGTTAATTAAGAAGATCATAAATAAGGATAAGAAAAAGAGAGGCAGAAAGTACAGAACCTTGCAATACTCCTGAATTAAGGTAGTTCTCGTTAGAACACATCCTATCTATGAAAACATGTATCCTGCGATCCATGAGAAAGCTCGAAATAAATCGAGAGACACCAAAAGCAATTAGCTTTCATAAATAACGACTTAAGGACCTTAACAGGATTTTTCACTGGACACAGTAATCTTAGATACGATTTGAGGATCAGAGGTCTGTCTGTTTCAGATACTTGTAGGTTCTGTGAATTGGACGCTGGGATAGGCTTCGCGACAGGAGACTACAATTCCTTGGTGGATATACACTATCCCCCTTAGAAATTTCAAAATCTGTGCCAAGTAAGGTGACTGGCTTCATTGGAAGCATCAATATTAAGCGCAGAAAATTAGGCTGCACAAAAGATTAACATCTTTTGGTCACGGTGCATAGGGCCTTTCAAATCTAATCTAAGCTTTCATAGCAGCGCACCCTCACACGTCCAATCGGACGCCTAGGAAATATTCAGAGCTACTACTTTAGTTTCACCAAGCTCGTGCATGGACCGACTACAACACTCGGATAGGAACGCTAACAGGTCTCCCGAAGAATGATCTCTCTACAAAAGCCATACTGTTGGATGTCTAAAATGAGAATTGGAGTCTGGATATATAACAATATTGTAATTAACCTTGCATTCCATCACCTTCGAGAGCACAGAGCATATTGCAATTGGGCGCTAGATCTCAGAATTATTGGCCGCATCCTTCTTAAAGATTATCTGAACATTGGCAACTTTCTAACATGAGGGGTAAGATAACTATATGGTGCGAAGAGCGAAAGAGGTTAACCAATGAACGATCTAGCCTTGAAGAGCACTGCTTCTCTTTTTTTGAAAGTAGACAACCTCCTAAATTTTGACAAAAATGAAAAAAAAAAAAAAAAAATAACTTCATGGGCTCATCAGCCATTATTTTTTGCGTAAAAAACCGTCACCGAAACTAAGGAAAGGTTTGATACATACTATGGAGACTCTGCTGTGGTCGTACTTACCAGCGCAAGTAATGCCGAAAAGAAATCGTCACCCCACAAATCGTCGATAAAATCCATGGAATGATATTGGACAACCCAAATTTGAGGATATATGGCCGTATATGGTCATATATAAGCGTACATGAATAATATAAGATCATATATGATCATATACGGCGATATAGTCTCAAATTTCGGATCCGAAATTAGAGATCATGTATGGTCATATATTGAACCATTCATGGAAGTATATGACCATCTATGCCCATGTGTGTTCATATACAAGCTAGTTTATGATCATGTATGTTCATATATATTTTGATTTTTCCATGGAAATAGCACGATTTTAGCACCTTTAAAGACATCATTGGGCTGAGCTAATATCAAACATTTTTTTTGGTTTGATGCAACATGAACTACATAGTACATCGAACTATGTAACTCATTATTATGAAAGTTGTTATTAGTAAAATTTCAGTCGATACAAAAATTTTAAGTTTTGCCCTTAATGGAATTTCCAAAACTATATCTAATGCCTGTCTTTAATAATAGCGACCAACAAAACCGCCAAAAACGTCAAGACAGGCATTATACAAGTTACAACAAACAAATGAACGTACGATCAAACAAACATTTATGTATTATTCTGTCCATATTAGAGGTCTTGATGACAAAGACCTTAGAGTCATGTTATTATTAGATGCAATCTGTTTTATGTTTTTGCTGTGCATTTTCAATTATTATTACTATTATTGTATGTTACTGCAACTGCCGCTGCCGCTGCTGCTGCTACTGCTGCTACTGCTGTCATTATTGCTGTTGGTTGTTATATGTCAAATCAACAAATCAAGATTTAAGATTACAAATGCTGTGAGTGCTTTGCAGTTTTCCAACAAAAAAGGAACTTAAACTATTCACACTTGGTTGATTTTGATGAATAACAAAATTTTCTATGTGTTTTTAGTTACATTAAGGGAAAAATTTTTATAATTATATTATTTTATTCTTGTAAGTTGATGACTTATGTATGATGGCCTTAAATGTTGTTATGAAATGTGACTGCATGAAAATGTCATGGATTTAAGCCGTTTCCGTTGAATGGTTAATACAAAAAAATATTTAGTAATCTTAGATAAAAAACTCTAGTTAAAGCTAGAGAAATGGTACCGCCAATTGATTTTTATTGTACAGGTAGGAAAAAGAAGAAATAAAACGATTTAATTTTTCTGAAAAATTTAAATTTTTCCAAAAATTACACGAAGATCGATCTGGATATCTAGGAAAAAATAATATTGTCTGATAAATCTAGACATTAGTCAAAATCCCGTACTTCCACGGCAAGGACAGCATGCAGTTGTTTCGCAGAACGAGAAAGCTCTTTTTTTTTGCTGCCGCTTTCAATAAATTGTCTACTTGAGTCACTTACTTTGTGTGGAAAAACAAAATACTGTGAGTTATTGAATAGGACCGGTGAGTGTCCACAGTGGGATTAGATCTGACCACAAAAGATTAGATCTGATCACTTCTGCTTACATCTAATTAGATGATTGATGGCCAGATTTTATTAGATCTAGGGTTAGATTTGTTTGTATATGGAAAATTTTTACGGTCTTTTTATGTCGAGATATGATATGAACCTTATTCTAAAACCCCAAACAAAGTGTCTGGAGAGCAAGTTGTTATGAAACTTCAATGGCGAGGAGTGGTCCAAAAGACCACAAATACGTTTTATACATTCAGGAAAATGCTACACAGAGAAAACAGATTTATTGTGACAACCAAATTTCTTGCCAACCGAATGGAATGGTTGGAGATATACACATTAGAATTTCGGTTGAAACCATATATTTCAATTGGATCTGGAACACATTTAATTGCGACAACCGAATAATTCCGTTGCTCCGACCAAACTATTCAGTTGGAAAGAAATTCAGATGTCACAATGAATCTGTTTTCTCTTTGTACGCATAACCTAGGATCTGTCATATCCATCTATCTAAAATTTGTTTGGTGGAATGCATTGGAAAGGAGAGTCTACAGCACGTGGCTAGAGAGCGCGCAGAGACTCACTGATCCATGCATCACATCTTGAATTTACAACCAGTTAATCTGGTTCGATTCGTCTGGATATCCATTTTTCGCTTGGGGACTACGAGGCAAATTTTATATATGCCTTTTAACCAGGGGAGGGCCATTGGGGGAATATTGATGGTTAGCAGGTCTTTGCTTAAAACCTTCAATTTCTTCGCGGATGCTTTTAAGATGGAGGAGCATAATGGGGTTGCGGTTTTCTCGATATTGGGTAGTCATATAAAATTCCCGAGGACGGCAGCTTTTTTTAGGCAGAAATTGTGTAAGACAAAGTGGCTTCCGGCCTTGCCTTTACCTCCGAAATGGATGGTTAATTTCTACATTGATAATCAGGCGGTCTCCGCCAATCTGAGGTATTAATAGTTAGAGCAAGAGTGCAAGGATTCTTTAGTAAGGGTTCGTGGACACCACTGTGCTTAGGGTAATGAGGTTGCGGACAGACTGGCGAAACGAGGGGTCCAGTTGCTTAACAAGGAATGGGTATTTTAAAAGAGATGTAGACTGCATTGCATAAGTTGGGCTGAAGCGATTTAGAGAAATAGCGAAACGTTCAGAGCGTCGAAAGTTGTGTGGTGATCTTAGGATCTAAGATCACCACGTAACTTCTGCTTTACTCAATCAGAAGCGATTGTAGACTTCTGGTGGGGGAACTAACGTGTTACTGGTGGAGTCTCTTGGCAATTCGTGTCAAGAGAAATTTGGCTAGTCAGAAATATAGGTTTTGTAAGGTACTGGCGGATAAGGAGAAGGTGAGGCATATCATGTCCTACACTTACGAACTCCATTACAATTTGCTTGAAGATATTATCTATACCGCGATCTGTAGGAAATCTTTATAATCAGAATTATAAAATCTTTGACATTTGACTAAGAGAGTGTCGGGCACCATCGCACCTGTTTGATCTAAAAATGGCTGTAGCTCCCAAGTACCTGAATATGCGGAGCCACAGTGGGATATAACATATATCCAATCTTGCATCTTTTTTAAAAACAATATATAAAAAACTGAGTAATATCCAAATACATATAGGGTCCGCCAAATAATTTTTTTTTTGAAAATGCTATAAAAAAAACTACTGAATATTTTCTCAAATTTCTTTTTTTATTTGAAAGTACAATCCTTCCGGTTAATAATGGAAAAATTTCATTCAAATGGCTGCCTCGGCTGGCCATGCAGTAGCCTACACGATCGGTAGAATTTTTAAGCACATTATCGATTGTGTGCAGCTGTATTTCACCAATGGCTTCACGAATATTGTCCTTTAAAGCGTCAATTGTCTCTGGCTTGTAGGCGTAACACTTATCTCTGACGGCACCCCACAAATAATAGTCCAACGGTGTCAAATCGCAGCTCCGAGGTGGCCAAACGACATCAGCTCTGCGGCTGATAATGCGATCTTCAAAAACAGGGCGCAAAACATTGAGTGTAGCTTCGGCTGCGTGGCACGTAGCGCCGTCCTGTTGAAACCAAATGCTGCCAATATCCTCCTCTTCAATTTTTGTGAACAAAAATTCGTTCAACATGGCCCGATAACGATCGCCATTGACTGAAACGGCCACTCCTTGCTCATTTTCGAAGAAAAGTGGCCCAATTATACCTCTGTACCAAAATCCGCACCAAACAGTGACTCGTTTTGGGTGCATCGGCTTTTCAATGTATGCGTGCGGGTTTTCTGTGCCCCAAATGCGACAATTTTGCTTGTTTACATACCCGCCAAGATCAAAATGAGCTTCATCTGAAAAGGTGACATTGAAAAGATGACATTCTGCAACATTACCATTTCCCAGCGTTGTTCAAGCGTATACACAACCATATTCGTTCAGCGGAAGGATAAAACTAATTATCTGTCAAATCAGACATGAGCTAAGTGTTACCATTCACGAAATAAGCACTAGTTGAAAAAAAAAACGTTAGATGGCGAACCCTATATATACACTATGTAATCCAACAAAACAATTTGTCATTTTCTTATTATTATTTTCTTTTCGTTAAGAAACATCGGTGGTTTGGTTTCACACTAAATTTTGATCAAATACCTTTCCCCTTTTTATTCCAAAATAATTATCATAATAAATGAGTATACATAAATGCAATTCTGAAATCACTTTTTATCCTTCACAACTACTTGACTTCTTTTTTTTATTTAGCATTCAAAAACCCAACATAACCATTAAAAACACTTTTAATTTTTTAAGTACTCACTCCATTTAATGTTTATTATCTGACACAGTGTTAAACTTCATTATAGTAATAAAATTAGCTTAAAAACTTCATGTAAAGCTATTAATCACTTACACCACATCCCATGCAAAGACAACGCCAACCAGGGTAATCGCTGTAATAATGTATGAGAATTGCAGAAAACCACATGCGGATAGAAGCGAACAAAACAAAAAAAAAAACAGAAATTAAATTACAAATAATAAAACAATTCCCTTAAGATTATTGTCTTATTATAGTGTAGATTGTAATGATAGTGATGATACTGATGATGATGATGGTGATTATGATTATGCGGTCGGTGGTCAAAAGATAAAATAACCAAAAAGTGTATGTTACAACATTAACCCTTAAAAAAGAAGCTACAACTAAATTCAAAAGATACATTTGTACATTTGACCTTCATTGGAATTTACACAAAAAAAAAAAAAACATAAATTGTTTTTGCAGCATATTTACACTTGAAAAAGTTATATCTGTAGAAATAAAGGGTGTCCCAAGGAGAACGCAATTTTTAAATTTTAAATAAAACACAGATATTAAAAAAAAAATCGTGAAACTTTATTACATCGTAAAGTAGACAGAATGAGGTTATGTATGGAACAATATATCGTGCAGATGGCCGCCGCGGCTTTGCTGGCATGCACGCGATCTTTTAATGAAATTTTCAATGACCGTTTTGCATGAATGCTGCGGTATTTCATTAATGCAGCGTCCAATTTCCTCTTTTAAGGCTTGAGTCGTCGTCGGCTTATTCGCGTAAACCATCGACTTCAAAAAACCCCAAAGAAAAAAATCTAATGGTGTTAAATCGCACGATCTAGGCGGCCAATTCTGATCTCCAAAACGCGAAATAACACGACCGGGAAATGACTGATGCAGCAATTGAATTGTTTCTCTGGCTGTATGACATGTGGCGCCGTCTTGTTGGAACCACATGCCCTCCACATTCATTTCTTCAATTCTAGGCAAGAAAAAACTGGTTATCATTTCACGATACCGAACACCATTGACTGTTTGCGCTTGACCTGCCTCATTTTCATAAAAAAAAGGTCCAATGATTCCTCCAGCCCAAAAACCACACCACACAGTGACACGTTGAGGATGCATTTGCTTCTCGTGAATCACTCGAGGATTTTCCTCACCCCAAATGCAATTCTGCCTATTGACGAAGCCATCAAGATGAAAATGGGCCTCGTTACTGAAGATAATTTTATCGGCAAAATCAGCATTTTCATGTTGTCTCTCCAATACTCAATTAACGAACTCCCTTCGCTGTCCATGGTCAGCTGGCTTCAGTTCCTGAGTCAATGGAACTTTGTATGCATGAAGATGCAAATCTTTCGTCAAAATTCGCTGCAAAGTGGATTTTGAGACACCAATTTGCTGAGCTCGGTGTCGAATTGAGGTAGATGGAGTTTGAGCGACATCATCACGTACAGCTGCGACATTTTCGGTCGATCGACCTGGTCGATGGCGCGTTGTTGTCTTTACATCACTACCAGACCCAGTTTCGGCAAATTTATCCATTAATCTCTTTACAGTTGACTTTTTTGGAGCATTATTGTGACCCCAAATTGATCGCAATTGCGAACTGTATTCACCATTTTGGTAAAACAATTTCACAATGAGAATGCGTTGTTCATTCGTGTAGCGCTCCATTCTACTAGCAAACAATAACAATTGTTTAAATGTCAAACAATGACACTTCGAATGTTGCCAGATTTAAAAATTGCGTTCTTCTTGGGACACCCTTTAGTTACATAGTTTGCTAAAAAGTACACTTAAACTTAAAAATCAGCAAACATAATCTGTAAAATCGTTACTAAATCAGTTTTTAGTTTAAATCAAAGTTTTAACGTCTTCATTAAACCCCTTCAAAATTTTAAAAATCATCTCTACCCATGGGATATTTAGTCCCATTTTATATTGTTCAAAAAACCCAGTGGGACATATAATCCCTGGATATATTTTTCTTCTGAAGGATACTAGAATTTTTTAAAACTTTTTTCTGAATGTGTAAGAAAAATATAATTTTAAAAAATTTTATTTTATATTTTTATTTATTGTACAGTAGTGAAAGGGTTAACAGAATACATAGGTTTCAAATTCAGTGGCGTGCCCACTATTTTTTTCATAAATTTTTTTTAAAAACTTATAATTTCAAAACCTTTATTTTTAGACCTACTTGAAGCATTTAACACAAAATTTACAGCTTTTTAATTTATATAAAATTTTTATTTAAAAATTATTTATCACATTGGCTGAGATCTAAGGTATACATTTAACATTGAACTTAAAAATTAATGCGACGATTTTTTCGACATAAAACTGTCAACAATTTTGTCTGGGTCTACTACTACACGATATACAGCCATTCGAGTCAATGCAGAAAATCTTACGTCACCCATTGAATTTCTTAAGTACGTTTTGATTCCGTTTTTAGATCATTTTGATAAAAACCTATTAGGCTACAAAATGCGCTTTGACGGACTTGGCTTGGTACAATATTGTATATACTCTTTACCACATTTTCATGACCAGAAAATCTATTTGTTAAACTTGAGATTATTTTTTATAAATATATAATGAATAAGACTGATCTGTAATATTCCGTTGGATCATCTGTTTGTAAATTTGAACAGTATTTTTGTGTTCCTACCCGCCTTGGTAACTCTGATATTGAGATGTTTATATGCTGAACAATTAATAATTATTTAATAAGTAATTTTAATTAGAGCATTTGCATATATAAAAAAAAAACAGAATTTTCAATAAAAAAAAATAGCAATTGTAAATCAAAAAGACACATTTTAAATTTAAAAAATATTATTTTAAATTTTTAAACAAAAATATCAAGTGAAATTAAAAAATATGAAATGCTATTAAAAAACCCAAAAAGTCGTTCTATGGATATCACTAAAAATGGATATTCTTTGTTCCTGTGAAATCTGTGCTGATTTGGTCTTTTAAAATTGACAATCTATCGATGCTAAAGTTTGGATTTTTTTTTAATTTCAATTGTCATTTTTGGTCACTTTGGCTACATTTATGGGTCATTTTTTTTTATAAAAAAACTTTATTTTTATATTTCTATACATTTTCATTATTTTTTGTAAACAAATATAACTTGAACATTTTGGACAGCCTTTGTACGAAAGTTGTTTTCATGTATGGACTTCGTCGGAACATGAAATATAGCAATTATATTGTATGCTCTGCTCTACTTTTACTAACAAACACAACATATATGTTAGCTTTTATTGTTTTTAACATTTTATCAAATTACAAATACAAAAATTTCAAATATTTTTATAACAAATATTTTTGTTTACAATTAAAAGACAAAAGCTAAGAAGTTCTAAAACTTGGCAGCATTTTGATAAATTCTTACTTTTTAACTTATATTACTACTTTGAATGTCTAGATAAGTTAAGCTATTAATTAGATATTTTCAATTTTAACTACATATATTTGGATATAAAAATAAACTCATAATTCTGAAATTTTGGGGATTCCAGTTAAGACTTTATGAGATATTTGAGTCTCAGATTTTTAATTAAAAAAAAAAGAAATTGGAATCACGAATTTTATTGTTTTGAAAGAAAATATACAAATTAAATTATTCTATTTAGGACCTGTGCGAGGTAACTAAATAAATTCTAAACTAAATAAAATTGACCAAAAGTTTAAAAATTTCTTTAAAAAATATTTGAAAATTTTTTAAAATTTCTTAGAAATTTGAAAACCTGAATTTAATTTAGATTTTATTAAGCCAGCTCACACCCACATAAAATACAATATTTAAAAACAATAAACTCTGGCCTTTCCGGGCACGCCACTGTTACTCTAAAAAAAATTATTTTAACGTTTGTTTAAAAAATTTTACTAATATTTAGCTGAATTTACAGATAAGTGAAAAATCTTATGAATTTTTTTTATTGAAGTTTTTAATGGGAAGTCAACCAAACCTGGGAAAAAATTATTTTTTGTTGATTCTTTGGTTGGGACGGGTATTGTGCCCGCCCGAGAGGGTGTAATGGGGAGAGGGTTGGTTCAAAATTGTTTAAGCCCTGTCTCAACAGTGAGGACCTATAAGATAGGACAATAAGTATCACCCTATTTGTAAGTGCTGACATTTTTGGAAATGTCGTCGTATGCCAGTTTGATTTTGACATTCGTGAAGCAGACAGGTGCGAAATTTACAGTAAATAACAAGCAATCGCTAAACGCCTCAAGAGTGCGCAATAATTTATCAAAATTTCGACGAAATACAATTGACTATGTCTGAAATACAATTGGCTATTTCAGAAATTTAATTCACAATTTCTGAAATACAATTAACTATTTATGAAATGCAATTGACAATTTCTAAAATACAATTGACTATTTCTTGAAAATTCTTTTAATTTTCTTTGATCCACTGAATATGTATATGATTTTAAATTGAGCTTAAGATCTCTTTTTATTAAAAAAACTAATTATAAATATTATTTCCCCTGAAGAAGTCACCCAATATGGTGACAAAATATTGGGATAAATAAATATTTATAATTAATTTTTATAAATAAAAAGAGATCTTAAACTCAATTTAAAATCACACAATTGACTATTTCTGAAATACAATTGCCCATTTCTGAAATACAATTGCCCATTTCTGAAATACAATTGACTATTTCTGAAATACAATTGACTATTTCTGAAATACAATTGACTATTTCTACTATACAATTGACTATTTCTGAAATACAATTGACTATTTCTGAAATACAATTGCCCATTTCTGAAATACAATTGACTATTTCTGAAATACAATTGACTATTCTAAAATACAATTGACTATTCTAAAACACAATTGACTATTTCTGAAATACGATTGCCTATTTCTGAAATTCAATTAACTATTTCTAAAATACAGTTGAATATTTCTGAAATACAATTGACTATTTCTGAAATACAATTGACTATTTCTGAAATACAATTGATTATTTCTAAAATAAAATTGACTATTCTGAAATACAATTGACTATTTCTGAAATACAATTGACTATTCTGAAATAAAATTGTCTATTTCTGAAATACAATTGACTATTTCTGAAATAAAATTGAATATTCTGAAGTACAATTGACTATTTATGAAATACAATTGACTATTTCTGAAATACAATTGACTATTTCTGGAATTCAATTAACTATTTCTAAAATACAATTGAATATTTCTGAAATACAATTGACTATTTCTGAAATACAATTGACTATTTCTGAAATACAATTGATTATTTCTGACATACAATTGACTATTTCTGAAATACAATTGACTATTTCTGAAATACAATAGACTATTCTGAAATACAATTGACTATTCTGAAATACAATTGACTATTTCTGAAATACAATTGCCTATTCTGAAATACAATTGACATTTCTAAAATATAATTCACTATTTCTGAAATACAGACTATTTCTGAAATACAATTGACTGTTCTGAAATACAATTGACTACTTTGAAATATAATTGACTATTTCTGAAGTACAATTGGAAAAGGCGTAGTAGTGAAACTCTGTGTTACGAAGTATAGGGTTTTTAAGCTCGTAATTTATATTAACAAGAGAACTAACGTAAGAGAGAATTACAATTTCGCTGATATTTGGAATCTGATAGGAAAAAATTTAAATTCGTTTAAATAGTTTCCATTTTAAACCCGGAATTTTATTAGACAAATATACTAAAAATGTTTGATTTAGTTAAGATTTTTTTCAAGTGTAGTAGGATGGCTCGTAGTAACAACCTTGTAGTTAAAAATCTTGTTATATATTAGTGTGAATCTTTTAATTTTAGTTATAATTTAATGACTTCAAATTGGTGCATAAACAGAATAACTTTTACCACTTACCAAGTTTAGTATTATTTTATGGATAGTTAACTATCTTGAGGATATGATCATTTAATTAAGTCACTCATAAAAAAGAACTAAAACTAAAACATGTTTAAACTGAAAAACTACAGAATATATTTATACATAAAATGCTAAATGCAAAAGGTAAACTACGGGTAGCATTTTATAATCACACTTGATTAAGACAAATGTTGAATAATAATGACATTTAGCTTGCGACAGTTTTACCTTTAAATTATTCCTTACTTAAATATAAAAACCAAAAAAAAAAAAATCTAGTTGTAATTCTTAACAAAATCTTCAAGTAGCCTTAATTTTAAAATAAAACATGACAGTTTTTTTTTTTTTAGTTTAAATCTAGGTTTTTTCGTTTTGTTGGCCTTTAACGCTAAAACCGCCAACAAAATTAATTTTTTAGTGTCAAAACGATTAAACGATAAAACTTTTTGAAAAAAAAAACAACAAAAAATTTACATATTGCAGTGTGTGAAAAATTAAACTCCTCTTGGCAACAATAATAATAATATTAATAAAAAAAATTTATAAATGTAATTCTTCGCAACATTGTTGCTTAAATTGTATCATTAAAGTTTTAAAAACTCATCAGAATATTTAAATACAGTTTTGGTGATTATTTTGTATAAAATTGGGAGGTTACGATAATTGTTTAGTTTTTTTTTTATAATTTTCCAATGAAAACTCATTTAGAATTTAAAATTAGTTAATTATTGTATTTTATATGGTGTCTTAAAGGTGGGCGACCATATTAAAAACATATATATATATATATATATATATATATATATATATATATATATATGTATATATATATTATTAATCGTACACTTTTTTACACAAATTACGTAATTCACATATATACATTTATTCAGAAGTTTGTCATTATTTAACGATTTCTTATATCTCAGTTGTTTTAGTGCAATAAGCAATGTAAAAAAAAAACAATTATATACATATTTTTAGTGCAATCTGAAGTTAAAAAAAAAAAAAAATCAATTCGTATTTCAGTTTTTCACCCAAATTTTCGCCTGCACCCATTGAAAGAAATGGAAATATATTTCAAGGTATTTTATGGATAAAATTATGCACCACACAATGTATGAAATTATCTAATAATCCATGTGAATATATATATCAACATACAATGTCATATATGACCATACATGCTCTCATAAATGACCATGTATCTTCGCATTCGAAGTTTGAGAGTATATTACGGTATATTGTCATAAATGATCTTATATGCTCACATAAAGGTGGCGCAAAAGTAATCCTCCTATCAGAAAATGCTATAAATTTTGCGATTGGCCCCTAATGTCAGTTCTGTTTTGACATTTGTGTAGTAAACACATGCGAAATACACGTTAATAAACAATGTTACGCTACACTGCTCCAGAACGCGGAATATTGGTGACTATTTATTTGAGCAATAATCGCTCGGTGACTTTGGCACAACGTGAATTTTGTCGCAGATTTCCTAGCCGTCCAACGCCTACTGGTGAAACACTGCGACGTTTAGCCGTTCGCCTCGAAGAGACTGGCACAACACGAGATGCTGCCAGGCGTGGCAGACCCCGGAGTAGCCGTTCTGCAGAGAATATTGCTGCTGTAGCCGAAGATGTCATGGAAGCGCCGTCGACATCGACCAGACGACGTGCCACGCAAATGGGTATCAGTCGACGGTCTTTACAGCGAATATTTGGTACAAGATTTGAAGATGTTTCCGTACAAAGTCCAGACGGTGCATCAGCTGTTAGCTGCTGACCGCCAATCGCGTCTAACATACGCTCAAGCCATCCTTAATCACCACCAAGAGGAAGATGATTTTTCATCAAAAATAATCATGAGTAATGAGGCCTATTTCCATCTTAGCGGGTACGTAAATAAGCAAAATTTACGCTTCTGGGGCACTGTAAATCCGCGTGTAACCCACGAAGAGCCATTACACCCGCTCAAAGTCACTGTATGGTGTGCTGTTTTCGCTGGAGGAGTCATCGGACCTTTTTTCTTCGAAGACGTCGCGGGCCAAACGGTTACTGTGAATGGTGAGCGCTACAGATCAATGATCAACGAGTTCCTTTTGCCGCAACTTGATGAATTGGGATTGGAAAACATGTGGTTCCAACAGGACGGTGCAACGCCACACACTGCACGTGCCACAACCGATATGCTGAAGGATGCATTTTCCGGGCGCCTAATCTCCCGTTTTGGCGTTTTGCACTGGCCAGCAAGATCGCCTGATTTGACCGCTCCAGACTTCTTTTTGTGGGGCGTTTTGAAGTCGCGGGTTTATGTCAACAAGCCTCAGACTCTTACAGCTCTTAAAGACAATATCCGTCAAGAATGTGAGTACCTATCGCCGGAAGTTTTGGCCAAAGTGATAGAAAATGCCATAAAAAGGGCTCAAATGACAATCAACTGTGGCGGCGGCCATTTACATGACATCATATTCTCGACTTGATGTAAAAAAAATTAAAAGACCAAATAAAAATAACCCACAAGAAGAATCAAAGTTTTTAATTTTTTTTTAAATTACAGCCAAAAAACATCGGAAGGTTATTTTTGCGCCACCTTGTATAATTTATTTGTGCTCAAATATGATGATATGTATATGAATATATACGGTCATTTACCGCCTATTATCGGATCCGAAGATATATGGAAATATATGAGATAATGCATGGTTCTATAGTGAATTATATATGGACGTGTATGATCATCTATGACCATGTATATGCATATACCCGGGAGTACCCGGAGTCTACAGATGATAACCTGGAGTCCCCCATTTTTACCATGTCCCTGGCAAAAGATCTAAAATGTTCCTTAAAAATGAGTTAGTCCATACTCTAGGTAACACACATTTTAAATTTCAGGTTTCTAGCTAAATCGTTGTGGGCAGGCTTTTCTTCTTTTTGCCCTTACCCCTACGGGAAATTGTCAGAAACCTCGTCTGAGAACCTACATATCAAATTTCCACTTTTTAGTTCTAGTGGTCTTGTCAAGACCGTCAAGAGGAGAATTTTCCTCTTTTATGCCCCTTCCCGTTGGACTTTCTAAAAAATCCCCCTTAGCTGATGTCTAAGACGGAGGTGGAATCTTTTTTTTTTTTACCAAATTTCACCTTCCTAGCTCCAGCGATTTTAGCAGGCCGTCAAGGGGGAGAATTTGCACTTTTTGTCCCCCCACTCAAATTTTCGAATAATCCGGTCTTTGCTGATGTCTACAATGGAAGGTGAAGCTTCATTCTAAATTTAAACTTCCTAAGTCCAGCGTCTAGGGGAGGGTGTTAAGAGGCACACTTTTCCCTTTTGCCCCTCTCTCTAGGAATTTTAGCAAATCCTGTCTGGGCATATGTTTTCACCAGAGGAAAACCCTTCATACCAAATTTCAACTTCCTAGATCAAGCGGCAGGCCGTTTAGGCGGAGAATTTCCTCCCTTTTGCCCCTTCCCATAGGGTTTTACAAAAATCCCGTCTGGAGGAGCAACCCTTATACATAATTTCAACTTCCATTTCCCCTTACCGGAGGATTTTATAAAAATACAATCTTATCGGATGTTTTCTCCGGAGATAGAACCTTCATACCAAATTTCACTTTCCTAGCTCCAGCGCTTTTGGCAGGCCGTCTAGCAAGATGATTTCTACACCGGCCGAAGACCTTCATAATAAATTTAAATTTGCTAGCTCCAGCGCTTAGGGAAGGGTCTTAATGGCGAGACTTTTCCCTTTTTGCCCCTCCCCGTAGGAATTTTACAGGTGAATGTCTACGTCGAAGGAGGAATTCACATACCGAACTTCAACTTCGTAGCTCTTGCGAATTTGTCAGACCGTCAAAGGGAGAATTTTCCCCTTTTTTGCCCCGTCCCGTTGGATTTTCCAAAAATCAATCTGGAGAACGAACCTGCAGCGGTTTGGGCAGGCCGTTAGGGGGGAAGTTTTTCTCCCTTTGAACCCCCATTTTTACCATGTCCCTGACCAAAATTTTAAAAAGTACCTTACCAATAAGTTAGCCCATACCCCAGTTAACATGTTTTTAAAATTTCAGCTTTTCAGTAAAATCGGTGTGAGCTCGCCGTTAAGGGGGAGAATTCCCCCTTATTGCCCTCCTCGTAAGAATTTCGAAAAATCGAATTAGGTGGATGTCTACGCCGGAGGAGCAAATAATGTCCCAAATTTTAACTTACCAGCTCCAGCGTTTTTGGCAGACCGTCAAGGGGTAGAATTTTCTCCTTTTTGCCCCTTCCCTAGGTTTTCCAAAAATCCAATCTTATCTGATTTCTGCACCGGCGGAGACACCTTCATACCAAATTTCAACTTCTAAGGTCGAGCGGTTTGTGCAGCCCGCTAAGGTAGAGACTTTTCGCTCTTTTAATCCCTATTTTTACTACGTCCCTGGTCAAAATTCTAAAATGTACCTTGTCAGTGGGTAAGCACATACTCTAAGGAAAACACATTTTAAATTTCAGGTGAAAGGGAAGTTTTCCCCCTTTTTGCCCCTCAAAAACCCATCTTAACAGATGTCTACGCCAGAGGAGGAACCTATGTACCGAATTTCAGCTTCCTGGCTGCAGCTGTTTGGTCTGGGCGATGTTGAGTCAGTCAGTAACGTGTATGTACCGACTTTTGTAATAGCGAATAACTGTCATATTGAATATATTTTTGGATATCATCACTGTTCGTTATTAAAAGATTTCGCTAAACATTCATTTTTGAATCCATCTGCTTTTTTTTTAATTCAAAAGATTTTACCCACTTTTTTAAATTTAATTTCTTGTTTTTTTTATTTATTTTTAATAACAAACCTCATATTGTTCTTAACCACAAAATGGAAATTCTCTCCTACCTTTGATATTTGAGCATAGCTCGAGGTAACAAAAAATTACCACCACCACCACCGTTAACACTGGCACCTTTGGTGTTAACATTTTTATCTGTTGTCGTACAAATAATGCTACTGCTGCTGCTGCTGTTGTTATTATTGCTGATGGGGTTGTTGGTGCTGCCAACAACATCAACAACACCATTTAAATCAACAACAACATCTCTATCTCTATGACCAGCATTACCACCACTACTCTTACAACCACTAAGAACCTCTTCAACAACACAGGATGATGACAATGAGGTTGATGTTGATGATGATGACGACGATGATATTTCCGAGGATGACAATTTTAAATGTTTATTATCTGCATCTCCAATGCCAACAACAACGACAACGGTTTCTGTATTTGGGTTAACTGACATTGCATGTGAATGTTGCTGATGATGAAGTGGATGATGAGGATGTTGACGTTGATGATGATTCTGAAGTTTGCTATTATTGCTGCTGCTTTTATTTGCAAATATTCCCGAAATGCGTTGTAGATATAGAGAGGGATTATATTTGCTGGTGACATGATGCTGCTGACTATCAAACATAAAACTATCACTACTAGAACTGCCACCACTAAAACTGCTATGAATTGCAGATTGTTGTAGTGCGGTAGAAGTAAGATGTTGTTTCAAGTGCTGATGCTGTTGTTGTGGTTGCTGTAAGGAATGTTGTGGCAGTATGTGCTGTCTTTGACTTGAACGAGTTGTTATTTTCAATTGTTTGGTTGGACTATTAGATATTTTAGTATCTTTTATTGCTATTGAAGCTCTCTTCTTTATACCCCCATTATCATCATCATCATCTTCATCCTCTTCCTCGTCATCATCGTAGGGTAGGACTTCAATTGCATCAAAATCATAAGAGTTAAAATATGCTTGTTCACGTGTCCGTTTAACTTTAGCTGCTTCCGAAGTATGATAATCAATTTCAGCCGTATTATGACTTCCCACTGTTGAGGGTGGAGTTTTATGATAAATTGGCATAACTTGTGAATGAAATTTTTATAGTGTTGTTTTTTTGTTTGTTTGTTTAAATCTGTTTTTAGTTTACACACAACAATAATTGATTAAATTTCTACCAGCGGCATTTGTTTGAAAGTGTATCAATAAAACCAACTGAAGAAAACAAAAAACAGTATTGGAAGAGTAGTTAAAGTGTTGGGATAATGTTGCGGTTGATGTTGCTATTGATTATGTTGCCTGTTGTTGTTGTGTGTTGTAATTTGGGATTTGAGGTGTGCTTCTTTTTGTTGTTGTTGGGGATTTTTTTTTTATTATTACTCGTTGTATGGATAATGATGTTGTTTTTTTGGGGGGGGATTTGGTTGTTGTTGGTTTGGTGTTTATATTCTGAAAAATATAAGAAAGTTTAAAATGTAATTTGTGTTGGAGTTTATTATGCGGTTGTTTGTCTTTAATTTTTAAAATTCATTTATTTACAATTTAATACTTTTAAATTTCGATTGGTTGAATTTAATGTGTTTCTTTATTTTTGTGGGTTTTTAAAGAGATTTTACAATATTTGAAAAGTTTTAATAATTTATGTTTGCAATCATTGGGGATATTCACTTTGAAGGGATAAATTTGTATTTTTTGTTTTATAGTAAAGAAAATAAGTTATGTTGCAAGAAAATCCATGGATAAATTTCTAAGTTGTAGTTAAAATAATTTATATGTAAAAAATTTATAAACTTATCAATAATTCTAGTGCTGGTAGTGTTTCTATACCATTGTGGTACAGTTTATATAGAGTTTATACTGATATATTAATCCGATCGACTCAGAATCACTTTCTAGGTAGATTTTGCGTTGTCCAACCGTCCGTATTTTCATATGAAATTAACGAGAATTCCAACCTCTAGTTCACAAAGATCACAAATTGTGTGAACTAACAGGTCAATTGAGAAGTCCCCGGCCTGACACATAGATGGCGCTACTAGACTTAAATCGATATGATTTTTAGTTAGCCCTAACCTTCAAAAGACACGTGTATAAATTTGACAGCTCTCGGATCATAAAAAAAAATCCACAAAATGATTTCGAATGACCGTAAATTTAAATGGAATGAAATAGCAGGTACTCTAAAGATATTAACTGAACGTATATGGGTATGAGAAAGCTCTGTGCAAAGTGGTTGCCGTGCGCGCTCACTTTTGACCAAAAACAAGTCAGTAAAAACGAAGGCGAAAATCCATTCGAAATGCTTCGAAATGCTTCCGCATCCACCGTATTCTTCAGATCTGGCCTCCAGCGACTATTTCCTGTTCCCAGATCTCAAAAGAATGCTCGCTGGGAAGAAATTTTCGTCGAATGGAGAGGTGATCGCCGAAATTGAGGCCTATTTTTTAGTAAAGGACAAATTGTACTACACAAATGGTATCGAAAAGTTCGGGGGTCGCTATAATCAGTGTATCACCTTTGAAGAGAACTATGTTGAATAAAAAAAATGAATTTTGCCAAAAAATGTGTTTTAGTATGGTAGGCCGGGGACTTTTCAATTGACCTGTTATAGGTTGCAATTCTGATGACTATTGGATGAAAATGGTTATATATGTTTGTAATGTTCCAGAGTACTTAGACGTGAAAAATATCTTCAAGAACAGCGTCTTCGTACTAAAGTCCTTGCTGCCCCTCGGGGCAGTAAAAACTTTTGGTCGTTCGTTAAAAGAGTAAGGAACAATGCTAGTTCAGCTATCTTAACTCTTTTAAAGGGTGACTGAACCTGTTGATAAAGCTAACCATTTTGCTGAAATGTTTGTAGGAAACTCATTCTTGCCGGAAAGCTATCAACCACTACCCGAACACGAGAGAATATCGTGTACTATGCCTAAGATATTCTTCAGCGCTCGTGCTGTTTAAAAAGGTTCTTGGAGATCTCAATGTAAACCAGTCGCCGGGGCCGGATGGTATAACAGCACTGCTGCTGAAACAGTGCTTTTCGACCTTAGCCCTTTTATTGGCGAAAATGTACAGCTTTTCTTACCGTGCTGGTAGCTTCCCTTCATGCTGGAAGGTTGCCAATGTTCAGCAATCCCCAAGATGGGTTCGGCTAATAACCCTGAAAATTACCATACAATCGCAATAAGTTCTGCCCTCTGGAAGGTCATGGAAAGCATGTTAAATTACCGTTTTGTGAATTATCTGGAGGCAAATTCACTTTTGAGCGATCGACAGTATGACTTTCGTAGAAGCCGTTCTAAGAGAGATCTGATAGCGTTCTTCCCGGAGCGTTGGAGTAGATCCATTCATCGGTTTGGTGAAAACAGGGTGATTGCTCTTGATATTTCAAAAGCGTTCGACCGTGTATCGAAACTAATTGCCTTTGGTGTCGGTAATGATTTCTCTCGATTTATTTCGAGCTTCCTCACAGATCGCTCTATACGTGCTGTAATAGACGGGATCTCATCCGACGAGTTTCAGTTAAATTCAGGGGTACCGCAAGGTTCCGTTCTTTCTACTTCTCTATCTTTCTTGTCTTTTTAAATGACCTTCTTGGTTTAACTTTCAACCCTATCTACTCTTTTGCTGATGACAGTAACATTTGTCATTCATTTTCCTTCGATCGCAGGCCTCTTAGAGGTTGGGATCAGGAGGAAAATCATGAATGATACACTTAATCGGGACCTCTCGTTAGTTTTAGAGTGGGGTCGTACAAATAGGACGTAAGACCCAATGTTGTGTGATGACTCATAGGGTTTTGGAGTCTCCAGCGTCATCTGTCCAATTGTACATAGAGTATCGATAGTGAGGAATCGGAAACTCTTGATGTTCTAGGCATGAGAATTCAGTGTGATATCCGTTGGAATAAACACATTTTTAAAGTGTCGAAAGAAGCATTCAAGTGTGTAGGTTTTTTAAAACGGTGCAAGAAGTACTTCACCCCATCCGATCTCCGTACTCTCTGTACCACCTGTATCCGGCCAAAATTGGAGTATAACTCCCATATATGGGCAGTTGCTTCAAGGTCTAGTTTGGAACTTTTGGACCGTGTCCAAAGAAGGGCTTCGACGCTTATCAATGACAGTAGGATATCTAGTTGTATTAATTCATTGGAGCATCGACGTAATGTGGGCTGTGTGACACTGTTCTATCGATACTAACATGAGATATGCTCTGCTGAGATGAGTGAACTTATCCCTCGGGCCCGGGTTTTTGTCCGAAATACTCGCTTGTCCAGTAGATCCCATCCCCTTGTGGTCAATTGTCCAGTGAACCGCACAACACATTACAGTAAAAATTCGTTCATAAGTCGGACTAGTTGTATGTGGAATAAACTCCCCGCAGAGGTCTTCCATGACAACTATAATATAGGGAAATTCAAAAACACTACTACCTCTTTCCTCCTTCTCAGAACCTATTTTCCTGACATCAGCACAATGCACAGGGGGCAACCCCTGAGTGTTGATACATAAAAAGGGTGATTTTTTGCTATTTGGTTTTTCAGTGTACATTTTTACAGTGCAATAAAAAAAGATTTGTGACATCTCACAATGCCAAAAATGCTTAGTAAGGTTTGCGATGAATAAATTAACAAAAGAACGACGCTTGCAAATCTTGGAATTTTATTATCAAAACTCGTGCCGTGTGAGAAAAGTGTTTCGTAAATAACGTTCATTTTATGCTCGTCATAATCGACCCACCAAACAGGCTATTCAAACTGTTGTGACCCAATTTCGCATTAGTTTCAATTTATTGGTCATTTATCCACCAATCCGTATGCGAACAGTGCGTACCGAGGAGAATATTCCTGCTGTATCGGCAAGTGTCAATGAAGACCACTTGGAAAATACAGCAATTTTAAAATGTGTCAAAATTTAGCTAATGATGTTTTAAAAAAGATCCTTAAATTTGTATTTTCCCGAGTAAAAAAAATTGATCTGGCGCAATATTTAATCATATTTAATTTAATATTATTTAATATCTAGCTGATCGTATTTGATTCGAAAAATGGCAGATTAAATAGTCCAGCAATATGTTTGGGGATAAGTAAGATTTAAATTTATCCGAAAACTTTCAGATAGAATTGTATTCAACAATATAATATTTACGCAATTTAGTTTATTAAAAAAAAAATATAAAAACTTTTTATTTAAAAACAAAAATAATTTTTTTTTTTAAAAAACAATGCCTTTGCTAGAATTTGAACTTGGTCTGCCAGAGTTGTAGTGAGTTAAGCACTCAGCAGTGTGCGGCTGCCTTTATTAGACTACATTTTTCGTATAAAACAAACAGTTTCAAAGAATTATCTGAATATTTTTTATTATGATAGAAGCACAATTATGTGTGAAACAAAATATCCGCCAAATGCTCGCCACGGCTTCGGTGGCATACCTCTATCCGATGGTCCATATTTTCAATGACTCTGAGACATAATTGAGATTCCATGTCGTTAATGTGCCGAATTATCTCATCCTTTAGCTCTAGAATTGTTCTTGGCTTATTGACGTACACTTTTTCTTTTAAATATCGCCAAAGAAAGAAGTCCAAGGGTATCAAATCACATGATCTTGGCGGCCAATTGACATCGCCACGACGTAAGATATAACACGGCCATTGAATTTCTCGCGCAAAAGAGCCAATGTTTCGTTGGCTGTGTGACAAGTGGCACTATCCTGTTAGAACCACCTATCGTGAATGGGAAAAATTTCTACGTATCATGGCTGAAATAATGAGACAAAATTGGTTCTGTACTTATCTGGTTTTATATAATTATATACAGTAGAATGGCGATAATTCGTAATCCCAACAGAACAACAGCTTTTTTTTTATGAATTAGAGGGGTTTACGATTTGTTGAGATTACGATTTATAGTGGTAAAATAAAATAAAATACGAAATAAAGTGTTTTTTTATTTCAATATTAAAGATCTCCTTGGCATTGTAATCTTTTATTAGTTCCTTTAGTTTGTCACTCCATTTCGCGCAAATACCATCATAAACAGCAAAACTTTCACCACAAATTTTAATGACATATTGTTCCGCTTTTTAAGACGATCTAGCTTTGAATTTTTTTGTCATAAAAACTGTTTTTTTTTTTTATATTAACAAAGGGTCGCCCACAGGAGTATTAGACTGCCAACATTCCGTAAACCAATAATACTTTTCGAAGGTGCTGACAATATAAATTCTTTCTCTTGTGCATTATTGAATTGAATTCTTGTGCATTATTGAATTTCAAATTCCTTATAGGCTTTTTACACTGAACCACATCTTTGCGAAACGCATGGAAGATGTTGAAAATGTGAAACAAGTGTTTACATTGGCAACATCTTTCATCTGTTATTTATTCAGCTGTCAAAAAAATAAATTAAAAAGACGCATAATTTTTGTTAAAAATAAAAAATGGATTAAGAGAAAGCATTAATCATTGGAGTAGTTGTTGCTTTGCAAGAACAAACCCGAATTTTAATGCAGTACATTGAAATATTAAAGGCCATACTGGAAGAAGATGATGATGAAGAAGAATTTTTGGTAGACAGAAGTATGAAATTATTACATCTGCCGCTAATTTTCCTTTGTTGAATAATTACTTTTTTCTGTTTATTTTCTGCAATGTCAGTTTGCTAGTGATGGCACAAAGAAAATCGATTTTTTTGTGCCATTTTTTTTAGTGATGACACTTAAAATAACGAAAGATGTAAGATGGAACAAAATGGGATAGGATCATCTTTTGTAGATGTAGAATTTTTGGCCTGATGATTTGATTTTGGAAAGATGTTAACATCTTTGCAAATTGATAAAAGATGAAAGATGTAGCTCAGTGGAAAAAGGCTATTAGTTGCATAATTTTTTTTTACACCATTATCATTAGCTGAAATAATTTGTTGCTTTTCAATACAGATAATGTTGAATGCCTACGCATCTTTGATATTTTTACGCGACTGAAAAAAACTGATCAACAGAAATCATAAAGAATTTCATTCTTTAAAGTATCGGTAATAATTTCAGCTAATGATTTTTTTAACGAATTGTAAGATATTTTTAAAAATCAATTACGATTTATAAGAGGTTTTGTATTTATCGAAAAAAAATACGAAGTACCGAGGGGACCAAAATGTATGTGAATATTACGAATTATTTTGTTTTCTCAAGAGGCCGACAGTTTGTTACGATTTATCAAGATTTTAGAATTATCGGGGTACGAATTACAGCGATTCCCAAGAAGAACGCAATTTTTAAATCTGGCAACATTCGAAGTGTCATTGTTTGACATTTGAACAATTGTTATTGTTTGCTAGTAGAAGGTACGAGGTTAGTAAAAATGGAGCGCTACACGAATGAACAACGCATTCTCATTGTGAAATTGTTTTACCAAAATGGTGAAAGTTTTGCGGCTACAGTTCGCAAATTGCGATCAATGCTCCAAAAGAGTCAACTGTAAAGAGATTAATGGATAAATTTGCCGAAACTGGGTCTGTTAGTGATGTAAAGACGACAACGCGCCATCGACCAGGTCGATCGACCGAAAATGTCGCAGCTGTACGTGATGATGTCGCTCAAACTCCAAATCCACTTTGCAGCGAATTTTGACGAAAGATTTGCATCTTCATGCATACAAAGTTCAATTGACTCAGGAACTGAAGCCAGCTGACCATGGACAGCGAAGGGAGCTCGTTAATTGGGTATTGGAGAGACAACATGAAAATGCTGATTTTGCCGATAAAATCATCTTTAGTGACGAGGCCCATTTTCATCTTGATGGCTTCGTCAATAGGCAGAATTGTCGCATTTGGGGTGAGGAAAATCCTCGAGTGATTCACGAGAAGCAAATGCATCCTCAACGCGTCACTGTGTGGTGTGGTTTTTGGGCTGGAGGAATCATTGGACCTTTTTTTTTATGAAAATGAGGCAGGTCAAGCGCAAACAGTCAATGGTGTTCGGTATCGTGAAATGATAACCAGTTTTTTCTTGCCTAGAATTGAAGAAATGAATGTGGAGGGCATGTGTTTCCAACAAGAAGGCGCCACATGTCATACAGCCAGAGAAACAATTCAATTGCTGCATCAGTCATTTCCCGGTCGTGTTATTTCGCGTTTTGGAGATCAGAATTGGCCGCCTAGATCGTGCAATTTAACACCATTAGATTTTTTTCTTTGGGGTTTTTTGAAGTCGATGGTTTACGCGAATAAGCCGACGACGACTCAAGCCTTAAAAGTGGAAATTGGACGCTGCATTAATGAAATACCGCAGCATTCATGCAAAACGGTCATTGAAAATTTCATTAAAGGATCGCGTGCATGCCAGCAAAGCCGCGGCGGCCATCTGCACGATATATTGTTCCATACATAACCTCATTCTGTCTACTTTACGATATACTAAAGTTTCACGATTTTTTTTTAAATATCTATGTTTTATTTAAAATTTAAAAATTGCGTTCTTCTTGGGACACCCTTAATAATCATATTTTAAGGAGTAAGAAAAAATTTCAAGAAATTATAATAAATAATATCTAAACTTTTTTACTTGGGTTGTCAAAAATATTTAAAATAAATTTAAAATCTTCAAGTTTACTATTTTTTTTCTCTCTTACTTTATATGTTTTAACAAGAATCTGGGGTTAAAAAGATTTCCCAACCTTTGCATGGAAATCATCATGTCTTATACTTGTATCCTTTTAGATTTGCGTATTTTTCATCAAACTGTCACTTTGTATGTTGCTCAAGATTAGCGTATGACACAATATTGTGTGTTTTTATTATTAAATATTTCTTAACATTTTTGTGTCACCGGGAATTTGTTCAATTTAAATTTCCATTTTACTCATACACAAAGTGCTGTTAACATCATACCCAACATATTTTCAATGATTTGTTTTTGCTCCAGTAATTTATTTTTTTTTGTTAAAAAAAAACAAGTTTCAATTGTCGCGATTATGCTATATGTATAACCGACATTTAGTGTAATAATAGTATTTTTTTATCTTTTATAATTTTGAATATTTTTTTTTTATATTCAGGCGGATGTTAGTTAATTCAGATAGACAGACAGACATTTATAATTCAACACTTACTTTAGACTCTTATAAACTCTTATTTTTTGTAGAAAAAAAATTAAATGTTGGCAATAATAATTAGATAACAAGAGTGCGTTTTTTACACCGTTATCATTGCATAAATTAAAATTAAAAAAAAGAAACCAAAACATTAGGGACATTCACTTTACCCCAATTGAAAATGGTTTTCAATTATAATAATTGTAGCCTATTTTTTGGTGTGATACCACAAATAAAATAATGACATTAACAAAAATAAAATTATATACTGTGAGCGTCAAAAGAAACTGCACACGTTGGTTTATTACAGGTTGGTTGAAAAGTTCCTGCTCTCGAAATGAAAGAATACTGTTTTTGTTACGAAATATATTTTTTTATTCAATATAATCTCCTAGAAGCTCAATACACTTGTTCCAATGATCTTCCAATAATTTTATCCCATCCTTGTAATGGTTTTCTGGAAGCTCTGCAAAATAACCGTCTACGGCTGCTATGACCTCTTCATTCGACGAAAAATGCTTTACACGAAGGAATTGTTTGAGATTTCTGAAGAGATAGTAGTCACTGGGAGCCAATACTGGTGAATACGGTGGATGTTCAAGCAATTCGTACTTTAATTCTTTGAATTTAGCCATCGTCAAAACACTTTTGTGAGCAGGTGCATTGTCTTGATGAAAAATGATTTTTTTCTTCTTTAAACCAAGTCTTTTCTCACGATTTTTTTCATCCAGCTGATCCAAAAGGCTGCAATAATATTCAGAGTTGATTGTTTTACCTTTCTGAAGATAATCAATCAACAAAATTCCTTTTGCATCCCAAAAAACTGATGCCATAACCTTCTTTGCTGATCGTTGTGACTTCACCTGCTTTGGAGCTGAACAACCAGCTTCAGTTCACTGTAAACGTTCTTGTTTCAATTTAGGATCATGGTGGTAGATCCAATAGCCTGTTCCTCGATCTCGAACGAAAAACTAGTCGAACGATAGCAAGTCACTCGAATTCGAATCAATTTGGGTTTCTCTATTTCGAAAGCCTTCGATCGACTTGACTTACGTGTGTCAATTTTTGTTTCTTACGCATTTACAAATCACAGAGATGCCAGATCATATATTTTGAGTATTTGTTACAATTTTCTTTAAAAGTAGCAAAAATACTACTAAACTGCTTAAAGACAAAAACAACCCTGCTTAACAGTGATCAGCTGTATATGACAAATGAAATAAAAAAATAACAATAAACAAATCAATTTTTATTTGAGAATGTGTTTATTTTTGAAAATGTTTGTTATCGATTGGTTGTGAGTAAGATTGATAATCGGAAAGCTTTTCTGTTGCCTGTTGCTGTTGTCTGTTCGGTGCGGTCACTGCTCTTGTAAAATAAAAGATGTAAAATAAAAAAATGTAAATATGAGCTTCTTGGGCAAACGTAAGCCACAAACAACACACATACCTTTTAAAACTCATCAACAGCGTAATAGGGGGTGAAACGGAGTTTAGTTTTCTGGTTAAATTTTCCTCCTCTGCAGAAAATTGGTTTGCTCCGAACACCAAAGTCCCTCTCTCAAAATCAGGCCTTTCTTCCATATAAAATACATGCGTCTTCGGCTGGTCCATTGTTGATTTTTTTTAACTAAAATTTAAATTCTTAATAAACTAAAATTAATTATATTATTTTGTACTTACCTTTTGTTATCCCTTGCTTTTTTTACTTCATTTTGCTATTAAAAATATCAAATATATATTTACTCGACAAAAAAATAGCAAGTGACTGATTTTGACATTTGCGTTCGAGCTGTTCGAAATAGAGAAACCAAATTTTGTATGAAAACAGTTACGTTTTCAATTGACTTGTCGTTCGAGCAACCTGTATATGAACAGTTTCTTTTGACTCTTGCTCCTTAACCAAAAGGTCCTTGCTTTTCATTTCCCTTTTTCTAGTAAAGCTTATTTTTGCCCCTTAAATAAACCAAATTTGTGGACTGCAAAAGGGTAAGTGGGAGCAGCATTTTAGTAAAAAGTTTATTGTAAACAAACAGAAAAATCATTGAATTATTAACTTAACCCATTATTTGTTTGATCATGCATTTAAAATCATATTTGACATTTGTACAAGTCATGTATGGTTTATTATCGTAAAATCAATTGAAACATACAAAATATGCCACACGTATAAAATCATATTGGAAAATATTAATTGCAAATTGTGTTCATTAAGTAATCAATGAATATTATTTAACATAAACAACACCTTTTTTTTTTTTTGAAACTCACTTCTACAGCAACAATAAATAAACATTTAATCATACGACATCATAACCTCTGTCGTGTAACTCCTTACTCTCACATAAAAACAAATCACTGTCAAAAATTCCTAAGAGTCATTAAAATACCCAGCAAAATCACACATTACAAAATAATGTATACAGTAATGTGCGACCAAAGGAGCACTCAAAATATTTTTACAGCAACTGGCAGTAGTTTATTATATGGTTTTAAATGATTAAATATTAAAAATATAAAGAAATTTATTTTTCAATATTTTTTTTTTTTTTTTGACATAAATTACATATAAATACGGATTTTCTGTTGCAGTTAATATTTTCATTAAAAATGATAATTAAAAAATGTTTTAATATTTTTAATAGTTATTAAATGCTGATAGTTAAAATAAACCAAATAAATGAAAGTCATTTATTTTTACAGACCTTTTTTTACACATTTTTTTATAGTTAATTTCTGAAAGTCATTTATTTTTACTAAAAGTCGTTTATATTTACAGACTCTATAGTTAATTTTAATGACATTAAAAAAAAATAAATAAACGAAATCTTATTTATTTATACAGATTTTGTAACAAATATTATTTGTTTTTAACGGTTTTTTTGGTAAGTTTTTTAACAGTTAAAATTAATCAAAAATCAGTTATTATATTTGGATATTTAAAAATAAATGAAAAATTCTTTAGATTTAAATAATAAATTTACTAAACCTGTTTTAAGTGATTTTTCATTTAATTAAATTACATTTTCAGTGTACACAGTGCACTTAATTAAAGAATTTGAAAATTTTAGGTAACTACGATTGCAGGAGAAGAATGGATGCAATATTTGTGCTTTCTATACAAAAATTGTATATATTTATACCCGGTTAAGACGAACTGCAAAGGATCAGAAAAATTAGTTCGTTTTAAGCTAGTTTCGTATTAAACTTGGTAAAATTTATTTAACAAATTTTAATTATTCATAATATATTAAAAGTGTTCTAAAAATAATTTCAAAAATTGTGAAATTCTTTCATTTGATTTCTTAAAAAAAAATATTTGCGATAAATTTAAAAATTCGGATTGTTCAGTTTAGACCTATAAAAACATAATTCCTTAAATCAATTTTCAAATCTGATTTAAATTTTGACGAATTAATTTTTCTACCATTATTCAATCTTTATCTTATTAGAAGAATCAAATTGATTTAAATAATTCCTTTTTTTTAAACCAAACGAAATAATTCAATTTGAATAATTCAATTTTAAATCAAAGAATCAAATCAATTTTGTTTGATTCGCGAATCAAAAAAGGATTATTTTAATTCTCGAATATAAAATATTTTTTTTTTTTTGTAAGTCACGATTAATTTAATTTTAAACCAGAAGGGTTTCAGGATGTCTTCCGGACCTGACTCATTTTTATAAACGCAGTATATTAATACTCTACTAGAGCAAAAAATTTGTCCGTTTTGCGCTATCTCGCTTAGTTTTCGAGATACCAAGCATTTTAAAAAATTACAATTTTACAAAATGACGAATATGTAGAAAACTAAGCGAGATTTGCAAGTTAATTTTAGTATTTTTTATTTTGTTTTAATTCGCAAATCGCGAATTAAAAAAGTATTATGTTTTAAATTATTTGATTCAATTCAATCAAAAAAGATTTAAATGAAATTGATTAATCAACTATGATTTTAAATTTGATTTATAAACATTAAATCAACTCGCTGATTTACAAAAATAATTATTTTTTCGCGAATTAATTCAATAAAGATGTATCTTTTTAAAGGTCTGGTTCAGTTTAAAATTTTATGATGGTCTTAAAAATCCTTCATCATTTGTACCCCAAGTAAATTAAAAACTCTATAATTAAAAAGGTCTACAAGTTTATTATGCATTTTAAGTTTAACGTTTTAAAAATGTTGTGTTATTTTGACCCCCAATGCGCATAAGAGTTAGTGTCCTTTTTTTAATGTCAGTGTCCGGCTTTGGAGAAAAGTTATGTCGATCTTAATCAAAATCCATATATTTTTTTTTTAATCCATAAAAAACTATCAAAATATTTTGACAAATTTTCTAGAAAACCCAAAAAAATCTATAAGTTTAAACTTTGACCTCAGCGGAATGCAGGGTTCAGTAAAATTTCCAGTATATAATCCTTATGACTTTAATCAAAATTCATAAAAGACTAACAAAATCATTCGATAAATTTTCAAGAAAATCCCAAAATATCAATAAGTGTGAACTTTGACCTTAGCGGAATGCGGAGAACGATAACTGAAGTCGATAAAGTTTCCAGAATATAATCCATATGATCTATTCATTCATAGAAAACTTACAAAATCTCTCAATAAATTTTCAAGAAAACCTCAAAATATCCATAAATTTGACTTATGAAATCAGCGGAATGCGAGGGACTTTAAATAGGGTCCAATAAAGTTTCATTAACATAATCTTTGTGAATTTAATAAAAAACTTCTTAATTTTGTTTATTGGAACTTAACAATATTAAAACAATTTGACCCTTTGGACCAAGTTGTGGCAATAATGAAATAAAATAATTTTTCCCAACCAAATGTTTTCCTGATACAATTAAAATATTTGGTTTCAACTGAAATTCTGGTGCATTAACCGAATTTCGGTTGCGACAAACAAATAAATTGGTGGATCCAACCAAAGCAGTCATTTGACTCTGAATTCATTTGACTCTGAATCTGTTTTCTCTGTGTGGCGTTTGACATCAGGAATGGCTTGGGGTATTTGATATAACTCGGATGATTTCCAATTGATTTTTAATTTTTAAAATTTTTTTTTTGAACATTATTAGTATTGACTACAATTCTCTAATCATTCATTGCAAAAAAAAATGTTTTTAATACCAAAATTAAGGGAAAAACTAATAAAGGAATTTTTTTACATTTGTAATTACTAATCAAATTTTCAATCTATTTCCGTCTCAATTTTGCTTTATTCAATTGTCATCAAATTTCAGATATATTATTTTTATATACACCCAAAAAAAATTAACTTATTTGGAGGAAAAATTGAAATGAAAACGGCGCCAAAGATACTTTTAACCAAAATTAAATAAAATTTTCCTTGAAATTAAGAAACAAATTTGGTAAAAATTTCTAAATTATACAAAAATTTTACTATTGAGAACTAAATTTGTATTAGAAACCAGTAAAATTTCCTCCTAATTTGTTCATTTATCATTTTAAATTTTACTGTTAGTTAGGAAATGTTTCCTTGGTTGTAAGAAAGAATTTATTTTTTTTAAGTTCATTAGATATTTTTTTTTACCAAAAACTAGGACTTAATTTTCTAAAAATAAGAAAATATTTTCTAACATTAAGTTAAATATCACTTCTTTTAAGTGAAAATTGTCCTTAAATTTAATAAAAATATTTTCTAATAAATATGAAACTGTTTCTATGATAAATAATTTTTTTATCTTTTGCAAACAATAATTTAAAGTATATTTTAAAATATACTTTAAGTTCAATTTATAAGACTTAGCAATTTTTGACTAACGAACCAAAAATTACAATCATGCAAGATAATTCTATTTAATGGATACTTTAATTTCTTTCCTTTAATAACATTCTTTTCTTTAAAATTAGGAAAATTATTTCGTTTGTTTTGAATTTAAATATTGAAAATAAGTTAAACGTTTTTCAGCAAAAACTAAATTTTTCTTCGATTTAAGAAAAATTTACTCAAATTTTATTTAATTTATCTAAAGAAATCTTTATGAAAAAAAATCCTATACCTAAGGTTAAATTAGAAAACTTCTACTTGAAAAAAAAGTGTTTTATTAAAATTTTTAAAATTTTTCTGAACTAAGTTGCCTGAGAATTTGCTCTAGATATAGTTCATCAGTTTCTAAAATTAAATAAATTTTTATTATTATATAGGAAAAAGTTTATTACTTGTTTTTAATCGCCTTAAAAATTAGAAATTGGTAGACTTAAAAGTGAATTTAGAAATGGCTTTCTAAAATTTAGGTTATTTCAAGTACTTTCTCATTTTAAGTTAGACATATTTTTTGAACTAAATGGGAGTAAATTATGTTCTAAATTTTTTTAACTAAATTTAGTTTTATTATATTTTAGTACGTAATTTTCTTAGTATTAAGATGTTTTCTTAAAAATTGATCAATTTTTACATAATAAACTTGATGTTTTCTAAAATCAAAAATATTACTTCGGAAAGATAAGAACTATTTCTGAGTAAATATATAAACTATATATAAACTAATTTTTATTCAATTTAAGAAAATTTTTCTAATAACTAATTTATTTTTTGAGCTTAAGGTTTGTTTTTTTTTTTATAAAAAAATTATTTATTTTTCAATATTTTGCTACACCATTGTGTAGCATCTTCTAATAATAAAACAAACCTTAAGCTAAAAAAAAAATAAATTAGTTAATAACAAAAAAAAAAAGTTTAAATAAAAGATAAAAATTTTTCGAAGTTTAAATTAATTTTTTTTAAGTAAAATTTTTAAATTATTTTAAAGGAAATTTTGGATTAATTATTATTAATTAATTATTCATGTCTTTTTTTGAGTGTAGAAATCCTTTCTCCAAAAACACTTTTTTAAAAAAAAAGTCCATTTAACTCAGAACATCTCTAATGGATCTTTTATCTAGGAAGTGATAAGGTAACTGATTATATAGACGCTTACAGGGATCGAAAAAGTAATGTGTCTAAAAATAGATTTTCACAAATCGTTTATATTATTTTACGTTTATTTTGTATTTTAAAATAATGCCAAAGGAAGAAGTTATCATTTCAAAGTAATACATGAATTCGACGCATTCATTACCAAAATTTTGCTGGGTAATATACAAGGTGGCGCAAAAGTAATCCTCCTATCAGAAAATGCTATAAATTTTGCGATTGGCCCCTAATGTCAGTTCTGTTTTGACATTTGTGTAGTAAACACATGCGAAATACACGTAAATAAACAATGTTACGCTACACTGCTCCAGAACGCGGAATATTGGTGACTATTTATTTGAGCAATAATGAAGATGATTTTTCATCAAAAATAATCATCAGTGATGAGGCCCATTTCCATCTTAGCGGGTACGTAAATAAGCAAAATTTACGCTTCTGGGGCACTGAAAATCCGCGTGTAACCCACGAAAAGCCATTACACCCGCTCAAAGTCACTGTATGGTGTGCTGTTTTCGCTGGAGGAGTCATCGGACCTTTTTTCTTCGAAGACGTCGCGGGCCAAACGGTTACTGGAAAACATGTGGTTCCAACGGGACGGTGCAACGCCACACACTGCACGTGCCACAACCGATATGCTGAAGGATGCATTTCCCGGGCGCCTAATCTCCCGTTTTGGCGATTTGCACTGGCCAGCAAGATCGCCTGATTTGACCGCTCCAGACTTCTTTTTGTGGGGCTTTTTGAAGTCGCGGGTTTATGTCAACAAGCCTCAGACTCTTGCAGCTCTTAAAGACAATATCCGTCAAGATTGTGAGGACCTATCGCCGGAAGTTTTGACCAAAGTGATGGAAAATGCCATAAAAAGGGCTCAAATGACAATCAACTGTGGCGGCGGCCATTTACATGACATCATATTCTCGACTTGATGTAAAGAAATTAAAAGACCAAATAAAAATAATCCACAAGAAGAATCAAAGTTGTTAATTTTTTTAAAATTACAGCCAAAAAACATCGGAAGATTATTTTTGCGCCACCCTGTAGAAGACAAGACAACAACAACAAAAAAACTTTTAAGTAAATACAAATAAATTGAAATCATTGAATTTTTATTGGCCATAATTATTTTTCATCTTATTAACAATTCGTTGGCATTAAATTAATTTATAATCATCAAAATAGTATTTTTAAACTCTTTAAGTTTAAGATTTACTTATTTTTTATGTTTTCTTGGTTTATAGGAGTAATTACACAATCAGTCAGAGCTGTTAGCAGCTCAGTCAGTAAGTCAGTCAGTTAGTTAGTTAGTCAGCCAAAAGCAATGAGCTGTAACATTAAACACCAACCAACCAACCAACAACAGCAGCAACATCAGGCCAGTCAACAGGCAGCAGCATGTGTGCCATGGTCACATATTTAGCAAACTTTTTTTATCTCTTCTAACAGAGTAATGATTTTATACTATTCGCTGGCTGGGCTGCTAACAAAAAGCAAAGTCATGCTGTAGCATGCTCTAAAACTGCATTTGAGGTATTAAAAGGCAAAACATTTGTGTCTAAAACCAACTTGAAAAATTGAAATTTTAGCCAATTTAAAATAATTTTTATTTTCCTAAATTTGAAACTCACTTAAATCACTTTAAAATCGAATCAGGGCAATTTTTTTTTCCTTTCTTAAATACAATTTAAGTTTAGGCTGCTGTTTAAGGTTCTTTTTTAATGAGACATGGAAACAAATCATCAATCAAAACAGAAGCCAAAAACAAAAGAAAATGTTGTCATCTCATTATGGGGTCCATAAGTCAACATACTGTTTGTTAGGCTGGCACATATTTATCGGCAATAATTTATTTATTATTATGTGTAGTTTTCTAAGGAATTGGGGTGAACAATTAAAATCTGTTTTTAAAGATGTTACATAATAAGCCCTAATGAAATAAAACCCAAAAAAATAAATATTCCAACCCAATGAAATAAAGCCTAAAAAAATTAAATACGCATTAAAAGAAAAAAATTAAATAATAACCAAAAGCAACCCAGCAAGAAAAATGGTAGTCATTCTCTAACTATAACTTCTTTCATTGCTTCCTAAACTTCAGTTGACATTCTTTTATGATTTTTTGGTGTCATTCTAAGGCACTTCCAAAATAATTCATGTGTTCATATTTCAAATGCAGTGATCTGGATATAAACCTGATGCATATCTTAAAAAATCACTCTTCATTACTTCCAAAGCATATGTTATAGTATATTGTATATTTTTTGAATCTAAAGAATTTATTCAAATATGAAAAAATAGTTCTGATGAATTTTTTTTTAATTTTTTATTAAATCATTTTTTATATTTTAGTTTAAAATTTCATGAGGGTTAGAATTTATGCAGCTTGGCAAAGTTTTGAAATATCAAGAAAAACAGATTTTTGTAACCTTTAATTCAAACTAGCTGGGCTGTCATTTGCATTTTTTTAGCCTTAAATATTTATGAGGACGCAATCTGTGCATTTTTGCATTATGTTTATTATTTGACACTACACCATTTCCAGTTTTAATTTAGAATTTATCAAAATAATTTTAAAATTGTGTAAAAATTATTTCAAATTGCCCAAAAATGTTTTAAAATTGTGCAAAAATTATTTAAAAATGTTCAAAAATATTTTAAAATTGTCTAAAAATGTTTCCAAATTGTACAACCAGTTTTTAAATTAACCAAAAATATTTTAAAATTTGTCTAAAAATTCATTAAAATTTTTGAAAAATGTTTCAAAAATGCTTTTTCACTAATGCAGAATTATTTATTTGTTTTAATACAGAGTATTTGTATATCAATGCATACATTTCACTTCTTTAAACTTATTTTTCTGCATTTTTATTAATTAAATATTTATCAAAGCTTAAATACTACAAAGTATATGAACATTTTCCACTCATGCATCAGAATATCTAATCATTGTATTATCATTGCTTCCTTAGAGTAAAGTATGAGTAATGCTAGTAGCTATATTTGAATACTTCCATCCTATGACACGCTAATGTTAAATTCATCGATGAAACCATTAGAAAAGAAGTGATGCCTTTGCCATAGTAGTGATGCTTTTATTGCTTCTTTGGCAGCTTCATTTTTGCTGGGAATGAAACTATTAAATAAAATAAATCCTTTAAAGTTTTGGGTTTCTCCCAAACGAGACATGAAATAAAACCCCAACGAAATAATGTCCAAAAATGAAATTATTCCCAAAAACTTAAAATATTTATATGTTTCTTACTCCAGGTACACAAAGGGGTTAAAGAAATTGAAGAATCAACGTAAAAAATATTTAATCCCTAAGTTTTTTATGTCGGATATTCGTTTATAATTACTTTTCGCAGATTCATAATCTGAAATAAATGTATGCAAAATTATTACTAATAACTCCCAAAATTAAATAAAATCTAAATGTCTGCGAAAACTTTTAATTTTGAGTTCATTTTATTGAACGTTTTTTTTTTATAATTGAAAATCAAATGAACCCCGATGAAATTGATATTCTCAAACATGTTTTCGATTTTTTTATTTTGGAGGTTATGACATTTTTCCTTTAATAGTTATTTTAAAGCAACGAAATATGGATTTGTGATAGAGAAAATAGGTCCAACAAGGAAAGTATTCCAACTGATATATTTCATTTACGATATAATTTGGATATGTTACAGACAAAAAAATCCAAGATTGATTTGTTTATTTTAAAGGTTAAGGGGCTCAGAAGTGGGGTAAAAATTTTCCATAAAGATTTATTTTTTTTTAATTCTTTGATATTTTTACTAAAAGATCTATAAGCATATATGATATCCTGTAAAAGAGATTTTGGAGATGCTTCTGCCGATGTATAGTTTTTTTTTTGGTAAAATTTCGCTTTTTTGTTGTAAAAAGTGTAGTGGTAAGAAATTAGGCTCTAAAGTGTAAAATGAAAAATGGCACCAAAAAAGGAGGGACAAAATTTTGGGTATATTTTCAACGTTTGAGGCGTTTCTTATTTTCATTTTCGGAAAAGGAAAAATAAAAAATTACCCCATAAATTGTAGGGCCAAAATTCATTTTTGTATGTGAGCTTGAATTGCATTATGGGGTTCATTTTCGAAAAAATTAAAATGAAATATGACCCCAAAAATTGTGGGACCAAAATTAATTTTTGTCTGTGAGCTTGAATTGCATTATGAAATTTAGCTGCAATTTTTGAAAATGAAAAATGTGAAAAATTTGTGTGATATAAAATTGCATTTGGTGACAGTCGTCAGAGAGAGTGCATAATATCGTCACAAGAAGTGGAGTTTATGTTGGGTCATTTTCACTCCCAATCACATAAAAGATTAAATCTGTCTTTTTTTCTATTTATAATTAAAATTTTTTACTTTTATTATGCAGATACTGAAAGAGACTGCGTTTTTTAGCGTTAAAAAGTATTGGGTCGTTTTTGACCCCCAAGTACATATAAGGGTTAATTTAGATTTTTTCTTCTTAAATATTAATTTACAATTACAGAAAATAGTTCAGTCAACTTTCATCAAAATATGAAGATTCCCCACGATATTTCGTTATCAATTTCATGAAATATTCAAAATTTTTTGGGGTAGTTCGATGTTGACAAAACTTTCAGAATATAGTCCTTACAGTTTGTGTTATAAGACTCTAAAAAGCCTTATTTGGAACTTTATTAAAGTAGATGAATTTTAATCTATTGATAAAAAAAAGCATTTTCCTTGAAATCCTTCGAAATTAAATAGCTGCCCTCACTAAATTAAACGAGGGGTATATGTAATTTTTGGTATTATTATTTCTTATGATATGCTTACTGAAACCCTAGGGTGCGAGAGTTCAATTTTTTAATTTTGTTGAATACATTTTTTTTAAATTTATGTTAGAGTTTTGGAAATGCTTTGCATTTTAAGTCATACTACGCTCACCAAAAAAAGTCTGTAATGTCAACTGAAAATTTTGCTGTTTTTACGGTAAATTTTTCTAATTTGAGCCCAGCGGTATTTTTTGCTAATCTTAGCAACACATGTCTGCTGATGTGTAGTACAATAAAATTTGTAGAAAAATTTGCTGGCGCTACTAAATTTTAGTAAACTTTTCGTAAAGTGGAATATAAAATCTGTTTGCTAAAATTAGCAAAAAAAATTTACTAAATATAATTAATATTAGTACAAAATTTCAATTTATTTTTTTTTATTGAGCATCAATAATTTTTTTTTTTTTTGTAAAAAATATTTTAGACAAAATTAAAAAAAAAAAAAAAAATCAAAGACTTAAAAATTTTAAAAACAAACGAATTTACCATTTTGTTTTAATTTGGTAATTTCTGTTTTGAAAAATATTTTAATAAATTTTTTTGCTTTTAAGGTAAAATTTTAATTGTTTTCAGGGATGATTTTTGAACTTAAAAAACTTTTTGGATGTTCTACGTGGAACTAAGTGGATGTTCTCTTTTCAGACATGAGTCGGTGTATTCACTTCCGATCCCTTTTTTTAATATATTTAACATTTTAGGGCAACTTAAGTTTGTAGGTGTAAGTTTTAATTAGAAATAACATTTCCTTCAATATCCACCTTTTTAAAGTTAGTAAATTTTTTTTTGCTAATTTTAGCAAATCGGTTTTAAAAAATGTGTAAAATGATTTCTGAAATTAGCAACAAAAATTTGTAAATATTCTGTAAAAGTTCTGTAATTTGAAAGATGTAAATAGCAAAAAGATTTGCTAAATAATATTTTTTTACTTAAAATCAATACAAAAATAGTGAAGTGGGATTGAAAACCGTTTACAAATTTTTCTACTAACTTTTTTTCTGAGTGTAAAAAAAATTGTTAACGCTATCTTAAAGGAACAAAACTTAATATTTGAGTATTTATAGATCTAAAAAATATATGAATAAGGTAACAGTAAAAAAAATACAATTTGCTCTAAAATTTCCTAATCTATCGTAGTTGCGTTTGACACATTATAGACCTGGGGCATTTGTAATAACTTGGATATTTCTCATCGAATTTCCACTTGTTATACGTTTTAAGAAAGATAATTAAGGCCCTGTGCGAGGTGGCTAAATAAAGTCTAAACTCAATAAAAATTGACAAACGGGTTTAAAATTGTTTTGAAAAATATCTGAATATATATGTAAATTTCAAAGAAATTTAGAAACCTGAATTTAGTTTAGATTTGATTTCGCTAAGTATACATTTCGATTATTCTATCATTTGGTGTAAAAAGATATCTTTAGTAATAAATTTTTATAAAAAAAAATTTAAAAGAAAGTTATTTTTTTCCCCTTGTATTCACTATTCAAATTTTCAATCAATTTCCCTCTCGACTTTTCTTTATCCAATCGCCACCAAACTTCATATTGTTACGATTTTACCTTTTAAAATCGTTGATTTATTTTATTTAAATAAATCTAGTTCATTTTATATTGTAAATAATAAAAAAACAGTTGAAATTTCAACACAAACTTAAAACAATTACACAACAGACTTTATTTAAAATCTAATAAAATTACACTTCCCTAGAATACATAATTCAATCAATCGCCAATGCTACTTCTTTAGCGTTTTGTTAACAACTAACTGACATGCCACATTGTTGGCGTATTTATATGTGCGCGGTAAAATAACTAGAATGTGGCAGCACCGTACAAAAGATGCAACTGGCAACTTTGAGAATGTTCTTTGAAGTTTGACAGCAGAACAGCAATGCAATACTAGTCATGTTGAAGGGTTGCCATTAATGACAACTATTTTACATTTTAGGGCTAGCATATGGGAATTTATATTTCACCGAAAATATGGAAATTGATGAATATAATTTCCGTAAAAATATTTAATGTTTTTATATACAAAGGAACTAAATAAGCTTATTTGAGGATTTCTAAAGTCCTCATTTTGAAAAATGGACATACAGGGTTAAATGCCTCTAATGTGCCCGTATAAAAATGTATCAGTTCTTTTCGGCCACCTCGAATATTAAGGAGATGAAATAGAGATAAAATTGGACATTTTTGGCATTTTTTTTTGTTCGGAATCAAAGACAAACGAATTTCGAAATAAAAATTACAGAACAATAATGTATTCTTTAAAAGAAAAAGTTCAACATACAAATAATGCCATACAAAAAAAATACCAAATGTATGTATATTTTTTACAATGGCAACTTCCAAAAAATTTCTAAGAAAAGGTACCAGAAAACCCCTTTAAAAATCCCTTTAGAATGATACCACATTTTCATATTATTCCTTTGGATAAAAAGCCTTAAAAAACATATCAAAAAAGCCCAATTTCGGGTTATCATTTTCGGCCCAATAGCCGAAACCAGTTATTCTTCCAATTTTTTTTGTCTCCAACATAATTAAGTTTCATCAAAATCGAAGTGTTTAGCTTGGAATCCCTTGTCAGTTTTTCTTGAAAATCAGCTTAAATAAGTATCTCCCTAATCTAGAGCTTCTCCATTAAGTGATTTCCGTTTTATTTTTTTCATATCAGTCAATGAATGACTGACTGTTTTGGCTATATTTGTCTGAATTAGCTGATTTCTTGTGTGTGCCGGCTTTAAATGCATGTAAGTGCATATTTGTTTTGGTTAGTTGTAATCAGAGCTTAAAAGAATTATTTCTTTTTGTAAAAAATTGCTTATAAATAAAAAAATATATATTAATAAGACAAAGAAAACAGAAAATAAATCTTGTGAATAAATTTAAAATATTATAAAATTTAAAGAATGAATTTCCTGAATAAAATATTAAGAATTAACAACGAGTTTAAAATCTTATGCTAACCACTTTTCACTGGATCTGGAGGACATTTCAAAAAGTTTAAATACACTCAAAATAGTTCGGAGTTTAAAATAACTAAAAATGTAATTTAAATTAAATGAAAAATCATTTAAAAACCGGTCTATTAACTTTTAATTTATTTTTAAATGTTAATAAATTAACTTAGAATATCCCTAAATAATAAATGATTTTGCATTTATTTTAACTGTTAAAAAGGTAATCACAAATCCGTAAAAAATAAATTATATATCCTTTATTGATTTCTTTTTACTGGCAAATAATTAACTTCATAATCCGTAAAAATTAATGATTTTTCCATTATTTTGCAATTTTTAACCGGTAAGCAAATTATCTACAAAATCCGTTAAAACTAATGATATTGCGTTTTTTTAAAGGCATAAAAATTAATTACAAAGTTTGTAAAAATAAACGACTTAAAAATTATGGTTTAAAAAATAAAAATTATGGTTTAAAAAATAAAAACCATTTTAAACAAACACATCATTTTAAATGAAAATATTAACTGCACAGAATAAAATAACAATATTCTGTTTGTATTATTGAACATCTTTCATAGAATATTTTTGTAAATACAAATAAATTTTTTTTAAATGGAATTTGTAAATACAAAAAACTTTTTGTTATTTCTTTGTAATTTCAATTTTTATTTTCAAAGAATTTTTATATGAAAAGTAACAATTTACAAACAAAAAATTGTTAGCAATCGAATTTGAATTTTAACAAATATTTTTAATTACTTGAAATTTTGTGATACTTTTTTCTGTGTGTAACAAAATCCTTATTTTTATTAGAACTTCACAATTTTTCGAGCTTAAGGTTGGTTTTTAAATTATAAAATTATTTAAAAACAAATGTACGGATAAATTTTTAAATACATTACAGTCAGTAATTGTTTAAATATTTTGAGGCCTGAATCGAAGCAGGTTTGTCCGCTTAAACTTTAGACTTTACATATCCCCACAGGAAAAAGTCTAACGGTGTGACCGGCCCAAAACGTGAAATTATGTGCTCACCGAAGTGTTCTCTCAATAAATCTATTGATTTATGCGATCTGGGGAAGTTCTTGAATCTCTTCAGGTTGCTCTTCGTCCCAAATGCGGAAATTTTGTTTGTTTACATACCCATTGAGCCAGAAATGAGCCTCATCGCTGAACAAAATTTGCCTCGAAAACAATCCTCACAGAACGTGAATTTTCGTAATAAAGTTGAACAATTTGAAAACGTTGTTCAGGCGTAAGTCTTTCCATTATGAAATGCCAAACAATACTAAACAAAAATAACATGACAGCACGACACGACTCACACGTGATCTGTCAAAAAAAGGCTAATAGATATTTAACTTCTTGCTATCTCTGCCAAAGCCAGCAAGAGAGCGTTTAATAGTAGTTGAGCGAATTGCAGAGAGCCTGACGTGAGAGAATTCACTTCATTCAAATTTAATTAATTTAACTATTGTTTATTGTATTAAATGAATTCCTCTTAAATTCATGCAATTATGCACTGAATAAATAATAATTATTTTTAATTCCTTTTAAGAAATTAACTTTTCCTGATAAAATTAACATCTTTTTTTAAATTCCCTGAAGGAATTAACTTTTTTTATTCAATTATATGCATTTAAGTTTTCACTTAATTCACCTTATTTACTTTTTATGTAAAACTATAAAATGAAATTAAATGTAAATAAATTTTGATGTAACTAAAACTGATTTTAATAAATAAAAGATTCCTTTAAGATAAATGTAATAAAAAAGGAACTCATTCAATTTCTTAAATTTGGTCACAGACTTTAAAACCAAAATAAAATTTTCAATAAAATAATAAATAATATTAGAGAATTTATTCTTTCTAATCTCTAGTTGTAGTAAGATATGTACCAAACATTCGATGTGCATTTACTACCAACAGCTTTAATAAACTTAATTATTATACGTTTATGGCAGGGCTTTTATCCAAAACCAAAAAAAAAAAAAAAAAAATGGTATGGGGTCACAAAACATACATGAATGACTGTGAGGAAGTTTTAATGATTTACAGTAGCTACTTCAATAATAAGACCATAAATCATAAGTAGTTTTGCATTGTTTTTCTTTTGGGGGAAAAATATCAAATTTAATAAGCGTGAACAATTTATAATTATTATAAGAATAATTAATGTTTGCGATTTATTTTTTAAACTAAGTATAGTATTAAAAATTAACTATGATAAAAATAAAAAATGGAACTTTAACTCGCAAAATATTTGTTTTTATACCCTCCATCATATATGGTGAGGGTATATATCAGTTTGTCATTCCGTTTGTAACATCTCGATATATAGGTCTAAGACCCCATAAAGTATATATATTCGTGATACTTATGCAATTTTAAGTCGACTTAGCGATGTCCGTCTGTCTGTCTATCCATCTGTCTGTGTGTTGAAATGGCGATGGGGTGCCTATTTTTACCTGGGTTGTTGGACATCCTTCCGAGCAGTTTGGTATTAAAAATGAGCGGTCCAGCGGTTAAAAAGTTATGAGTGAAAATTGGTATATTTTAGTACAATTTCATAGAAGCGACGGGTGCAAAATATATTTTCTCATATTTTTTCATCAGTCGCTTAGAAATTAATAATATTTTGTATTCACCTCAAAAATTTTTTATCACCACTAAAATTTTTTTTAACACAAACAATTTTTTTCACCTCAAAAAAGTTTTTTCACCTCCATAATTTTACTTCAAAAGTTTTTTACATTATTTGTATCAAAAACAGTAGAGCAAATTTTTTTAGGATATTGGTGGAGGGTATTCAAAGATTCGGCATAGCCGAATTTAAGCCGTTTTTTACGTGTTTTATTTACTGTTCTTACTTAAAAAGTTATGACGATTTTTTGATAATTGTGAAATTGAAGAAAAACAAATAATATATGCTATAAGAAAGCGAGCCAAATTCCAAAAAGTATCTGATACTTGTGTGCCTAAATAATCAATGGGCCGTTTGCGTGCAAGTAGATACTTAAACCCAGCTGTGAAATTATATTAAATGTTGAGAAAGTTGTCAGTTACTACATGACATCTTTTCATTCGATCGAATTCACATCTAAGGAATTCAATCAATTTATCTCATTCGATTTAACAAATCATTGAATACAATCATTAAGAATTTATACGATTTCTTACTCATTCGATTTACAATTTCGGAATTTAATCAAACATTCGTTGGGAATTCATTCAATTTTTACTCGAAGGATTTATAAATTTGGGATTTATTGCTCATTCGGTTTTGTTTCATATGATTAAGAAATTTGGGAATTACATTCGATTTGTTAAATTCTTTAAAAAAAATGGAAAAATTTACAATTATGTTATTTCAGTAACGATTACTTACAAATACAAGAAGAAACCATCAAAAAGAAATTACTGAATTCACAGTTAAAAATCATGAATTTGTAAAAAGTGGCAAAATTTGAAAAAATCCTCAAAATAAAAAAAAAAAAATATGAGAGAAGTGAAAAAAATCGTCAAAATAAAAAAATATAAAAAATTGAATATCGCCAAATATAGCCCTCTCTGCAATAAAAGTTCTTGTGATAAACGCGATTTAAAATATTGCGTATTAACTCAAAATTTTATACTTTTTTTTACTAGTGCGCTTAGTTTTTGAGATATAGACGATTAAAATTGTATAAATTTATTACATATTTTTTTTTTTATTTTCAAATTTTTTTAAATATTTGCAGTTTTTTAATTTCGGCGTTTTTTAATTCTAATTTTTTTTTGAATTTGAGAGTTTTTTTGAAATTTTGTTTTTCGAATTGTAACAATTCTTCAATTTTGTCTTTAATTTGGCTTGTTTTACAATTTTGGGGTTTTTGCAAATTTTGGCGATTTTTTTTTTTAATTTTGAAATTTTTTTTAATTTGAGCGATTTTTTCAATTTAAGCATTTTGTATTTTTGGCGATTTTTACAATTTTGGTGATTTTTACAATCTTGGTGTTTTCTAAATTTTAGCGATTTCTTTGATATGGGCGATTTTTTTAATTTTTGTTTTTTTTTTAATGAAAAAAAAAAATCGCCAAATATATCCCTCTCTGCAATAAAGAGTTTTTGAGATAAACGCGATTGAAAATATTGTGTAGTAACTCAAAATTTTAGACTTTTTTTCTAGTTTTCGAGATATGGAGTATTAAAATTATTTGTAAACGATTCAATTCGATAATTTTTAATTTTGGCGTTTTTTTAAATTCTGAAATTTTTTCAGTATTTGCGATTTTTTTAATTTTGGCAATTTTTTTTAATTTGATCGTTTTTTTTTTAATTTTGTTTTTCGAAACAATTCTTCAATTTTGTCTTTAATTCGGATTGTTTAACAATTTTTAGCGATTTATTTAATTTTTGGCAATTTTTTTCAATTTTGGAAATTTTTTTAATATGAGCGGTTTTCCAATTTTATTTTTTTTTTTATTTTAGCGATTTTTACAATTTTGGTGATTTCTAAATTTTAGAGATTTTTTCGATATGGGTGATATTTTTAATCTTTGATCTTTTTTAATTTTGTTTTTATTTTTATATTTGCAAAAAATTTTTAATTTCCTAAAAACATAGTTATTTATTTTCTAAACTTTAAAATCGAATAAAGAAAGTCGAATGTTATTCCCAAATTACTCAATCGAATGAAGCAATATAAAATAAAAAATAAATATAAAATTTGCAAATCGATTAAGTAAAAATCGATTAAATTCCCATCGATTGAATTTCCAACGATTGAATCGAATAATGAAAAACGAATGAAGTCTATTAAAATAAAATCTATTGAAACCAACTAAGAATTAATTTCCATTCAATAATTATAGTTTGGGAATTCAATCATTCCATAGTCAATCAGATTTGAAAATCAATTTTTCAGTAAAAAGTTATTTTTTGTGAATTATTTAAAAAATCAAAAATTTCATTTAGTTTGTAAAAATTCTTGCTCAGTTTATATTAGTAATTATTGATATACATATCTTATTCTTAATTTGCAAATAAAAAAAATTTATTGTATGCCTAAGAACGGGAGTAACTGGAGTATCGTTTGAAATTTAGACTTTTTAATTTTAACTAGGATGAAGTCATTGCGCATATTCCTTTCAAAAATGAAAAAAAAAAATTGTTTTTTTAAATTTTTTTACTAAAACATATTTTTAAAACACAAAAAAATGAACTGTAAAAAGCAGTAGTTTTTACAAATTTTTTGAGTCGTTTCAAAATATTTGTAGTAAGAATTTGCCAGTTATTTTAGGACATACATAGTTTACTGTTTTTTTTTAGCTTTTTTATAAAAGTTAAAAATAACTACATTTTTTATTTTTTGTTAGAATATTTTTTTGGCCAGAAAATTTTTTACTTTAAATTTAATTAAAAACTCTCAATTAAATTCAATTGTATTAAATATTTTAAAAATTCTAATATTTTTAATTTTTGTTTAACAAAATTTAAAAAAAAATTAAATTTGAGTTTTAAAAATGCTTTCAGAAAAAATTACCATTTTTGGCTACACCTGGGAAAAATAATAAAGCCATCGTTGTCCTAAAATTGCATTTTAATTTTTGTAAAACACTCCTACTGTACACCCGCCACGGTTTTGAGTGGAGTTGCCTTCACAAAAAAAAAAAACATGGAAGCAAAAAATTTTGTAAATTTAGTATTCTATCGAAATCATAGCATTTTTCGCTTTTAAAGACCTTTTAAATTGTGTAGTAAATTAATATAATTTTATAACCAGAAAAGACAATTTGCTTTATTTTTTTTTCCTTTTTTTATTACTTTTTTAATCATTTTATTACTTTTTGGATTTTTCAGTTTTGAGCTTAAAAGTAGCTTTTTCTTAAGATTTATGAGCTTTATGAGCTTTTTTTTTGTCATAAAATGGTTGTTTCTAATAAAAAAACATTTTCTCTCCTAGTTTTGTTTTTCCCAACTTTTTTACTTTTGCTTTTTCCAATATTTTTGTTTGCTTTAAATTTTTCCTTTTTTTTGTCTTCTCTGTTCATGACACACAAGTCAAAAAAGTTTGAGAAGCCCTGTTTTATGTAATTTAAATAGTTGTAATAAAGCATAGGTATTAATATCTTTTGTTTTTATTACAATATGGATTAATAAAAAAATAAATAAATATTATTTAAATTAATTTCCTTATTGACATTGTTTGTATTAAATATTAATTTTATATAATACAATAAATAATAATACGAATTCGATAAAACAAATTAGAAAAATTTAACTTTAAAATAAACAAATATCAAATCCCACATTTATCTCGACAAAAGATGTTGCATAATAAAAATAAAACAAAACAAAAACAAAAAGTAGGCAACATTTACAATTTTTTTTGTTTAACTATGTTTATCTAAAAAGTTTTCAGTATATACAAGGGAATGATGCTAAGGTGCAAATGCAGATAAAAAATTAACATTACAGAGAGAAAATAAATAAATAAAAAAAATATGTATAATTTTTCTATTCATTTAGGAAATTTTTCATGATCTTAAACGAAGAACATCTCACTTAAAATGTATACAGATCAACAACGAATTTTACCATAAAACCCACACACGGTACGGTGCATAATTATTTAGAATGTTCTTAGTCGAAATAATCGACATTACCAACAAAAAATTATTGGAGTAGATCGAAAAGGGTTAGAAAGGAGAACAATCTAAATTAAAGAACTTTAAAATATATTTTCATTTCATCCTAGGGTCGTATAGACCCTAACAGCACTTAAGGATTAATTTGCAGCCCTTCATCTTTCACCACATTTCATATCTCCTCTTATTCCCTTTCTAAAGAAAGCAACACATTAATTAGTAGGAAGAATTTCCTGAGTGTTGCTTATCTTAAAAAAAGGGTTAATGTTCTAAAATTAAATTAAGAATATTATTTTTTTGAAAAATAAAATCAAATAGTTTAATTAATGTTCGCCCAAAAATATCTATTATTTTTAAATAAAATAAAAATCTCCCTATATTTGACCTTTGACCTTAAACAGGGGTAATTTAATAAATCTCCATTTTGATCTATTTTAGAGGATAAAACTATTTGATTCTGTATTGTAATATTCCGGCCAACACATGGAATTTAAAAGAAAGCTAAATAATTGAAATAAATCGCTGAATTCTCGTAATCTGCAGAAATAAAATTGCCGCTTTGGCGAAATGATCAATAAGTCCGTGACTTTTCGAACTTCCCTCGTAGTTATATGAAATGCAACACTGCTACCATCAAGTACCACCTGTTAATAGACTACTGTCAAATGTTGAGCAAGTTCCGTCATTTACTTTGTGTTTAACAGCTGTTCAAAACATACAGCCTCGTGGATTTTTTTAAAAATGGAAAAAAGTGAATTTCGGGTGCTCATTAAACATTATTTTTTGGGGAAAAACGTAAATCAAACCAAGGAAAAGCTTGATAAATACTATGGGGACCCTGCACCATCGATTTCAAAGGTAAAAAAGTGGTTTACTGCCTTTGGTTGTGGCCCTACAAGCACGGAAGATACCGAATGTTATGGACGCCCAGTTGAGGTCTCTACACCCAAAATAATTGAAAAAAATTCTCGATATGGTGTTGGCCGATCGGAGATTGAAAGTGCGATAGATTGTGGAAGACATAGCCATCTTACATGGCTCATGGGTTTAAATTTTAAACGATCACTTAGGTATGAGAAAGCTTTCCGCAAGAAGGCTGCCGCGTTTGCTTACAATCGACCACCAACGGAATCGTGTGACAGCTTAGTTTCCATGGCAAAAATCTATGAAGAAGACTACGAATTGACCCTCATTCGCCTTATTCGGAGAGAATTAAGCCCCCAGTGATTATTTCCTATTTACAAACCTAAAGAAATGGCTTGGTGGAAAGGGATTTAGCTCCAACGATGAAATTATTGATCAAACAAATGCCTATTTTATGGACCTCGAAAAATCATGCTGTTGAACGCAAAGTAAATGACGGAACTTGCTCAAAATTTGACAGTAGTCTATTAACAGGTGGTACTTGATGGGAGCAGTGTTGCATTTCATATAACTACGAGGGAAGTTCGAAAAGTCACGGACTTATTGATCCGCCCTCGTAATTGACATAAATAGCTGAATTCTCGAAATCCGCTGAAATAAAATTGCGAAATGAAAAAAGGAATTCCTACAATTTTGAGAGATTTTAAATAATTCCCCTAAATCCAATAGTTGATTTTTTGAAAAAATTTTGAAGCTTAAAATTATGGATTTGAAAACAGCGTTTAAAAATTCTGACATTTTGGTCATTAATTTTAAACAAGTTAGATGAATTCAAGATAGAATAGAATATAAAAATATTTTTTGTTGAGGGCCTGGTTAAAAACTAAAAATTTTTTGTAGCACCCTTGAAAAATATAATTCTTTTTTTAATCAATGAATAAGTAATTAATTTATAATCACTTTAGTTCAATAATTTTACACTGAGTAAAGTGGGATAATGATTTAGTCTAATTTCCATTGATTCAATTTTAATTCAATTGAAAAGTGAGTTTATGATTCAATTCCCCAAGTATTAGGCTAAATTTTTATTTGTCAAAATGAATCAAGTCCTTTGAATTTGTTACAAGAATCAACAAAAATTTAATTGATCTTTGTACTTGATGTTTGATTGAACAATGAACTTAAATTATTTAATTAATAAAGAGAATTGAATTGAATTGATTCGCAATTCAATGAAAATTGAAACTGATATAAAAATTTAATCAAGATCTTATATTTTAAAAGGTCTGCCTAGGGCATACCCATGTAATAATAAATCTTACTAAACACAGCTAGAGTTTTTTAATAAATTTCATATTAACTCAATAAAACAATGTGGGTAATTCTCATATAGATTTTTCCGTTTAAATTGTAAGTTAAATAAAATATTTTTTACAATTAACACTATTAAAACTTAAAAAAAGTCTGATAAAGGTCATATTTGACAGGAAAATGCTTTCCATTCGGCTGATGTATAATAACTTTTTTTTATGTATTTTTTTTATAATAAAAAAAAAAATAATTTATAATTTTTCTGTTTTATTTTTAAAAAAATAAAATTTTTACAATCTTGAAACGAACCAAGAAAATCTTACTTAAAATGTATACGGATTATAAAAAAACGTCATTGCGACATTAGAAAATATTTTCATTTGCAATCAAATTTCATAAAAATTCTCATATAATTCCTGGGGATCATTCCCTTAATAATGTGTGAATGAATATTAACAAATTATTACAAAGTGTCACGCATGTAAAAATGTGTGTGTAATTTATGGATGATTTGTTTGACTGAATGAAAGATGACTTGACTTGAAATGTAGAAAAAAAAGTAAAAAAAAATCATCTTCATTATCATCAGCATCATCATCATGAACAGGCAACGATTATATTGTATTGTTTTCGAAATCATCAAAACTCTATTGGAAACACCTAATAATATAAATGGTTATATCCATAGCTGACTTAAAACCCACATTACTACACCAAACATAATGGGAGTATGGGATAGTAAATTTTTTTTTTTCGTTTTGGAAATTTTTGCACAAAAAGGTGAGTTTTGTTAAATATTTCATACACGGTGAAAAAAAAAAAAAAACAATCTCGAAATATAATTTTGGAAACTCTTTAAAATATAACTGCCGTGTTTTTAAATTCTGACATCAAAGGGTTAATACAATATGTTGGCCTGCAAATATAATATATTCGCCTGTAAATAAATTTGCAGTCTACATCCACAATAATTATAAAATTTAATTGCAAATACATTTCTCTTAAGGTTGGAAAATATGATTCCCATACAAACATTACTATGTTTGTCTGGACATAAAAATAAAATAACTGGAAGCATATTTCAATCATATATATGGTAGTTTCTAAACATATATGTATATTTGCCAGTAAACATATTCAACAATGTCTTTTTTCAACGTGTATAAAATCGAAATATTTATTTATTTTATTTTGTTTTTTTGGTTTAAGGCTTAATAAAGATTTTCATAAAATTTATGTTTGAAATTTGACCCAATGAAAAACCGATAATAACAACATAAAAAACACGTAGTACTTTAAACAGCAATAATAGTGTAAAAATATTTCAAACACATTACAAATAATGTGCTGTTGTTACATGTTATTATCACACCATTTGATGTTAAAATAAAAATCTATTCAGTTGAAAATCTTCATGATGATGCTCTCCATAGTTGCAATTTGTATATGATATGATTGCCAGTTCAGCTGGCAAAGAAACTACATGGTAGTGGAACTCGCTGATTTTTTTTTCTTAAAACCGGTATATTGTAGAGGACAAAATATTAGTATATGTTTTTAGCTACGCAGCAGTCGAAGGGTTAAAAGGCATCAAAATTATTTTTTATTTTTTAATTTAATTCTTATAATTTTGTAAAACTATAGAAAAATTTGTTATCAAATAAAATGTTTGTTAAGAACTCATTCCTTCTTATAAGAAACATGTCTACTGTTGTTATTAAAAAATAGCATCTTTTTTTTAAGAGTTGTCAAGTATTCGAAAAAAAACCGGGTTTGGAACCGGGTTTCGAACCGGTTTTTTAAAATTAAAAACCGGTTATAATTACCGCTTTTAAGTTTTTTTTTTTCAATAAAAATTTTGTATTGCTGGTACATGAAAATTTTCTTAGTGAAACTTATTAAAAATATTAAAATTTCGTGTTTGCTACTTAAGGTCAATTCATAGCTTTTGTCTTTCCACTTAAATATTTTTTGTATTATTCTTTATTTTTCTGTTGAATGCAATCTATAGTCGTATTGTAGATTATTCCAACTTTATGAATCCAATTTTAACCCGGTTTTCAAACCGGTTTTTTTAATTAGAAACCGGTTATAATTATCGGTTTTTTAGTTTTTTGTTTAATTTTGTATTGCTAGTACATAAAAATTTTCTTTGTAAAACTTATTAAAAACTACTAAAAAATTTAAAATTTCATTTTTGTTACACTCAGAAAAAAAGTTAGTAAAAAAAATTTGTAAACGGTTTTCAGTAATTTTTAGTTAAAAAGTTATTATTTAGCAAATCTTTTTGCTATTTACATATTACAAATTACAGAATTTTTACAGAATATTTACAAATTTTTGTTGCTTATCAAATCATTTTACAAATTTTTTGAAAACCGATTTGTTAAAATTAGCAAAAAAATTTACTAATTTTAAAAAAGTGGATATTGAAGGAAATGTTATTTCTAATTAAAACTTATACCTACAAACTTAAATTGCCTTAAAATGTTACATAGATTAAAAAAAGGGATCGGAGGTGAATATACCGACTCAGGTCTGAAAATAGGATATCCACTTAAAATAGTACTAAATTTTTTTTTTTATTTCTAAAAATCAGCCCTAAAAACAATTAAAATTTGACACTAAACGTAAAAAAATTATTAATAATTTTTATATAATAATATATTAATAATATAAATATAATAATATTTAGTAATTTTTTTTTTGCTGATTTTAGCAAACAGATTTCACTAAAATTTAGTAGCGGCAACTAATTTTTTCTACTAATTTCATTGTACTACACGTCAGCAGACATGTGTTGCTAAGATAGGTAAAAAATACCGCTGGGCTCAAATAAGCAAAATTTCCCATAATAACAGCAACATTTTCAGTTGCCATAACAGACTTTTTTGGTGAGTGTGGCAAAATATGGGATTTGGACGCTAAAAGAAAATAAGTGTCTCTTATATTTTTCTTCTCTATTACATATTTGAATTAAGTTAAGAGAGCGCCCCGGTAGGCTAGTTGGTAGCATGCTAGCTTATCAGTGTGGGGGTCGTGGGTTCGATTCCCACCAGAGGCTCTGGTCTGTTTTCGCTACAACGAGCCGATGGCCTTTGTTGCTAGTGCTCGGTTAGGGTATTAGGATATAATTTGTAATTATATGATTAATATAAAAAAAAATAAATAAATAAAAAAAAAATTAGTTAAGATGGCAGAGAACCCATCTGAATACCTTCCTTGTTAGTAAACCATTTAGTCAGTCAATCCTGCAATTTTATTCATCTACAAGTTTTTGTGCATATTTTTTTTGTCATAATTCAAGTGTAATTGTTTGTATTGTTTACCATTATGTTTTTTGTGTCTTTTTAGTTTTCTTTTTTTTTTTGTCATGTTGATCTGTTATTACTTTTGCATCTGGGATTACAATTTACATATTTTGCAGTATAGTATATAAAATACCTTTCTTTATGTATTTTTATACAAACGGTTTAAATTCGTAAAATATGAGTGAATGATTTAATCTTATATATATTTTGATTATGTTGGTACGATATAACATGGATTTCTATGAGAAAGAAAACTTGTAATTCGTTAAAATATGTTGTTATCGTATATTGATTGCAGTTTTATGAAAAAAAAAAATTATATAAATGGAATAAATTCCCTTTCATTTGAATAAAATATTTTATAAATTTAAAATGAATTTTTATTACAAAAATAAATAAAAAAAAAGAACTAATATCTCAGGAAAAATTTGTGTTTCAAAGATTCGTTTGTAGTACAAATTATTTTCCTTTATAACAAATTCTAATGTTCTAAGTTCTAAAGCTAAAACTTCTCCTAGAATCAGTTCTGGAACTAGTTATAGAATATGAAATGCGCTCCCGAACTAGTTCCATGGAATCGGTTCTAGTGCGACCAGATTATTATTATTTAAAAAAATTAAAATATCCAGATTAAGTTCTGACAGTGATTTCATTATAAAAATCTGTCAAATATGAGTGCACCACCCAGAAAACAGATTCGTGCTGACAACCGAATTTGTTGCCAATCGAATGTTGACTACCGAACTGTTATCAAGACAACCGAAATGCTCTTGTCATAGTCAAATTACTCATATCTCAATTGGTTTTTAATTATCACAAAAAAAAAAAAAAAAATCGGTTACCACAACCGAACCATTCCATTGGCTACAAATTCGTTTGTCAGCACAAATCTGTTTTCCCTGTGCACGATTTAGGCGAACTCTAGATTAAAGCTGACGGTCTCTGACGGTTCTGGAAACAAAAGTTAATATAATTTTCTATTTTTAAAACGAACTTTCCAAAAATTTTTATATTTTTGTTTTGTATTTTGTTTTGTATTTTTGGAAATGAGATACGATGCGGCGTTTCCGTTTTGGTTATTTTTAAACAAAAATGGTTAGTTTTTTTCCAATCGAATATATAAATTGTGTTTCTCTTTGTATTTAAAATTTTTTTAAACAGTAAAGATTTTTATATACGCGTTTTTATTATGTTGATTACAAGATATGTTAATCAGCTCTGGATTACCAAAATATAAATGACTGTTTTAATTGGCGGCAATTTGGAACAATTTCTATAAAAACTTTACCTTAAAAGCAAAAAAAAAAAAACTTTAAATAAATATAATTGTGAGACACGTTTACATTCGTAAAACACGTATCCATCAACGTGTCCATTCAACGTTTTGCTGTTTTTGTGACTCCGTTTGCTGTAACTGTTAACGTGCCGTTAAAACGGACACTTTATCGTTTTCATCAGTCTTTACTCCGAAACAAACGGTGTTGTTTATTGCTTTTATAAAAATATAAAATATAATGAATTTAGGAAAATATTCAAGTCTGTTTTCAATTGAAAAAAAAAACGTTACGGATACGGACCGGATACGGCATTCTAAAGACGGAGTTTTTTCGTATTTTACGCGACACAACAGTCGTAAACGGTCCTTTAATGACTGTCTTTTAACGGACTCTACTCCGTTTTTTACACCACACAGCGATACCTTCATTTTACTGGTCCGTATACGTATCCAGAAAACGGTACGTAACCGGAGCTGGATTCCGTTTATGATGTACTGAAAACGGTACGTAAACGGATTGTTTTAGGTTTTTATTGAAAAGACTGCAATAGTGAATCCGAAAATTTATAATCTAAAAGCGTCAATTTAATTTTAATTAATTTAATTTTTCATTGTTACTATAAAATAATATTTTCTTAACAAATTTAAATAATTTATATTTTAAAATATTTAAATAAAAATAAAAAATATTTAAATTTTTTTTTCTTTTTTCTAATTTTGTAACTTTTTTTTTTAAAAAATTTGGTTACAAAAAATATTTTGTCCGTGGCAACACTGATTGTATGTCAGTTTGGTTTTGACATTCGTAAAGTAGATAATTGCGAAATTTATTGTGAATAACAATGAATCGCTAAATACGTCTAAGCCGTAAAATTTTGAAACTCAATGACAAAGTGTATGATTTTTCATCAAAATTGATCATGAGCGACGAGGTTAATTTTTATCTTAGCTGCTACGTCTATAAAATTCTTGGTTCTGGGGACGGGAAATCTACGCAAACTTTACGAATCCTAATTACACTATCTTTTATGTTATAAAAGGTGATTGAACCTTCTTTTTTAGAAGATGGCGGCGGTGAATGAAGTTTTGTTACCGAAAGTGTATGATTTGGATTTGGAGGACGTTTGGTTCCAACACGAAGGGGTCATTTGTCATACTGCTCGCGAGCCAATGCGTATTTTAAAAGGTGCCAGTGCGTGTAATCTCGCGTTTCGATAATTTGGTTTATCCGATCCGCCGATTTGACTCCCGGACTACTTTCTTGGGGATATTTAAAGTCGTTGGTGTATTCTAATAAGCCCCGACCCCTCGGAGTTAATACTTGAGCCGAAATTGACAACGTGACACCACACTCAGAATATTATGTAATAAAATAGTTTTCCGTTCCATTTAAAAATAAAGGAACATACATTTATTTTTCAAAGAAATATCTATATTAACTTTTTTATACATTTATTCGAAAAGATTTACCATCATTTACCGATTTTTTTCAGCTGCATTTTTTTTTTCATTTGTATAAAATTTAATAAAAATTCACCCACAAAACAGAAACTTGTGGTTTATTTGTGTCCGTAACAGTTATTTCAAATTTAAATTTTGTTTGCTGTCTGTTTCAAAAAAAATTTCAATTTGTTTTTTTATTTAAATTGGTTGTATATATACAAAATTTTTCAATACAAATTACAAGAATTTCATAAACACACATGCATACACAAACACATTCACACAAAAAGTGTCTATGCATACATACATTTTGTTGATTAAAAAAAACAAAAAATACAAAAAGGGAAACAATTTCAAACAAATGAAAAAAAACATTTATTTTTTAAGGATTGGTGGGTAAAATTTTAACATTTATTTTAACTGATTATATCAGTTGTTTCTTACGGATGTGTCAGTTGATTAATCAACATTTGAAAATAAATAACAAAAGGCATTTAATTTAAATGAAAATTAATTAGACCGGTTTTTAAATGAAATATCATTTCTTTTAAATGACATTTTCTGTTATTTTAACTTACAAACTATTTTAAGTGCAGAAATGTTGTGCACAGCAGGTCCAAAATTTGCATCAACGCCAACGGCTGCCATATGCCGCACATATTTTTCCACAATTAATTAAAACATAATTTAAAAGTGCGAATAAACATAATCAGTTAAAAACAAAATGAGTTTTCACTTTAAACAAAATTTATAGCGAAAGAAAATCAGATGATAGTTTTTGCCCCACCCTGTACAATAAAAGAATTTGTATTTGTGGGGTATTATTATTTAGCGAAAAAGAAGTATTTTAAACATTCCCAGTCAGAAACGTATTCCCAGGCCAGGCTGTTTAACAGATTAAACAAGTGTTGGCAAAAAGTACTTTCCCATTCCCAAAATTGTAACATTATTAGACAAAACGGCCGGCTATTTAAAAAACGTCCCATAAGCACTGGGCAAACAAAACTTTTCACATTGGCAAAACTAAAAATTGATAAAAGTTCATTTGTAATTTTTATGCCAAATTTGTTATTAATGTTTCATTGCCTAATCCTTCCAACAAGTTTGTCTTTCTTTGCAAAAAGTGGAAGAGTTTAAAAAAAACTTTTATAAAACCAAATATTAAACTGAATTTTAATCTCCATGATTGGTAAACAAAAACCATTATAAAAATTACAAAATTATCAATTTTTTTTCTTAAATTTCGGTAATAACCGAAATATTAACTAATGTTTTATTTCCGTTAGTATCCCTAAAAGAAAAAAAATCGTTAAATATTTTATATAAAATATAATTTGTATTAAAAATAACAAAAATTTATTCCATCATTAACATAATACCAAAAAAAAAAAAACAGCAACAAATGTTAATATTTCCTTTTTGTAAATCATTATGTAGTAAATACAAATACCAGCCAACCTATCAAGGTATTCATCAAAATGGAGTTAGTAACAAATTGGTAACTACTAAATGAATGAATGAAAAAAGTACAAAATCAAAAAATGATATTAAGATATCATAAGCAAATTAGTTACACCTTTTAAGTTTATGTTAATGGGTTAATTGCTAATTGTGAATGTACAAATTGTACACATGTACTTTTTGCAAAATACCAACATATACATATGTATGTGTATGTGTATGTGTATGAGAAAGTACAAGATGTGGTAACACACGTTAAAACTAAATATTAAAGGCTGAAATTAAAATCACAAGTAAAAAAGAAAATAACCCGTACAAGAAAATTGATGTGGTAAAATATTTAATCATATCAAATTTGATATTGTTTAATATATGCTGTAATATCTACACTCTAATAAATTTCTGTAGAAATTTACCCAACTTATAGTAGGAAACTGTACGCCTACTATAAGTTGGGTAAATTTACTCTGTGTGCGTAATCGAAAAAAAAGTACACACATTATGCGTAAGTTGGTGCATACATAATGGGTAATTTTACATCTAAAGTGCGTAAAAATTAAATAAAATTTTAATTTATAATTCGCAAATTTACTAAAATTGTGCGTAAAAAAATCAATTTGAAGTGTAAAAATACGCATGAAATGCCTAAAAATGCATTTCTAAATGCGTAAAAATATCAAAAAATGCGTATATTTACCAACGAAATGCTTTAAATTAAACCGCACAACAAGATTTGATTTATAAGACAAAACATTTATTTTTATTTTATACATTTATGATTTATAAATTATTAATTAAAAATATAATACAGAATGCATTTAGCAATATTTACATCATTTAGCGCAGCTTTCTAATGGGCATGTGCAATAATGGTCACCTTCAATTTAAAGCATGCGGCTTGATTATTATAAAGATTATAAATAAATAAAGATTATAAAGATATTATCCATTATAAAGAGCAACCTTTGCAGAGATATAGATTTTATACATCCGTGCACTTACAAAGTTGGCTGTTGTTGTCTTGCAAATATGTGGATCATGTTTTTGAAAATTGTACTTCAGTTTTTTTTTTGTATGGATAAATGATTTTGATTTATTATATCGTTTTTGCTTTTTTTAATTTTTTATACCATTCTAATGTAGTATAATTACAAAATTTGTACGTAAAATTTAAATTAAATAAAATAATACTAATTTTAGGCACAAAGTGTTTAATTGTAAACATATTTTGTCTAAAAATACTTTTTGTGTGTATTTTTATATATGAAAGTGTTAACAAAACAGTTTTACGCATTTGGTGTTTGTATTTACCGAATTTTCGTAATATTACATAAAACTTTACCCATTTTATTGTAGTAAATTTACAAACATTTTTTAGAGTGTAGTATTCGACTTTATTGTATCCTCTTCTCCGTTTTAAAAAGCGACCTTTCCAGTTATAAAGATTTTTATTTTAAATTTCATTTCACTTTTTTTATCTAGACGTTTAAATTTTTTTGGAATTTGACCAAATCTTTTAATATAAATTGTCAGAAATATTATATTTATACAATTTTTTTATAATTTTGAAAAATGGTTATTCGTTTTAAGCTTTTTTTATTTATGTAATATTTTCCAATTTTTAAATGTCAAAATATATATTACCATTCTAAGTTAATATATTTACAAAATTTGAGCGTAAAATTTTAATTTAACGAATGAAAACTAATTTTAGGCACAAAGTGTTTAATTTTAAACGCATTATGTCTAATAATACTTTTTGTGTGGGTTATTGCATATGAAAGTGAGTACAAAATATTTTTACGCATTATGTGTGTATATTTACCGAATTTTCGTAATATTACATACAACTTTACCTATTTTATTATTAGAGTGTAGCTGATTTATATTGATCCGAAAACTGCTGGACTAAATTAGATCCATCAATATATATTTGGTAATAAGTAAGATCTAAATTGATCCGAAAAGTCGCAAATCAAAAAAGTAAGATCAAAATTGATCCAAAAAATGGCCAGATCACATAGTATCAGATTTGATCCAACAATATATTGTATGGAATCTAGTTTATTAAAAAATATATATATTTTTTTTTTGTAAAAAAAATTTAAATTAAAAAATAAAATAAAATTCTGAAAAAAAAACAATTAACCCGGTCTGCCAGAGTTGTACACTCACCAAAAAAATTCTGCTAATTTGAGTCCAGCGGTATTTTTTGCTAATCTTAGCAACACATGTCTGCTGACGTGTAGTACAATGAAATTAGTAGCAGCTACTCAATTTTAGTAAACGTTTTGTAAAGTGGAATTTAAAATCTGTTTACTAAAATCAGCAAAAAAAATTTACTAAATATTATTAATATTAGTTCAAAATTTCTAATTTATTTTTTTATCGAGCATACAAATTTTTTTATTTTATTTATTTTTTTCAAAAAATATTTTAGACAAAATTAAATAAAAATCAAAGGCTTAAAAATCTTAAAATTTGTTAAAAAATAAACGAATTAATTATTTTTTTTTTACTTTTAAGATCAAATTTTAATTGTTTTTAGGGCTGATTTTTAGAACTAAAATAACTTTTTAGTGCTATTTTAAATGGATGACGGTATATTTACTTCCGATCCTTTTTTTAAATTATGCAACATTTTAAGTCAATTTGTTTGTAGGTATAAGTTTTAATTAAAAATAACATTTCCCTCGATATTCACTTTTTAGTATTTTTTTTTTGCTAATTTTAGTATTTTTTTTTTTGCTAATTTTAGCAAATCGGTTTTCAAAAATTTGTAAAATGATTTCTGAAATTAGCAACAAAAATTTGTAAATATTCGTAAAAAATCTGTAATTTGTAAAATGTAAATAGAAAAAAGATTTGCTAAATAATAACTTTTTTAGTAAAAATCATTACAAAAATAGTAAAGTGGGATTAAAAACTGTTTACAAATTTTTCTACTAACTTTTTTTTCTGAGTGTAGTAGACCGCTTAACTCACTCTACTACGCACTGCTATACATAATAGCTGGCTTTATCAGACAACATTGTTCAAGAATTATTGAGACTACTTTGTTCTTGTACTTATCTGATTAAATATAATTCTATAAAATATTTATAATCATTATAATTATTTATCATCATATTTTTCGGCCTTAGGAAAAATGTGCAGGAAAAATTATAATAATAAAAAAATACACTCAGAATATTAAGTGCGTGAAGACAAATGCGAAAGTTATCAAAAGTTAATTTCGATAACTTAGTCGCGAAAAAAGAAAAAAAATCGGTAAACAGCAAATTTTACGCTGAAAAATAAAATTCAAAAAATACGTTAAAAAGACAAAAGTCGAAAAAAAAATTTAAAAATACGGGAAAAACGAAAAAAAAAATTGTTACGCTAATTTTACTAATAAATGTTGAGAATAAAATTTCTCTGAAGGCTTTTTGCCACTGTGGCTAAACTGGACGAGGTACACTATGAGTGATACCTTGAATTGACTTTAGAAAACTTCTAAATTTTTTTTAATTTCACTCTTATTACTGATTGTTGGGTACGAAATTCCTTTGAAGGATTTCGGCCACTGTGGCCAAACAGGAACAGGTACAAATATGAGTGATACCTCAAATTAAAGGTCTGACCCTATTTCAATATAAAATCACACTTAACTTTTGATAACTTTCGTATTAAAATTCACACACTTCAGAATGTTATGAAGTTCACTGTTTGTAGTTTAAGAAAATAGCTTTTAGTTCAGTTAAAAATAAAGGAACATATATTTATTTTCAAGGAAATATTTATTTTAACTCTGTCATTTACCGATATTTTTTTAATTTAATTTATTTTTCCATTTCTTTGAAAATTAATAAAATGTACCCAAAATACAGAAATTTGTGGCTCATTTGTCTCCATAACAGTTATTTAAAGTTTAAATTTTGGTTGCTGTTTTTTTCAAAAAAAAAAAAATATTCCAAAATTCCAATTTGTTTTTTATTTAAATTGTTTGTTTATATACTAAATTATTTGAATTTAAATTGTAAGAAATTCATAAACATACGCATACACACATATAGTCATTCACACAAAATGTGTCTATAGACCGTGTGAGTATAAACAAAAATGCATTGAAAATTATATTCAAATTACCAATAACTTATTCAACAGTTTCATTATATAGGGATATAAGTAAAACAATTCTTCCGATTTATGGATTGTATGAGTATCAAGTGTTAATGTTTGTTTTTAAAAGTATTCATAATATTGGGCACCATACCATTTCATTTCTGCAAAATCAATTCTAATTTAATACGCGAAATATATCAAATCTAAGATTTCCGAGATGTAGATTGGAAAGAACCAAACAACGTATTGATTACGGTGGTAGTAATAAATATAATAATTTGTCAACAGATTTAAAATCTATAAGTAAAATATCAATGTTTAAAAACGCTCTAAAACGACATTTACTTACAGAGTTTGAATCGCTTCTGATGTAAACTTTATTTAAACCTTATAAAATATGTTAAGGTCTTCTTTTTTAAACAACTTTATGATTATAATTTTTTTTGAACTGAAACAAATTGTGAATTAATAATTTTCTATTCTTTGTACAAATTGAATTAATTTTTGGCAACTTTGCCTCAATAATGTCTACAATAAATAAATTTTAAAATAAAAAAAAAACGGAATCAATTTCAAATAAATGAATAATCAGTTCTATTTTTACGAAATTGGTAGGTAAAATTTTAACAGTTATTTTGAACTGATTAATCATTTGTTTTTTACTCACGTGCCAGTTGTTTTTAAAAAAAATACCAAAAAACATTTGATTTAAATGAAAAATAAGTGAACCGCTTTTTAAGCCGGAGTTGAAGGCGCGCGACATCGGAAGGCGATTTTTGTCCGGACAGCCATCAACATCCTTTGCAAAGCCGAATATTAATGGCATGAAGCTTATGCTTAGTTCTGTATTTGATGATTTGATCAAACTGCACTGAAACAAAAACGGCCACAATGCGAAAAAAGGCACGACAAAGTGATTTTGCAGCATGACAACACTCGGCCACATGTTGCAAGACCAGTCAAGATCTACTTTGATACCCTGAAGTTCTACCCCACCCGCCGTATACTCCAGACTACTTCTTCCGGTCGATGACATACACTCAGAAAAAAAGTTAGTAGAAAAATTTGTAAACGGTTTTCAATCCCACTTTACTATTTTTGTACTGATTTTTAGTAAAAAAATTATTATTTAGCAAATCTTTTTGCTATTTAAATTTTAATAATTGCAGAATATTTACAAATTTCTGTTGCTAATTTCAAAAATCATTTAACAAATTTTTGAAAACTGATTAAAACTGATTAAAAAAGTGGATATTGAAGGAAATGTTATTTCTAATTAAAACTTACACCTACAAACTTAAATTTCCTTAAAATGTTACATAGATTAAAAAAGGGATCGGAAGTGAATATACCGACTCATGTCTGAAAATAGGACATCCACTTAAAAGAGCACTAAAAAGTTTTTTTTAGTTCCAAAATCAGCCCTGAACAAAATTAAAATTTGACCTTAAAAGCAAAAAAAAAAAAAAATTTACTAAAATATTTTTTATAACATAAATTACCAAGTAAAAACCAAATGATAAATTCGTTTATGTGTTTACATACTTTTTTTTAATTTTTTTTAAAATATTTTTAAAAAAAAAATAATTTAAATAAAAAAAATGTTATGCTCGATAAAAAAAATAAATTTGAAATTTTTTACTAATATTAATAATATTTAGTACATTTTTTTTTAAATTCCACTTAACAAAAAGTATACTAAAATTTAGTAGAGGCAGCTAATTTCTACAAAGTTCATGTACTACATATCAGCAGACATGTGTTGCCATTACACCTTTTGTTGGTGAGTGTACCGACATATATATTTATATAGGATAGTAACCCAATATACCATATAGCAATCAAACTGCAATACAACTTGAGAATAAGCTTATATAAATAGTGTGTTTTAAGCTTTTCTTAATTTCGCTTATTTTAATATTTATAAAATGTGAATTCACAAGCAGTATTTAACAATGCTAGAGAAAAGATTATTATACATAACTTTTTCTCAACTATGCTTATTAACAACATACAACAATAACGCAATATGACAATTGAAATAGAAATATTTTTCAATACATTCTAGTCTTGTTGTCTTTGTTCTATGCTTATAATGCATACAACAAGTGCCATTACTTTTTCTTTAAATTTGTCAAACGTGTTTTGTGTGTACATTTGGTTGTAAATTTTATATAGTGAACGTGCAATTGCATATTAAAATTAATTATTTTTATTTATGGTTAAAATTAATTATTATTATTGATATTTAAAATGAATTATTATTTTTTATATTTATAATGAGTTATTATTATTTATTTTTAAAATTAAAATAAAAAATAAATGAAATTAAAGAAAATAATTATGTTTTTTCTTTTTCAACTATTAATAATATTTTATTTTTGTAAGCTTATTCTACAATTGCAAGAATAAGCTTATAGTAATCATAATAGTTTCACGAGGGTTCCGTTTTGATTTTTCTACAATTGTTACGGTAGCCTTTTGTTTTCAATATATTCTCAAGTCTTTTTCAAGCTTGAGGCTTGTGTTTGTAAGCTTATAATAATATTTTTCTCAAGTCATTTAGTATGTTGGGAAAGTATTAAATAAAGCCACATATGATTATACACAAACTTTTTTTTTACTCGGGAACACATTATTTCCTCTTAAATGTTTTGTTATAAAACTAACTAGCAATTACTTAATTTAAGTCTTACAACCTAAATATTGGATTAAAAATATGTGTGTCATTTTTTGCAATACATTTAAAGAGGAAATAAATTACGCTATTGTCAGATTTCATAAATAGTATCAATTCAAATTATTTGCGCAAACTAAAAACCCTTCACAAATATCTTTTTCTTCTTCTTCTTTTTATTAAAAACAATAAATTCTGCCCAGAATTTATTAATCAAAATAAACGATCAATAGTTAAACCCTTCAATTGTAATAGAAAAAAAAAAAACAAAAGACTTAAGACACATACTTGATTCTTATTGCAACTTTCAAACATTACGAAATCTTAAAATATTCTCTATGTATTATTTAATTTTTTTTTGTTTATTTTCAATAAAGATTACCACAAAAAACAGAAAAGAGGACAAACGTGATTTCAAATATATATTTTTTGTATTAAAACATAAATTAAAAGAAACAAAATCTCGTTAAAACTTTTAAAAATTATCTATAGTTGTTAGTTACTAACTTGGCATACTAAATTTTTAACTTAACAAACAAACACATTGTTAAGTAAATTTATGCACGTGCATATCACGCTTAATTTTTTTTTTCTTTTTATTAGACAGGAGGTTTTTGTATCATCTTAATGTGGAGATAGCTTTTAATACAAAATTATTTTATTAATCATATATAATTAAGAAATAGTGTTTCACTGGCTTTTAAAGTCATTGTTTTTTTTTTGTTGTTGTGCATGCGTGTATTTATTTTAGGTTCCTATGTTATACCTGTGTTGTTACAATTTACTTAGTATTGCTGTAATTATAGTAATTTTGTTAATTTAGTTTATGTTTATGTTTTTAAATTGTTACAATTGTTTAACATGTAAAAATAGAAAATAAATGTAAATAAACATTAATTTAATACAGAAAAATTAATTATTTTAATTATAATTTTATATGTTATAAACAAATAGTTGAAATGTGAAATATATAATTATTCAATGTTTAACTGTTTTGTTAGTACATGTTTTTTTATAGTTAAGTGAAACAGTAAAATAGATTTTCTTACTAGAAACATTATACAGATTCTGTAATTGTTTGCTTTGTAAAATGTAACACAAAGTAAATGTAGAGATACGTTAAATAAATATTACACTTTAAAAAGTTTGTAAGTTAAAATAACTGAAAATATCATTTAAAAGAAATGATATTTCATTTAAAAACCGGTCTACTTAATTTTCATTTAAATTAAATGCCATTTGTTATTTATTTTTAAATGTTGATTAATCAACTGACACATCCGTAAGAAACAAATGATATAATCAGTTAAAATAAATGTCAAAATTTTACCCACCAATCCTTAAAAAATAAATGTTTTTTTCATTTATTTGAAATTATTTCCGTTTTTGTATTTTTTTTAATATACTTGTACAATACAAAATGTATGTATGCATATGAAGCTATAAACACTTTTTGTCTGAATGTATTTGTATATGTATGTGTGCTTATGAAGTTCTTGTAAATTGTATTGAAAAATTTTGTATATATACAACCAATTTAAATAAAAAAACAAATTGAAATTTTTTGAATATTTTTTTTTGAAACAGACAGCAAACAAAATTTAAATTTGTAATAACTGTTACGGACACAAATAAACCACAAGTTTCCGTTTTGTGGGTAAATTTTTATTAAATTTCAAACAAATGAAAAAAATAAATGAAACTGAAAAAAATCGGTAAATGATAGTAAATTATTTCGAATAAATGTATAAAAAAGTTAATATAGATATTTCTTTGAAAAATAAATGTATCTTCTATTATTTTTAAATGGAACAGAAAACTTTTTTATTAAACTACAAACAGTTAACTACATAATATTCTGCGTGTATGTTTTTCTATTTTTCACTCTGATAAGATACTTTTTTATGAAATTTTCGACAGGGACGTTGTAAAAAAATCAACACGAAAAAACTTCCCTTTAACATCCTGCCAAAAGGGATAAATCAGTAAATATATATTTTTTGGAATATTCGTTAGAAATGAGGTAGAAAAATTGTTTCTGGAGGGAGAGGTACCCACCTTATCGGCCTGCTGTTACCGCTTTGATAATGAACCCGAAATTTAAAATTTGTGTTCCCCAGAAATATGGACTAAGTCAGTGATACATTTTTTTTGGAATTTTCGTCAGAAACGTGGAAAGGTGGTTCAAAAGAGGAAAATTGCCCTCTCTTAACGGCCTGACCAAACCGCTTTGTCTAGAAATCGAATTTACTTACTTTTGGAATTATTGCCCGAAATTTGCTAAAAAATGGGGATCAATAGGGGAAAGTCTACCCTGGAATATTTTTTGAATTCCCGAGTAAAAAAGTTTAGATATAGTCATATGTGGTCAGTATGCATTACCATATATAATTATATATTACATTATTTTTTTTTAATTACCATATATTGTGCCATATATAACCACATCTAGTTGTATATTGATCTTTATAAAATTACATATGATTTATATGAATATATATACCACATTTATTCTATCATATGAAATTTTATATTACACAATATATAATTTTATATGGCTTACACGGGTCCATATTTACTTATATACATATAACTTATACAGAACCATATATACTTATATATGGCTTATACAGAGCCATATTAATTATATATTGATATGTTGCCAGATACAATTATATATGGGGCCTTATATAATTATTTATGGCCCCATATTAAATTATATATAAATATATGTAATTTTATACGGAAATTGGTGGATATAATTATATATTATTATATATAATTATTTACATTTAGATATGATTAGATATATTTAGATATAATTATATCCGAAAAATGGGTATATATAATTTTATATAAATATATAAAATATAAAAACACATGTCTTTAATATTAGCTAATAGCTAATTTGGACATACGGTAAACAAAGGAGAATATAAATAACACAACAATAGTTAGTAAATTTCATCTAAACTCAATAATGAAAATCAACTGTATGTTAGCATAAAATAGCTTTTTCCGTTGAATTGTGAGTTAAATATAGATATTTACAATTGGCATATCGGCACGAAGAATGTTGATGAAAGTCGTAGCTGACCAGAAAATGCATTCCATTCCGCTAGTGAACTTTTTCTGTGTATTCTCCATGATTACTTAAATAAAAAAAAAAAAAATAAGAAAAAAAAAAATCATAGAAAAAACTTTTTTCTATGATCTCGAACCAAACTAAAAATACATTTTCATACATATGAGTATTAAAAAGATCAACTATAAAATATAAACTCAATTTTATATATTTTTATATAAATGAACCCCTATATAATTTTTCCCAGATTTTTCTATTTTCACTAAATGCAAGTAAAATAATAAACGATTTTCTGCAAATATAAAAATAATTTTTTTAATTTAGGTAAATTTTATTCAAACCACTTCTAAAACATTTTTAATTCAGTTGCCATTCTGTAATAGGTGAAAGAAAAAAAGTCACGGCTATGCATTTTCGACTAACTTTTTAATATTTAGCAGAAATATTCATATATTTTGGGTTAAGCTGCATTTTTACCGATTGATTGTGATTTGTTTTGCATCTTAGTTAACATTATGAAAAAGCCGCACTCACAATATATTTTCCGTTACCGACTGTAGTTTATTTAAAAAGTAATACGTAAAGTCAATCAATTGAAATTCATAGAAATATATTTTTTAACTATTTGAATCAGTCATTCAAAAAACAAACTGTAAAAATTTACAGACATTCAGTAGGAATTGATATTTTTAGTTAAATGTAAAATTATTAAACAATGATTGAAAATAAACAACAAAATGGGTTGAATATAATGAAAAATCAGTAGTCCTCTTTTTGATTGTTTTTTTTAATTTTTTTTATATCAATATTTTTTTTTTTTTTTTTTACAAAACTTTAAAATTTTAACTAATTTCGGGAGGATCCATTGAAATTTTTTATTTAAGATATAATTAGTTTATAACAATCTGGGTACAAATAAAATTATATATGATCTTTGTTTCTAAAACTCCTTTACGTGGTGAAAAATTGTATATTTTCTTTATTTTAAATATAATTATTTATCTACTGTTTTTCTCAGTCCATAATATATTATTATATATAATTATAAATAATATTATATATAGTTATATATAATTATATAAAATCAGATAAGTACAGAACCAATTTAGTCTTATTAATTCTGCCATGTTATGTAGAAAATTTATCCCAAATTTCTGAATATATCATTACATATAAGTGCCGAAGATATATAACACAATTATACGAAAAATTTAGTCTAAAAAAGTCAGCCATGCATTGCTGAGTGCTTAAGTCACTACAACTCTGGCAGACTGAGTTCAAATCCTTGTAAAGGAATTGTTTGTTAGAATCTTAATATTTTTTAATTTAAAATTTTTGTATACGTTTTTTAATAAACTAGATTCGGAATATGTATTATATTTTTAGAACTAATCGGATTAGAACTAATCGGATCAGCAATTTTTCGGATAAATTTTGATCTTATTTAATCCCTAAGCATATTGCTGGGTCTAATTTGATCTGCCATTTATCGGATCAATTTAGATATTAAGGAATATAAATTTGGATATGATTAAAGATTGTGCCAGATCAATTTTTTTACTCGGGTAGACATGCTCGAAATTTATAATGAATAACAATGATTCGCTATGAGCCTATAGAACTCGCAAACGATGAAGTGGATGATTTACTATCAAAACTTGTTATGAGCGACGAGGCTTATTTTTACCTCAGTGGCCACGTTAATAAACAAAATTTTCGGTTCTGGTGGATGTAAAATCCACGCATAATTCAAAAAGCACCTTACACCATCTCAAAGTCACCATGTGGTGAGCAGTTACGTCGGAAGAGGTGATTGGACCTTATTTTTTTCGAAGGAACCAACTGCGATGCTATTTACCTTAGTACCGGCGACCTTGCTGACTAAGTTATTTTTACCAGAAGTTGACGATCTGGTTGGGGAGGCCATGTGGTTCCTACAGGACGGGGCTATTTGTCATATTGCACGCGACACAATGTGTATTTTGAGGGATGGCTTCCCAGCACGTGAAATTATGCGTTTTGGTGATTCGGACTTCTTTTTTTTTGGGGAGCGCCCCGGTAGGCTAGTTGGTAGCGTGCTAGTTTATCAGTGCGGGGGTCGTGGGTTCAATTCCCACCAGAGGCTCTGGTCGAGCCGAAGGCCTTTGTTGCTAGTGCTCGGTTAGGGTATTAACATATAATTTGTAATTATATGATTAATAAATAAAATAAATAGTAAATAATTCTTTTTTTGGAGAATATTTGAAATCGTTGGTGTATGCGAACATATCCCACACCTTAGAGCAGTTATAGAGCAACACTCGAGCCGAAATTGACCGCGTGACACCACAAATGCTGAGCACAGTTATGCAAAATTTTATTAAAAAAGCCCAAATTTGCATCAACGTCGATGGAGACCATTTGTCGGATATAATTTTCCACAACCAGCAAAACTACACATTACCGAATAATGGGTAAAGTAATGTATAGCCATAGGGGCCGATGGATTACTTTACACCTTACTTCACTGATGAATTTTACAGGCGATGAGCCTCAAAGTAATGTATATACCCATTACTTTAGAGCTGATAATGTAAGGGGTTACTTATATGGTTACGAGAATGGAAAAAGTAATGTGTCTAAAAAAAGAATAGAATAGATAGAAAAGAGGAATTTTTATTAAACAAAATTATTACAAATATTTTATTTAAAATATTTGTAATTAAAAATAATGTGGTCAAGATGGGAATCGAACCAGGGAAATCTGGTTGCCAGCCAAGAACTCTACCCACTGAGCTATCGACGCATATGGTATTTGATTGCTTTAAACTTAAATGAATTGTTGCGCTTCGTTTTTCGCTAGTGTTATCAAAACAAACAAACATTATCCTTTTGTTTACAAAAAAGCAAAAAGTAATGTATCTAAAAATAGATTTTCAAAAATATTTCAATTATTACTTTAAATTTATATATCATATATTACATAATAAATAATCAGTAACTTACTTTATGCTTGTAAATAATGAAAAAGGTAACGAGCTATCATACAAGGTAACGCATGAGAATATCGCACCCGCTACCAAAGTTTTGCTGGGCAATTAATTGACAATAAAATTTATAAGTGTTGATAAACATAATCACATAAAAATCAATTGAGATTTCATTTTAAACAAAATTTATAGGAAAAGAAAATAAGATGATGGTTTTTGGCGCACCTTCTAAAAATATCGTCAAAACGAGACAACCAGGAAGCGTAACCCTCAAATTGTCTATTGTCGCGCCATATCATCAATTAGCAGCAATAAAATTCGTTAAAAATGGTTCTGTATCGCTCACCAGTCACGGAGTTCTCGGTGACTTGTTTACGTAACCGTTCACGTGAAAATGGGCCATGGCGAATCAGTGACGAATTATTGTGTGAAAACATAGTCACGAATATTCTTCTTCTTGAGGAGTATTCCGTGTTCTTAATGAGTATTTCTGTATCTGTTTTCTTCACAAATATTAAATAAAATTGACAGTTTCCGTTATTTGCAAAAGATACATTTTGGGACACCTTATATTGGCTTAACCTCGTTCGTTTAATATTTTGTTTCAAAATTTTGTGAATTCTTCAAATGAAAAAAATTTGGAAATTATAAAAAAAAAATTTTTTTTGGTACTTTTTGGGTAAAAAAGTACTATTTTTAATGTATCAAATTGAAATTCTTATTCATCTATTCTGGTAGCCTACAAAAAAAATTGGTTTAACTTATTTTAATGCTTTTATTGGTTTGGTTTCTCATTATCGACTGTTTACAAAATTTAAATAGTTTTTTTTTTGGAGTTCAACCTCACAATTGCAATTTTTTTTAGAAACTTGAAAGTTGTTTTATTATTTACAAAAACTACATTTTGGGCCACTTTATATTGGCTTAACCTCGTTTGTTTCATATTTAATTTTAAAATTTTGTGAATTTTTTTTAATAAAAAAATTTGGACAAAAATTCATTTTGGTACTTTTTGGGTTAAAAAGGTACTATTTTTAATGATGTTTGGTAACCAATTGAAATTCTCAGTTATCTACTTTGGTACCCTCGGTATAGCTTTTTTTTAATGCTTTTACTTGTTTGGTTTCTCCTCATTATCGACTTTTTACAAAATTTAAATATTTTTGTTTTGGAGTTCAATCTCAGGACTGCAACTTTTTTTTTTAATTTAAAAGTTGTACTATTATTTGCAAAATCTACATTTTGCGCCCCCTTATATTGGGTTAACCTCGTTCGTTTGATATTTTTCTTTTTTAAATTGTGTTAATTTTGTAAATGAAAAAAATTTGGAAATTATAAAATAATAAATTTTTGTTTGGTATTTTTTGGGTAAAAAAGTACTATTTTTAATGATGTCTGATAGCCAAGTGAAATTCTCATTTATCTACTCTGGTACCCTCCACAAAAATTCGGTTTAAATTTTTTTAATGCTTTTACTTTTTTTGTTTCTCATTATCGGCTTTCTACAAAATTTAAATATTTTTGTTTTTTGGAGTTCGTTTAATATTTTATTGCAAAATTTTGTAAATTTTTTAAATAAAAAAAATTTGGTAAAAAATTTATTTTGGTACTTTTTACCTACTTTGGTACCCTCCACAAAAATTTGGTATAACTTTTTTTTAATGCTTTTACTGGCTTGGCTTCTCATTATCGCCTTAAATATCTCTTTTGAAGTTCAACCTCAGGACCAGGGATGGAAAACATGGCACATATTTACCTTGGTTGGTACCGTGGTACTACCGCGGCTCATTTAGTACAATTTGAAATTTTTTCAAATTTTCAATTTATAACTTGATAAAACAACATAACATAAAGTCGACTTTTTTAAAAAGCAACTTTAAATTAAAACCTGTTTTTATTTATTTAGCTACTATAGGAAAAAACAAGTAAAAAAGGCTTAAATTCGGCTGTGCCGAATCTTTAAATACCCTCCACCAATGTTCTCTATTGTTTTTAATACAATGTAAAAAACTTTTGAAGTAAAATTATGGAGGTAAAAAAAATTTTTGAGGTGAAAAACTTTTTTAGATGCGGAAATGAATTTTTTTACGTGAAAAAAATTTTGTGGTGAAAAAATTTTTTTAGGTGAAAAAAATTTTTTGTGGTCAAAAAAAATTTTAGTGGTGAAAAAAATTTTTTGAGGTCAAAAATATTTGAGGTGTACAAAATATTATTAATTTCTAAGCGATTGGTGAAAAAATATGAGAAGATATATTATATACCAGTCGCTACTATGAAATTGTACTAAAATACACCAATTTGTATGGAAAATTTAGAGGTATCTTCACATTTTCAATCATAACTTTTTAACCGCTGGACCGATTTTGCTCATTTTCAATACCAAACTGCTCGGGGGATGTCCAACAATCCAGGTAAAAATAGGCACCCCCGCTTGCGTCTTTGCGTCGTGATCGCCATTTCAACAGACAGACAGACAGACGGATATCGCTATATCGACTTAAAATTGCATAAGGATCACGAATATATATACTCTATGGGGTCTTAGACCTATATTTCGACATGTTACAAACGGAATGTCAAACTGATATATACCCTCACCATATATGGTGGAGGGTATAATAAAGTCAGTTTTATGTTGAACCGGCTCTAAATTGGTGTCACCTCAAATGTACCAAATGTTTGCATACACATTGTACTAAAATATTCGGAAGTGGCAACATTGAACAGCTGATTTTAAATTACCTCTCAAAACAAAAAAAAAAAAATAAGAAAAAAGTGTATTATTGTTAAAAAGCAATTAAATGACTTTAAATTTTTTAATAGCAAATCCTGAAAAAGTTAAATTGCCCTCAAAGTTTTGTGGAAATTATACGACTACATAAAATTAACAATAAATTTTGTTTCACTCCGTAAATTTAAATTGTTTTAAGTCTTTTTAGTGTCTAAGCAAATCTGACTCAATACTATAAAATTGTTAAAAAAAGCGGAAAAAATTTTGGTACCATGAGGATCGAAAAAGTACAATTTGTTTGTCTGGTTGGTACAATAACAGAAAACATATTTTCCTTCCCTGCTCAGGACTGCATTTTTTTTTTTTTTTTTTTTGAAATTTGAAAGTTGTATTATTATTTGCAAAATCTACATTGTGGGCTACTTTATATAAAGTTACCCTCGTTTGTTTAATATTGTGAATTTTTCCAATGAAAAAAAATTTGTAAGTTATACAAAAAAAAAAATATTTTTTTTTGGTACTTTTTGGTAAAAAATGTACTTTTTTTTAAAGATGTTTGGTAACCAATTGAAATTCTCATTTATCTACTCTGGTACCCTCGGTATAACTTTTTTAATGCTTTTACTGGTTTGGCTTTTTACAAATTTAAATATTTTTTTTTTGGAGTTCAACCTCAGAAATGCATTTGTTTTTTTTTTTTAGAAATTTGAAAGTTGTATTATTAAAATTCTTACCTTTAATATGATCACCTCATTGATGCTGTAAATAAATAAAACAAATTAAAAGCATTAATAAAAATATTTAAAAAAACAATAAATAATTAAACAAAAAATAAATATTACAACCTGTTAAAATTTATACAGAATTATAAACTCACAATTTTAATATTCGATATTCTATATTTTAAAATCCCTTGATTTGACGTTCAATTAAAAACAAGCAGCATTATATAAAATTGTTCATTCGTTTAAATGTGAAAATGGAAATGAAACAAAAAAAAAAAAAAAAACGTTAATATAACCTTGAAATTATATTTAGGTTTGTATTTTACGCACTATAAAGAACAAAAATTTGTATATATTTCTGGCACTAATCATGAACTATAAACTTAATACAAACCAGAAAATTTCAAAGAGACTAAAAATTACAATAATATAACAGTAGCCAACATATAGAATTCATTATGCGGATTACATGCCTATTTAAATTTTTTTTGTTTAACTTGGCCTTAATATTACGTATTAAAATCTGCTGTTTAAATTAGAATAAGCCGTTACAAATAAAAAGTTTTTTTTTTTTGTAATAAAGTACATAAATAGTAAGATACTACACCATTTACAAAATTTTGTGTTTAAGCTGTAATATAATTTTTTTTTTTTAGCTGGGGATTTATAGTTTTAATTCAAAAATTTAAAATTTTTGATTTAAAAAGTTTGCTGTAAAAATTCCCTGTAGGAAGCCTGGGGTCAAGTGTCTACAAGTCATCACTTTTGTCGACTATTTTGGGTGACTTTTTGGGGTGACATGTCAACAAAGCGTCTATACAGGTTGGTTGAAAAGTTCCTCCGCTCACCAAGAGATGGCACTGCTAGCTCCAAACTTTTTTTTCTCAAGTAGGTATAACTGTCCTGAGAACACATGAAAAGTTGCAAGTCATTCTGTCAATTCTTTCTTTGTTTACAAGCCATTTGATGTTGAATATCGTGCAGTCATTAGATTCATTGTTTTAAAGGGTTTAAAAGCAAAGGAAATTTATGAACAATTGTTAGAAGTGTATAAGGAGTCCTCACCTTCAAAACAGATCGTTGAATTTTGGGCTGGTGAATTTAAACGTACCAGCCTTAAAGACGATCCACGCGAAGGACGACCAAAAACTGTAACCACAGCAGAAATCATTGAGCAGGTACATAATATGGTTAGTGAAGATCCAAGTTTGACTAAGCGTGAAATTGCTAATGCCATAGGCATCTCAGACGAACGAGTATTCCATATTTTACATGAAGAATTACGTATGAAAAAACTGTTTGGAAAGTTAGTGCCGCACACATTAACAATTCAACAAAAACTGGATCGAAAACAAATTTCTCAGCGTAATTTGGAGCGTTTTAAGCTGAATAAAACCGACTTCTTGCGTCGTTTTATAACTATGGATGAGACTTGGATCTACCACCATGATCCTAAATTAAAACAAGAACGTTTACAGTGGACTGAATCTGGTTGTTCAGCTCCAAAGCAAGTGAAGTCACAACGATCAGCAAAGAAGGTTATGGCATCAGTTTTTTTGAATGCAAAAGGAATTTTGTCGATTGATTATCTTTAGAAAGGTAAAACAATCAACTCTGAATATTATTGCAGCCTTTTGAATCAGCTGGATGAAAAAATTCGTGAGAAAAGACCTGGTTTAAAGAAGAAAAAAATCATTTTTCATCAAGACAATGCACCTGCTCACAAAAGTGTTTTGACGATGGCTAAATTCAAAGAATTAAAGTACGAATTGCTTGAACATCCACCGTATTCACCAGATTTGGCTCCCAGTGACTACTATCTCTTCAGAAATCTCAAACAATTCCTTCGTGTAAAGCATTTTTCGTCGAATGAAGAGGCCATAGCAGCCGTAGACGGTTATTTTGCAGAGCTTCCGGAAAACCATTATAAGGATGGGATAAAATTATTGGAAGATCATTGGAACAAGTGTATTGAGCTTCTAGAAGATTATATTGAATTAAAAAATATATTTCGTAACAAAAACAGTATTCTTTCATTTCGAGCGTAGGAACTTTTCAACCAACCTGTACTTTTTACATTCCTTTTTTGCAGCTGCAAATGTGTGCTTTTTCTTGATTTTTTATTGTTTTTTGAAAATACATATGTATAGCTGCATGCAAAATTAAAGTTTTTAATAAAAATATAAAGAAAAATGAATTTAAAAGGTAAATATACAAATTCGAACAAAATATATAATGAGCAAAATAAATTACAAAAAACAATCAATTTTGTATAAAAATAAAAATAACAAGAAAGAGGCAACAATTTTTAGTGAAATTTGCAACTCTAGAGATTTTGTGGAGCCTGATGAAGATTTTACGGAGCCTGTGGATGATTCTGTGCAGTCTTTTGAAGATTTGTCTACTCCAAAATTAAATTTGCACGAACATTTTTTTTTTTACTTTAATGAAATTTCCCAGTGAAAATGTTCATATATGGTCATATATGGGTACATATATTATTCCATATATGCTTGGATCCTCAATTTGAGGGTATATGGCCATATATGCTCATATATGGACATATATAAATGTTCATATCTGGTCATGTATGAGTACTTTTCCTATATGCCCGCATATTAATTTTTTATTTTTCACAAAAATATTGTTTTTTATTTAAATTAAGTGTAAATATTATACTTCTACTCGTATTTACATGATGGTAATAAATTCATAAATTTTGAAGAAATTAATTAAATTGAACCTTCAGTAGACCTTAGCAATTTTTTTGTACTTTCTATTGAATTAAATACACTATTGAATTAAAAACACTGTTTCCATTTTAAGTTTTAATTAATTAGAATAGAATAAAATATAAATTGATACATATTACAAAAAAAAAAGTTGAAAAAAAGAAATACTCAAATGAAATATTAAATATATTTTTTGGAAGAGTAAAGATAAAATATATATTCTGACAAATTAAGGAACCGCTGCATCTGACTCTTAAGTCACATTTCTCTGGACATTGTCCAAAGTAAAACCCTCTGATTCTGAAAACTATTTCATAAAGAAAACCCCTTCGATTCTGAGTAGTTTTCCTTAAAAAGCGTTTAGATGTGAGAATTTATTCCTACACAAAACATAATTCGGATCCTGAGGGAATTTTTTTAAAGGAAAACAGCCTCAAAATCTGAAGAAATTTTCAAGAAATCTGCTCACAATCTGAGTGATTTTCAAGATAGCAGAATCTGAAGGCTATTCTATAATAAAAATTTACCGAATTAATTAGTTTTTAAAGGAAAAAAACTTAGAATCTTACGATTTCTTTGTTGGAAAAGGTAACTCGAATTTTCGGGTTTTTTAAAAAAAGTCTTTATAGTCAATGCGAGTTTCAAAAAATAAAAAAAAATAGTAAGATTTTGAGTGCCTAATATAATTTTTAGTGTGTAAAAATTGTATGAAGTTTTCGTTATAGAAGTTTTTAGTAATTTGCATTTTGGTTTTTGAAATCAACATGAAGGAAACGCAATACATAAAAAATGCGGCCAAAATGTAACCCCTAAATATGAGTTTGTGCAGCTAAACTATATACATATAAACGTCGCTTATTTGTTCTCCTCTACAGCAGACTCGATATGAGGAACAGACCCAGCACACCTCTGTTGTAAGAATTTTTTTTTGTATAGTAAAATCCGACACAATGTCACTGCTTTATTTCTTTAAAAAATCATTTACCATTTATTGCACCATTTTGTGAGCTGGCGGCAAGAATCGGAGGACTTTTTTTTCATGTAACCTTCTACAACTCCACGTAATATGAGAATTTGCTTCACAAGTGTCACTTGATAATTGAAACTTGTTAAGAAAGATGTACTAAAATTTTCCAAAAAGAAAAAAAATTGTTAGTGTTGTGGACAAACGCTCTTGTACCAATAAAAGTTTTGATTGTACAAAATTGTTTTATCTCAATTACCTTTAATTTATTGCACCGTCAGAATCCTAATCAAAACAATTATAAATTTCTTATTTTATTCCTTTATTTTTTTATATTTTACAATACATATGTCTTACATTTTTAGTTTTTTTTTTCATAAATATATTTTGAGTTTTTAATTTTGACAATTAAGAAGACGAATGTTTTTCGGTTGTATTTATTTTTTCTTGGATACGTTGACCAACATTTTAAAAACAAATATTATTGTTTTTTTTTTTTTTTGAATTGGTAAAAGCCAACTGAATTTTTTTATTAAACTATAAGACCATGTTTTTAAAATAGTACATGTAACTATTATTCGAAAGAAAATATTAAGTAAGTGATTTGTAAACAATAAGTACGCAAATTTGATTATTACAACCGACATATTATGACTACCGTTTAACCTCGACAATTTTTTCACGCCTCCAGAATTTAAATTGAAAAAAAGTTTGCCTTTATATATGGCCATATCTGATAAAAAGGAAACATATTACCAATGTATGGGATAATATATGTAGTCATACATGAACATATATGGATCAATATATGCAATATATTATCATATATTGCCATATATGATATCATATATTACCATATATGATATCATATATTACCATATATGAACTTTTTCTTTTAATTTTTTGCCCATATATGCTTACATACATGGCATATATGTTCATATATGCTAATACATGAAACCATATATGCTCATACATGTAACCACATATGATAATATAAAAACATATATGAACATTTTCACCTGGGTTATAAACAAAAATTTTTATTAATAAAATATCTAACTTTATAAAATAAATGCACCTGTTTAATCTTATTTCCTTTCTAGTGTAGAAATCTAGTAAAAAGTTCCAAAAGTGTAGACTAGAATAACTAAAATGTAGTAGTGAATCTCTGGTTCCAATGTCAACACCTAGTCAATAGTTGTGTAGATTATCAATGACACGCACATGTTAAATGCCTACAGCAGAAAGCGTTAGCTGGGACATAATTAGTCAGTAGTACTGGTGACAAAGTCAATAGTGAATCAGTACAGTTTCACTATCGACATTTCCTATAGGGCTATAAACATAATCTGTCGTGGGATTTAAAAGTTATTAATCAAAATGTGTGGCATTATCGCTACTGCTACTTAAATCCATTTACTAGCTGCAGCAAATACAGTGTTTAAGTTCAAAGTCATTTCCAGCTTCCTTTCTTTACATTTTAAATTAAAATTAAGATTCAGAATATATGTATAAATTTTATTTTTATTTTAAAATATATTGACTGGTTATTGTAATTATGTTTTGTGTTATATATTTTTTTTTTAATAATCTAAAGAACGGTTTTAATTAACCTTGTGATAGTGTTAAAGTTATGTTTATGTTATTTTTTTTTTGTTAATAAAATTATTAAAATATTCATCGTTTTGTATATTTTTGTAATAACTAATGATATTTATTTTAATAATTTGACAAAAAACGAAAATTGTTGCTTTGTGTCCACCAAAATATTCTAATAATTTCCTCAAACTAAATAAATTCTTTGTAATATTTGTAATAAATTTTGTAATCCACTACGAAATCCATACCGCTAGCATTAGAACTTCTAGCAACAAAAACTGGATTTCGATTGGTTGTTAACATTTGTTAATAAACTAACCTTAAAGCAATAACTAAAGTTAAAAATTGTTAAAAAAAAAATAAACATTATTTAATGGTGGAGCACATCATTTATTTACAAAATTCATTAGTCAATTTTCACTGCAGAGTTAATTTACAAGTTTAAAGTGGTTAAACTGCTAAGTCTGATAGCAGGGGAATCTTGACGGTGCCATTAAATGAATTTTAATAATTTTTCTTCGCCGGTTAAGAAAAAAAGTTGTATTAAGTTTTTAATATTTAAAAGAAAAAAAAAGAATAGTAAAATCATAAAATTTGGTTTTTCCTGTGACCGGTGCAAACAGGACCGGTCTAAAAGGAGCTACTCAGTGAACTCTCCCGTTGCCGGTGAAAACAGGGTCCGTCTAAAAGTACCTACCCCGTGACTGGTGAAATGTAACCTATCTGAAAGTGCCCTGCGGGAAAAGCACCTATCCTAGGACACGTCACGTGATGGTTCATTGTAGTAGAGACGGGTCACGGGACTGGTTTTTTATATGAAAATGACCGATCATTTTAACATGGGCTTTTCCTAGGGGGAGATTAATTGCATGTCACAGGACTGGTCTAAAATAACATGCCATACAACTAACCCCAAAAAACATATCACGGGACTTGTACTTTAAACTCATCACGCGATAGAAGATTCTAAATCGAGCATGTGGTAAGTTTTTTTTCACCTAACACAGGACTTGTACCAGACCCAGTACGTGATAGCGACTTTTTATATCGATCATGTGATAGGTACTCTAGAAACCGACCCTGATTTCACCTATCACAGGAATGGTAATTTCAGACATATCACGTGATTCACGTGAAAGGTACTTTATGAATCGGTCCTCTTTTCCCCTGTGTCGTGATATGTGTTTTCGGAACCGATCCAGTTTTTACTTATCAAGGGATAGCTCCCAATTATCAACTGATCCCTTTGTTCCTAGAGGGTGCTTACCCTGTGACCTGTCCCATGACCGGTGAATACAGTACATTTGCATTTTTCTAATTCATTCGCAATTAATTAATTTATTAAAGTACGAATTTAATTATCTGTTTTGTAATAATTGTAGATCTTCTTGCCCCACCCTGTAGGTGGGGCAATAAGTATCATTGCATTGAAAAATGAAGTCATTTTGCAAATGACATCATATGTCAGTTTGGTGTTGACATTCGTGAAGTAGACACATGCGAAATTTATAATGAATAATAATAAATCGCTGTACACCTCAAGGAGGCGTGATAAGTGTGACGTGTGCGCGGAATAATTCGTCAGTGGAGTTAACGCAAACTTAATTTCGGCAAAAATATTACACAGCGAAAACAATTCGACATCTGTCGACCCGAATTGAAAAGAGCGGTACAACATGGGGCAGCTAAAGCCCCCAACCGTTTGACTGAAAAAATCGAAGCAATGCGAGAAAATGTGGTAGAGGATCCCGAAATATTCACAATAAAACGTGCTCAACACTTGCACATTCCTCGAATTTCCCTCTGGCGAATTTTGACCTTGGGCTTTAAAATGTTCTCATACAAAATGCAGGTGGTCCAACAGTTGGTACCGAACTACTGTGGCGCCCGCTTAGAAATCGGTGAGGTGGATAATTTCCCCTCAAAATTTATCATGAGCGACGAAGCTCATTTTTATCTCAGCGGCCTCAACAATAAGCAAAATTCTCGATTCTGTGGGTCGGAAAATTCACGCATAATTCACCCTATTACACCTTCTCAAAGTTATTGTGTGGTGTGCATTTACGTCGGAAAAGAGTAGACCCAAAAGTAAACGTTTTTTATTTGCAGGACATGTCGTTCCAAAAGGACTGTAAGACCTGTCACACTGCACGTGACACAATGCGTATTCTGACGGCTACCGTTTCAGCGCGTGTAATCTCGCGTTTCAGTAATTTGACTTGGCCAGCCAGATTTTTGGATTCGACTATCCCGGGCAAGTCTTGCACTATCGTGAGCAAGTCTCGCACTTTGAAGGAGTTAAAAAACAAAATATTCGAGCCCAAATTGACAATATGATACCAGAAATGGTGCGTACAAAATGTATTCAAAAGATCCGAAATTTGTATGAACGCCGACGGCGTACATAATTTTTCTTATTCAATTTAATCAAAATTTATAAGTGCGAATAAATATAATCAGTTAAAAACCAAATGAGTTTTTACTTTAAACAAAAGTTATAGTGAAAGAAAATCAGATGATGGTTTTTGACCCACCCTGTACTGTTTGAAGTTATTTGCCCTCTAACCGGCAAGCGGCCAGACGGTGTTCCAGAAATTGATCACAAATGCTTCAAGTGAGTTCTTTCCACAAATGCTTTAAACGAGTTTCGATAGCAAACAAAATTTTGTAGATTTTCTGTGAAATAATTTTTTGTTTACAGTACAAGGTTTGAAAAAAAAAAAAAAATCTTGAAAAAATATTAAATTTGACTAAAGAACATTGAGATTAAAGCTTAGCTTTTTATCCCAGGCCATTCAGGATTCATGTCGAACACGTGGTATAATTTGCATTGCAAAAAAGTTAACCCTTTAACCACTAAGACCGTCTACAGAAGGTCATCACTAAAACTCAATTTCAAAAAATTTCGCTAAATTTACAGTCTGACCACCAAAGAGAGTTTTAATCAGCATAAATGTACCGATATAATGGTACCGGTGTTCGTTTAGTAGTTTGGTATATGCAGCCACTCTTGTCAAGTTTTTTGTGAAAACAGGAACAAAAATTACTTAAAAATGTTGTAAAAAATTAAAGTCAAAAAATAATACTCTGCAATAGCTCAATCTAGTCGGGAATTTTGTGGTAAGTAGTTTGAAGTTTTATTTTCATGTTTTGTTATATATGTGGAAAAAAAGTTTTGTTTGAATAGAGACTAGCTAAAAATTATTTATTCCATCATATTTTTCCCTTGGTATTATTTTACTGATATTTTCTTCGATTTTTATGGGAATCAAACGGGTTCAAAGGTAAGAGAAGATAATTTTTGTTTATGGAAAATGTCACGACGAAGCAGAACAAGTACGGAGTGTAATAAGCAGAAAGAAATCAAACTTTTGACCATGAGTGATGAAGAAATTGAAGATTTGATGGATTCAATTGAAGATGAATTCGAAGACTATGATGATATCTTCGAAGATCCAGATTATCACTGTGATGAGATCGAACCTATGGATAGTGCAATGAGAAGTGATGGTTTGCAACTACTTGTTTTATGTGATAGTAATGGCTACTCGTACCGTTTTGAAATATACACTGGGGCCAGAAATGATGACATTATTTCCCCTGGTACACCAAACATTGGAGCAACAGGAAATGTAGTAGTAGAGTATTCAAAAAACCGGGCTTTTGAAAAAACCGGTTTCGGTTTTCTTTGAAAAATAGAATTTAAAGAAACCGGTTTCGGTTTCGGTTTTTGCAGAAAAAACCGGTCAACCGGTTTTTTCGGTTTTTTTTCAATTTGAATAAAAAGCTTATATAATTTGTTAATTATGTAAAAAAAACAGAAATTTAATATAAAAAGTAATAAAAATAAAAAAATACATTCTTGGAAAAAAAAAATAATTTTTTTATTGTATTTCATTTCAACATTTCATTCTTTGGTTTTAATATTTTTTAATATAATATCTTAAAAATTAATATTATAAAACTATATTCATATCAAATGAATAGAGATCATTAAGTTTGTAAATTGGGTAAAATTAGGTACGTTAGTAATAATACATAATAATAGTTTAAAACGTTTGGCATTAAATAAGTTTTTTTAATATTACATTTTAAATATGTTAAAAGAAAATCTATTTTTCAATTCTAAAATAATATTTTAGAAATAATATGCAATTTAAATGTTTCGTCTTAAGACGATTTTTTTGTTTGCTTTTGATAAAGCTAGGAGTGGAAAATACTCTTTCACTAATCGTAGATGTTGGACAAATAGTCAAGAAACAATTATATAAATTTTCCAACTATTCAGTTCTTTTGTCGCATTTATCAAGATATATGAAATCATCATATAATGATGAATGATTTTGTACAGTCTCTTTTTTAGGATTTTGAATACTGTTTGTTGTATGTAGATCAGAAATTAAACTATTTGAATTTGTAATATCCAAAGTTAAGTCTTCATCGGAATCTATCGGACTTACATCTAAATCTTCATAACCAAACAAACGATTATACAAGTGTTCGGAAAAAATAAAAGAGACCAAGTAACCCAGTTGGTGATGTAATTAAAAAAACCGGTTAACCGAACAGAAAAGACCGGTTTTCGGTTTTCTTCGAATTTACAAAATATTCGAAACCGATCGGTTTTTAAAAATAAAGAAACCAGTTGACCGGTTTTCGGGTTCGGTTTTTGAATACTCTATGTAGTAGTCAGGTAAAGTCAATATATTTTTTTTTGAGAGTAAATGTTAGTTTTACTATATTTAAAAATTCTTTGATTTATATATCTCGAAACAGATTGTCGCAAACGGTACCAAACTTTTTAAATAATATAATATATTTCGACAATTTCTACACATCTCTACCGCTTATGGTATATCTTGGAGCGCGTGGCATTTATAGTCTAGGCACTGTGAGAGCGAATCGCATTTCTAACTGCAAACTTCCAACTGGTAAAAGCGAAGAACTCAAAAAAGCAGCTCCGGGTTATTCAACGGAATTCGTGGGTTCGGCTTACGGTATTGATATCACTACAGTTTTGTAGAAGGACACAAAAAATGTCAAACTGTGTTCAACGTATGTTGGCACTAAGCCTTTCCAAAGATCCAATTCAGTAAGTCAGCCATCGAAAATTAGTCGTTACAATAGAAAAGAAAGATCTTATGATACCATTGATTGTCCACAAATAATCCGTGAGTACAACGCGCATATGGGCGGTGTCGATATAATGGATTCCTATATGGGTCGAAATGGGCTTAAAATAAAAACAAGAGATATGGCCACAAGAATTTTTTACCATCTTCTGGACATGGCTACGACTAATTCTTTAACTGTATATCGCAAACTTAACACTGAAAAAAATAAAGCTGCAGATAATGTTGAAAAAAATTAAGACATGACAATGTGTGAATTTCGTTTGAGCATTGCAAAAGGACACTGTGCTTCGGTTGAAAAACGATCCGTTGGCCGTCCATCACACACCCCAGAGCCAACCACTAGCAAGAATGTTGGTGAAAAAGTAGCTCCCTGAATGGGAATCGAAAAAATCGTGCATATTTTGTAAAAAATCAGATACACACTCTTTTTTGTATAAAAATTGTATAACTCCTGTTTTAATTTTTTTCAGCTAAACCAGTAAGACCGTCTACAGACGGTCTTTCGACTTTTCCACCTGGCGCTTTCAGGTAAACTTTTTTTTTAAAAACGGACATCAGATTCGTATTTTTCAGCCAAAAATCATACTAGAACCAAAATTATCATATCAAAATACCTTATATTTCTATTCCAGTGGTTTAAGGGTTAAGGTCGTTTAGAGGATAAGGAGCAGATGCAATGAAACTGTTCTTTGGGGTTATTCCAAAAGTTCGTTGCTTTAATCAACAAATTCATTAAAAAATTCTATCAGTGTAGATGTACAACTAATATTAGATTTATATCGACAACATTTGATTAAGAGCTTTGAGTTTTATTTAGTAAAGGGTTAAAGTGAAATACACTTATAATAATCCATGCCTAAAAATACAAAACTTATGTCAAAATAACAAAAAATTTCGTAAAATAAACGAAAATTATTTTTCGTATTTCTATGCATAAATTATTATCAATGTATTAATCATACTCACCTTATTCGTAGTCAAGACAATAGACGTCTGTAATTTGACAGAAGTTGCTTCTAATAAAATCAATTGAAACTTTAATTTTTTCTATTAATATTAGTAAAATTCAACAGGTTTGATTTAGGGCCAAAAATTTAGCAACGGCTTCTATTAAATTACGTACTAGTTTTTTTTTTATTCGCATAAAAATATTTTAACCAGTTTTTAAACAATTAATAAAACTCTTTACAAGTTATAATTTTTTTTTGTAAATAAAAATTCATATCTATACAATATTACAGCCACAAAAAATTCTTTAACATTTTTAAATGTCTGGAGAAGAAACCCTTCAAAAGCAGTTTTATAATTTAGCAATTTATGTACATAATCTTGAGAACAATAAAAAATGGCTTAAATACAGCTTGTAGGTCAAGTTTATGGCTCTTTGAAAAAAAAAAAAAAATCAAAAAAAGAAAATAATATCAGATATTATTTAAATATCAAAATTTTCAATGTTATTGAACTTTTTTTTGTTAAAAAAAAAAAACTAATATCGCACATAAAATGTGAATGACTTGTGATTAAAATAAATAAAAAAAACCCACTGCTTAGAAGCTCATAGAAACCGGGTTACAGTATTTTAAATAGAAAATTATCTATTATACACAAGTAGTGTGCCTAATGTTTGGGATAAGTATTAATTGAATTGTTTAAAAAATAATAAATATATATTGCTGATATTGTTATGCAAATATTAAAATTTAAATAATAGTAATTCAAAGCAATAAAAAAAAAAAAATATAAAAATTATGATTCCAATAGATGAGTGAGATAAATTTTAAAATTACTATATATTTATGAACAAACTACTTCAAATGAATGATTCACTCAATTGAACGATACACACTAGTTTGTTTTCAATATTTTCGTTCAATCGTTCATTTCGTTCTATTAAGTCATAAAACAATTGTATCTATTTTCAAATAAATTGCAGGTGCAACATATTTTTTAACAAATATTTACTCTTGCGTTCTAAATTAAGAGAAATCAATCAAATTGTTGTAAAAGAAAAAAAAATTGAATGTTTTTATTTTTTATAAAAGTTTTAGTTTCTATGTCTATAAAGGAAAAACATAAATTGTGCGCTACTAATTGTCGAACGAAACATATATTTTACGACACAGGTTTTGTCATAGGTCAAAACAAAATTGAACGGTTGAATGATTTGAATAGTTCACTGTTTCGAACTGAACGATAATGACTGTTTCAATAAAATGCACGATTAAACTCCGTGACTTTTTGAATTTACCGTCTCTTAACTGAAAGAGTAGCACTGCTCCTGTCAATAAACATCTGTCCGTTGACTCGTGTCAAAATTTGAACAAGCTGCGTCACTTAGTTTGTGTTTGATAGCAGACTACCGCGTGGTTTGAGGAGAAAATGGGAAAAAGTGTGCTCGTTAAGCGGAAAAAAACATCACTCAAACCAAGGCTAAGCTTGATAAATACTATAGGAACTCTGCATCATCAATTTCAATGATAAAAATGTGTTTTACTAAATTTCGTTGTGGCCGTACAAGCACGAAAGATGCCGAACATTCTGGACGCCTAGTTGAGTGAGATATCTACACCCGAAACAATTAAAAAAAATCACGATATGGTGTTGGCCGATTGGAGATGGAAAATTCGATAGATTGTGGAAGCCATAGGCATCTCACATGGCTCAGTGGTTTTAAATTTGAATTATGATTTGAGAAACCTTTCCGCAAGATGGCTGCAGCGTTTGCTGACAATCGATCACAAACGCATGTGCAGTTTCCATGGCAAAAATTCATCAATTAGGCTACGAAAAGCTACCTCTTCCGCCCTATTCTTCAGATTTAGCCCCGAGTGATTATTTCTTGTTTTCAAACCTAAAGAAATGACTCGGCGGAAAGAGATTTCACTCCAACCATGAAATCATGTCACAAACAAATACCTAATTTGATCATCTCGACAAATGTTATTTTTTGGAATAGATGAATAAATTTGAGAAACGTTGTAGAAAGTTTATAAAATGATTTTTATCCAAAAACCTGTGTGTCATTCAAAAAGTCACGGACTTATTGACCTGCCCTCGCAAGTCCTCTAATGATTTTCAAATTTCCAAGGGTGATGGTGTACATCCTCACCAAGGAATTGTAGTCTCCTGCCACCAATCCTAGGACATACGCAGATTATATGTTCCGCTGTCTCAAAGCCCAATCCTTGAATGGTTCCTAAGTTTGCAGTGTCCAGTAAAAAATCCGGTTAAGGTCCTTAAGTTCTTTCTGTTTAGGGACAGAAGTCTCCCGGGGTGTTCACTAGATGAAGTGATAAATATCTTCGCCAAGCGCTGGCCAATAGGAAACGGTTCAAATTCCGGGAAAGGTTTTTGCTTACCATCTGTTTTTTAATAGGTCGAAAAATATAGAACAAAATTATCGAAAAATTAATTTAAGCAAAAACCGGCAAAATGGGTTTAAATATGCTCTGATTTTCTTTAAGTTGGGAGCATAACCATATAATATTCACAATCCAAATTCCAACCAATTATGTTCAATTCCGAAAGGACCTTTCTATGGGAGATATGTCTGAATTTTGACTGATTCTAGCCAAGTTCATTAGGGTTTCTCCTTGGAAATTTATGCACCAAATTTCATAACAATATCTTCATATTTGCAACCTGTAGTTTGATTAAAATTTATTGAAAAAAAATACCGCGAAGGGTCCAAATATGGCTCGATTTTCTTCAAATTCGAAGTCGTGATTTATAGTCTCATATAACTTTTACAACCTGTCTAGTTGATATAAATTTAAGGTTTTATGTGTCTTAAAATTATTTAATCCCAATTCAGAAAGAACCTTTCTATGGAAGGTATGTCTAAAAGTAAATCAATTCTAACAAAATTCAATAGGGTTCGTACCAAATCTCATCTAAATATCTTAATATTTGTGACCTTTAGTTTGGTCGGACATCGGAAAATCGAATCAGGAAGTGAATCTGAGTCTAATGCCATACTACAGGGTGGCCCAAAAACATTTACGCGATGTTGTTTTGCTATATCTTTAAAATGAAACGACATAATATCGACACCTTGAATAAATAATGAGAGTGTTTTTATTTATTGTGCAAAAATGGTTACAAATATATTTCTCAAAGTATTGTTCTGCGCTGGGTACAACTTTTCCCATCTTTCTGGCAATTTTTGGATAACAGCTCTTGAGAACGACTCGTGTTTTATGGTTATCCAATTGTCGACCCATTTTTTGCAATGTTCATATGACGGGACAAGTGCTATCGACTTGAAGAAATAGTAGTCGATAGGAGCGATTTATGGAGAATACGGCAAGTGTGGTACGACTTCCCATTTCAGCGTATCCAAGTAGGTCTTCACCGGTCTTGTAAGGTGTGGCCGAGCGTTGTCATGCTGCAAAATCACTTTATCGTGCCTTTCTTCGTATTCCGGTCATTTTTGCTTCAGTGCACGGCATGAGTAAGTTAGGATTACCCCTTTATCGTTTCATACGGTTTAAGCAGCCCGTAGTACATCACGCCAGACTGGTCCCACCAAATACAGGGTATAAGCTTCATGCCATGGAAATTCGGCTTTACGAAATATGTTAATGGCCATCCGGCAAAAACTCATGACATTTAGCGCTTGGGGTTGTCGTAATGGATCCACTTTTTTTGCCAGTCACAATGCCATGCAAAAACCCCTTCCTTTTTTTTGGCGTTCTAGGAGCTGTTCAGAAGCGAAAAATTGTCTTTCGATGTTGCGCGGCTTCAACTCTTATGCTTTTAGGCGTTTGCTGACTGTCAACTCATCCACTCCCAATGATTCTGACAACTCCTGGCATTCGTCCACAATGATTCCAATTTGTCGTCTTTAAACTTTTTGGGTTGACCCGGCCGTTTCTTGTATTCGAGATCAAAATTGCCACTTTTAAAGCGACCAAACCAGCACCAACACGATTGTTCATATAGAGCATGCTCGCCGTAAACTTCCACTAACATTCGATGACCCTCGGCCTCGGTACTTTTCTTCATATTAAAGTAATGAGGAATTCCCCGCAAAAAACTTTATCTGCTACGAAATTTGACATGTGTGAGGCAATATTTAGTACTGTTGTTTCCGTTTCAATCAAATGACACTAGCTGCCAAAAACGCTCATTCAGAATAAGTTTTAGCGGCAAGACATTGAAAACTGGAATATTGGTTCATATACTAATGGCTGCTTCTTGTTTGAAACGCTTATTATTAGTACAAGGTCCCAAAAAATGTATTTTTTAAATATTTATGTGTACCTTTAAGTTTCCATTAATTAATTTTATTTTTTTTTGGGCACCGCTGCCATTGTTGATGCTGTTTTGCGCTCTTTAGCGTTCTGGAGAGAACTTTCGGCATTAAGTTCTCGCACTCTTGCCGGCTATTCTCTTTGAATGCTTTCCGAGTCTGTGCTATGTTCGCGTTGACCCTTGACTCCAAAAAACGCCTAAGAAAAAAGTTTGGAGTGTTTAAATCAGGCGATCTAGCTGGTAATTCCAAATCACTACTACGAGATGTTAGGCAACCCGAAAACTGATACTTCAAAATGTTCATTGTCGCGAGTGATATTAGAGCATTCGTGGCTCCGGCGTAAATGGTATACCATTTCGTGATTTTGAGTGGATGTTAATGTCTCCTCGTGAATGATACCTGAATTTTCAGTGCTCCAGAAGTGTAAATTTTGCTTTTTAGGTATCTGTTCAGAAGAAAATGCACCTCAGCGCTCATATTAAATTTGGGCACAAAATCGTCCATTACAAAATAGGAGGAGTCTTTCGCCTTCTTAAGGAGTATTATGTTTACTTCTCTTCATATTAAAACAAAACTGATAGTTTACGTCATTTGTAAAATTTATAGCAACTTCCGATAGGGTAATACATTTTGGGCCACCCGGTATTACCCCCCCTTAAACAAAACTTGTTAAAGTGATAATTAAAATCAACACCAAGACAATAAAAAATAATAAATCCATTATTCATTCATAATATTAATAAAACTATAAAATATTTGCTATATTTTCTTTGGGTTATCGTTTTGGAAATTGTTTAAATTGTTTTAAACAAAACAAGACTGGTTTTTAATTTTTAAACTATTGTTACAATTTATTGTTTAACAAAACTGAATATTGTTTTTGATTGTTTTTATATCAAATTAATAATTTGTTTTTTTGTTTTTTTTTTGTGGTGTTGATTTTCAATAGATTATTTATCATAATAATGACACCATGCTCATGCTGTTAATTGTCATATTATGTTTATTGCTGATCAGTTTTGTTTGATTGTGTCAGATAAAACATCTGCGAAAATCTGTTTCAGACAGCAATTGAATGGTTTTTAGAGTACACTGTGGGACAGAATAAATATAATTTGCAAATAATTTTGCCAATTTTTACTGTCAAAAAAATTTGTGTGGGAGTTTTTCTGAAAATATAAAATTTTTAATGCAATTTCAGGCTAAGGTTTATTCTAATAGTAGTACAATAGCTTAAAGTAATATTTCAGATAGTATAAACGGAATTCCTTAATTGGCAAAAAAAAAAAAAAAATTAAAAATTTTGAAAATCCCATTAGGGGATTTTCGGAGTATATCCATCAGGTTTTTTAAAACTACTACAAATTAATTTCGTTATGAAAACTTTTTAAATAAAAATTAATTAAAGCAGAACTGAAGGAATTAACGATTTAAACTCGTTATCGTTGAAAATTACCATCATTTTATACTTTTAGTAAATATCCTGCAAAAAAAGACCTTACTAAGTAATGGGTTTTAGGACGTGCAGTAACTGGTTGAAGTTTGCCTGATAAGCCCATTATTTTAACACAGGGATAGCATTAGAGGTAGCTAGCTGCCTTCAAGTTTACCAGTAGGAAGTAAAATAACTAATAACTAGTTGTTCGTAAGGAAAAAATAACTGATTTCAATTCATATAATAAAAATTGATTTTGTTAACAATTTTAAAAAATTAAATAACAAAACCAAAAATAGATTTTTACAGCCAAATAAGTAGTTAAAACCGATTACTAGTAACTCATTATTTTCAATTTGAAAAAAATGCAGTATGCAAGGAGCTGGCATAACACATTATTAGTAACTCATTATTTTTACTTTAGAAGTAAGGCAGTGGGCAGGTGTAGGTCATTATTGCTAAAGCAAAAATCAATGAGCTGCTATTACTAAATTTTACCAAACAAAATAGTACAAATTATTGTATAGTTATGTTCCCGAGTAAAAAATGTTTATATATAATTATATGTGACTTTCTAGTAATATATTAACATATAGAAATACATAACATATGTCGGTACAAATAACCATATATAATTATGTATTACATGCAATTTTTTAAAAATTATCTTATATTATGCCATATTTAAACAATATATGATATATATTATATCATATACAATTATGTACAACACTATAAAATATGTTAAGAATCATATATTCTTATATATGGTTTAAACAAAACCATATATATTTATACATACTATCACATGTTTTAGATTAATAAAATATACTGCCTTGTGAGAACTATTCCTGATACCGTGTGAGATATAATTATATATGATTAAGTATACGATCCTAGATAATAAATATTTTTAATATGGTATTAGATATAATTATGTGTGATTCAATATATATATATATATATTTTTTATATGATAAAAGATATGGTACAATATTTGCCAACAAATTTTAGATATAGTCATATATGAAAACATAAATACGTGTTCTCTACCCTTAAACACAAGATCGGCAATTAGCAATTTTGTGCTGTTATTCTGCCGACGCATTTCACTTATTACTAAGATTTTTATTGCTAATATATTTAGAAGGGGGGTAAGGCCAAAAGATATGATTATAAATAATTATATACAACTAAATATAGATCATATTATTTTAGATCATATTATTATATTCTTTTTTATATTGCAAAGAAACATGAACATTTTTATTAGAAAATTATAGAGAATAAAAATTGAAAAGATTCGACAGAGCCAGCAGGATATAATACTTAGTATTTTCGGTTGTTGCTACACAAGCCTCTTCAGTATCCACGCCCTTGTTGGGTTAATGCTTTGATGATTGTCTATTTTATATTAAGTGTTTGGAAACAAATTAACAAATCCGAAAACAACACATAATTAGACTAAAATCAACGAAAATTAACAATTTATATTTATACTCTATTTTTTACAGTTTATTATATATAATTTTATATAATCAGATAAGTAAAGAAACAATGTAGTCTCATAAATTCAGTCATTATATGTAGTATTTTTTTTACTTTTTTTTTCAAATTCCCGAATATATATTTATATATAATTATATATAACACAATTACACGTACAATGGTGTGTTATAAAGCCAGCAGTTATGTATAGCAGTGTACGGGTGAGTAAGTTAAGCAGTCGACTACAATTCTGACAGTTCGATTTCAAATACTGCCGAGGGCATTGTTTTTTTTTAGACTCCATTTTTTATTTAAAATTTTTTAAATATTTTTTTTATAACAAATTTTTTTATATATTTTTTTTATAAACTAGATTTCATACAATATGTTGTAGGATTTTATCTGACAAAATTTGATCTGGCATTTTTTGTATCAATTTAGGTCCTATTAAATTCGCAAATATATTACTGGAGCTAATTTGATCTGCCATTTTTTCGAATCAATTTAGATCAGCTAAATATTCAGCAGATATTCTACAATATCAAATTGGATATAATTAAATCTTGCGTCAGATAAACTTTTTTTTACTCGGATTGTTATAAATCTCTTAAACTCCAATGAAAAATACAAAAAAACAGTTGTTAATCCTCCTGTCACCCTGTCAATCGAAAAGAAATAACGCTTAAATCGGCTGTGCCGAATCTTTGAATACCCTCTACCAATATCTTAAAAAATGTTATCTACTGGGTTTGATACAAATAATTTAAAAAACTTTTGAAGTATAATTATGGAGATGCAAAAAATTTTTTGAGCTGACAAACTTGTTTGGAAGTGAAAACAATTTTTTAGTGGAAAAAAATTTTGAGGTGAAAAAAATATTTTGAGGTGAAAAAAAATATTTGTGGTAAAAAAATGAAAAAATATATTATTCGCTACTACGAGGGCGGATCAATAAGTCTGTAACTTTTCGAACTTCCCTCGTAGGTATATAAAATGCAACACTGCCCCCATCAAGTAGCACCTGTTAATAGACTACTGTCAAATTTTCAGCAAGTTCCGTCATTTACTTTGCCTTTAAGAGCAGGATTTTTCAAGGTCCAATAAATAGACATTTGTTTGATCAATAAATTCGTCGTTGGAGCTAAATCTCTTTCCACCGAGCCATTTATTTAGGTTTGGAAATAGGAAATAATCACTGGGGGCTCAATCCGGGGAATAAGGCGAATTGGTAGTCTACTTCATGGATATTTGCCATGGAAACTAAGCAGTCACACGATTCCGTTGGTGGTCGATTGTGAGCAAACGCGGCAGCCATCTTGCGGAAAGCTTTCTCCTACCCAAGTGATCGTTCAAAATTGAAACCACTGAGCCACGTGAGATGCCTATGTCTTCCACAGTCTTTCGCACATTCAATCTCCGATCGGCCAACACCATATCGTGAATTTTTTTAATTGTTTTGAATGTAGAGACCTCAACTTGCTTGTAAGGCCACAACGAAAGTCAGTAAACCACTTTTTCACCATTGAAATGGATGGTGCAGGGTCCCCATAGTATTTATCAAGCTTTTTCTTGGTTTTATTGACGGTTTTTTTTCGCAAAAAATAATGTTTAATGAGCACTCGAAATTCACTTTTTTTACATTTATTCCCTCATAACTTTTTAACCTCTAGACCGATTTTGCTCATTTTCAATACCAAACTGCTCGGGAGTATGTACATTAATCTAGGTAGAAAATTAGCACCCCCGCTTGTGTCTTCGCGCCGTGATCGCCATTTCAACAGACAGATAAAATTGCATAAGGATCACGAATATATATACTTTATGGGGTCTTAGACCTATATTTCGACATGTTACAAATGGAATGACAAACTGATATATACCCTCACCATATATGGTGTAAGGTATAAAAATCTGTTAAAAAAGACTCCAAGATATTTTATTATGAAATAACTCCCACTTTGTATGCAAATTTTTGGAAGTTAATTGATTTTTTTCTTGGGTTTTATTTCATTAGAAGTTATTTCACTGCTTCGTTTCACCGTGTACCACAGTACAATTGATTGTAAAAACACTGAGCACTTTCGGTACCACTGTGAACTGTCTTTAAAATGAAAAGAAGTATGTTTTAAAAATAATTTTGTTTTGTTATTTTTTTTTTTTTTTTGAAAATTTTCAACAGTGACTGACTGTTGACCTTGAATATGAAGAAGTAACAAAAAACTACTTAAGAAGAAGTATTTTGTTTAAAATTTTTATATTGATAATTATTAATAAATAGTAAAACTTTAAATATTATTTTGTTGTATTGTGTAAAAAAACACATGTTTAACCCGATTTACAGTCACTCGAAAGTTTTCTGTTTAAGTGTTACAATTTTTAAATGTTACAACTGTCATTATTTACTCATCCATGTTTGTAAACAATAAACAATTAATATAAATTAAAATTGTTCAAGTAAATATTATACAAGTTGTAGTGCGATGATTTAAAATTATTGAAGTATTTTGCAAGAGTTTACAGGGTTAAGGGTCAGACTTTTGAAAATACTTATGTTGAGATGAATTTGCTTTAAATATTCGAAGTTATTGTAATATTTTTTATATTCGTATATAATTGGTAGTAACACTGTGGTGTTACCTACATAAGTGACACGCAAAGAAAAATATGGTTAGGGCAATCATATTCGAAGAGCATCCCTAATATTTGGGTTTATGATTGTACCAACCATAGTAGTAAAAATAATATGTTCATCATATTATTATAATGAAATTAAAATGATTTTATTATAATAGGACATTGTCATGTTATGATTGTATAATCATAATGATCATATTATGATCCTACTGATCATAATATGATCCTAAGTGTTTACCATTATATAATCATAAACATTTTTACCAGCGAATAACTTTATTGTCACAACCATTTCTAAATGCAGCGAGCATAATTTAGTAGCAGTAATCATGTTGCAACCATGTTGCAGTAATTGTTCATAACTTTTGTCTAACTTTAAGTTCTCATAAAAATTAAAATACTATTAATTCATTTTGTTTTATTTATATATTAAACTTTTTATTATTTCTATTTTGGGAATATTTGTAGAACACTTGTTGCGTGATTGATAGTTTGTTTTTTTTTTTGTTTGATATTTCGTTGTTAAACATTGTTTTTTTATTTCGTTAGTAATAATAAATGTCTATAATTTAAAACGCTATTAATTTGTTTGATTGTCATATTTATTAGAATACAAAAATTATGGAGCTGTGAAGTTTTTTTCTTTATACAAAAATTTGTTTGCTTTGAATTATACATTTTTTTAATAGACCTTTAAATATTTATTAATGTGTTTAATAAACAAACACAACATAATTATTGTTTGTGTAAAACAAGTGACCAGCACAAAGTTGCTGGGGGACGGGGGGGAAAAGTAGATAGAAATTTTAAATAAAATTCTTATCGAATTTATTTATTTTCATATGTATTTTTTTTTAAATATTATTTAATGATATCATTTATTCAATAAAACAATTTGTAAAAATATTATTTTTTTATTATTGTAATTAATTTTAATTATGGACTATTGAATTTAAATTAATCTGATTGAATCAGCCACATTTCACACTTTAGTTGAAAATGAATATAATTTTTACTTATTACATAAATTCATATTTACTTTACGTCATTTTCGCACATATTTGTTTGAATTTTTTTTTTTTGTTGATAAATCATTAAATCATATTTGTATACTGTGAGTGTTAAAACAAACTGTACACGTTAGTATTTTTTTATGTCTTCGATTTTATTTTACTGAATTAATTCAACATTTTATATATTTTGACAAATTTTTTCTCATTTTATGAAAAAAAAAATCAATAAGAAAATTTTTACAAATACAAAAAATACTTCATATTTACAGCGCACAGTGGGATATCTGAGAAAATTTTTGCATTTCTTGGAGATTGAACCAAAGTAGAGCACTTTTTACATAAAAAATTTTCAGTGCTCGCCATTTTTTTTTTGTTTCTTATCCGATTTTCATAAAGTTAACACATTTTTAATCTGCTAGTAGATACCTACAATATCTCTTATAGTGTCCGAGATATATCAATTTGAATATGGGAATTTCCAAATTTGGCACAACTCAGTTTCTAAAATATTTAATCCTCCATTCGATTTTTAATTCTGATTGACTGTGGAATGATTGAATACCCAAACAACAATTTTTTAATGGGAATTAATTCTTAGTTGGTCTCAAGCAATTGAATTTTAAAAGACTTCCTTCGTTTTTAATCATTCAATTTGACAATCATTCAATTCAATCGTGGGGAACTCAATCGATTTGCAAATTGGGGATTTATTGTTCATTTGATATTGTTTCAATCGAATGAGTAATTTGTAAATGAAATTCGACTTTTTTCATTCGATTTTAAAATTTAGAAATTATTTAAATAAATACGTTATTAGTTTTAATTAAAATAAATTGAAGATTTTTTTACATATACAAGAAAAACAAAATTAAAAAAAATCAAAAATTTAAACATATCAAAAATTAAAAAATCAAAAATTTAAAAAATCAAAAATTAAAAAAATCTCCAATATCATAAAAATCGTTAAAATTGATAAAATTGGAAAAACGCTAAAACTGGTAAAAATAAAAATTGTAAAAATTTCTTAAATTGAAAAAATCTCAAATTGTAAAAATCGACAAAATTAAAAAAATCGCCAAAGTTTGAAAAATCACTAAAAATTGTAAAATTCTCCAAATCTAAATCACAATTTGAAAATCAAAACATATCACTGAAATTGGAAAAAATCGCAAAAAAAATTTAAAACGCGCCAAATTTAAAAAAGCCAAAATTAAGGAACAAAATTCGAAAAACTCTTAAATTTAAAAAACCGCCAAAATACAAAAAAAAACTAAAATTTAAAAAATCGCCAAATTCAAAACAAAAAAAATCGCCAAAATTAAAAAAATCGCCAAAACTAAAAAAATCGTCAAAATTGGAAAAATCACTAATAATTGTAAAGCTCGCCAAATTTAAAAAAGCCAAAGTTGAAGAACAAAATTCGAAAAAAGCTCAAATTTAAAAAATCGCCAAAGTTTCCAAAGTCGTCAATACTAAAAAAATAGTCAAAATTGGAAAAATCACTAAAAATTGTAAAACTTGTCAAATCGGAAAAAATCGTTAAAAATTGTAAAACTCTCCAAATAGGAAAGAATGACTTAAATCAAAAGTTTAAAATCAAAACAAATCGTTCAAATTGAAAAGTCGCAAAAAATAAAAAATCGCCAAAATTAAAAAGCCAAAATTGAAGAACAAAATTCGAAAAAACGCTCAAATTTAAAAAATCGCCAAAATTTCAAAAGTCGGCAATAATGAAACAAATAAAATTTAAAAAAATTGCTAAAACTGAAAAACGCTAATATTTGAAAAATATATATAAAAATTAAAAAATCGCCAAAATTAAAGAAAAATTCATCTAATTGAATCACTTAGATATAATTTTTATAACTATTTTTTTTTTAAATCTTGGCGTTTTTTCACCTTCGGCGGTTTATTTTATTTAATGATTTTTATTTAATTAATGATTTTTATTTGTGAATTCCATAATTTCTTTTAGTCGTGTTCTTCCTGTATTTGTAAGAAATCGTTAAATTTACTGTAATAACATAATTGTTAATTTTTCCTTTTTTTTTTTAATCGAATGAAAAAAATCGAGTGCCATTTGAAAATTGTTCAATCACATGAACAATTTGAATGAACAATAATAAAAAAAGCAATTGAATTCCCATAGAATGATTGATTAAATTCCCAAATTGTAAATCGAATGAGTAAAAAATAAATTGAATTCAATGATTGGTAAAATTAAATGAAATTAATAGAATAAGATGTAAATTCGTTGGAATGGATTCCAAGGAATGAATTCTCGTGAATGTTTAAAAAGAAATTCATTCGATTAAAAAGTAAATCGAATTCGATTTTTAGGGAATACATTTAAATTAGAATTCAATCTTCCAAACAGTTGCTTATGACGTTCACAGTATTAACTGTATTGTTGTCGTTTTTGTTTTTTGTTAAAACGTTTTAAAATACTCAGTTATGCAATTAAACCTACAGTATATAATTTTTTCTACCATAAACTTATACACACAAAGAAAAATGTTTGTAAAATATTAATAAGAATGAGTTCTAGATTGATTAAAAAAAAAAAACAAGAACTACAATTGAGTATAAATTTGATTTATAAAAATAAACTACAGCTGTTTTGAAATTTGGACTGTTAAATAAACTACAATTAAGTACATACGCGTATTCGGAGCAATTGGTCTTCAAGAAGACCTACGATTATGTTTAATTTGTACTGTATAATCTGAGTCAGAAAAAGGATATTTTCATTATATATAATCCATTTTTAATTCTGTTAGTACCATAATTTATTTGGGTATTACAAATGTTTTTCTTCAAGTGCATGTCAATTTGTATATTATTTTATTTAACAATAATTTCACAACTTTCGTTTAAACGTTATATGTACATGATAGTTAAATAAACAAATATCTTAATTATAAATCCGTAATAAATGATATTAAATAAAACGTGTATATCTCATTATATGCTGAAATGTCAGGTAATCCCATATAAAAATTCACGTGTTCTATTAACTCAATTAAAAAAAAAAAAAAAACCCAATGAGTGTGTGAACAGTACACATAATCAGTTTAATTAAAACAATTTAAATCTGTTCTTAAGTGAGAGAATATAACATATAATTTGATTTGCACTAAAACGTGCAAAAATTGTAACTACCATGCGGGAAAATTACCTATCCCAGGACACGTGACGTGACCGGTGCACTGTGATAGGGACCGGTCAGGGGACCGGTCACTTTAACATGGGCTTGGCCTAGGAGGGGGTCAATTGCTCTCTGTGACATGTCACATGACTGGTCTAAAAGAACATGTCATGACTTTTAAACCGGTCACGTGATAGGTAATTTAGGAACCTGTCCTCTTTTCACCTATCTCGTGATATGTATTTTCGGAATCAGTCCAGTTTTGACCTACCACGGGACAGGTCCCAATTCCCAACTGAACTCTTTTTTCCCACAGGGTATTTAAAATGTTACACAGATGTTTAGACAAAAAAATAAATTAGTAAAATCAAATAAAAAAATTAGTTAATTTAAAAGAAAACTAAATTCTTTTTCGATTTAAAATAATTTAATTAAAATTGAAATAAATTTATACATAATTTTACTATACTAACAATGAAACTATACAGAAGGGTTTTCCCCGATCTTATTGATAGAGGAGACAGAAATTCTAAGCATGCGTGATTTGATTTTAGCGGCCAACAACTGTCCCGTTTTTTTAGTATTTTGATTTTTTTTTATGTTTGTTGCAAAGAAAAATATACAAATTGGTTATCAAATGAAATGTATTTTTAAGATCTATTGAATGGGTTATAGTTTAGAATAGTTAAGAATTTCTAAAATAAAAAATTTTCGACCAATTTTGAAACTAATTTTTTCCCCTATACTTATAATATACCAAGTAAAAGAATAAATTACATGCTAATACGGATTTTCTGTCACTAATGTATATTTTTTTTATTGTTAAATATAAATGAAAAGTTGGTTTTTTACAGACTTTGTAGTTAATTTTTATGACATTTGAAAAAGCAAAATATAATTTTTAACAAATTTTGTAGTTAATTTGTTGACAGTTGAAAAAATAACGAAGTACAGAAAAAATTATTACTTTTTAGGGATTTTGTAATTAATTACTTGACAGTGATTAAAAAATAAATAAAGGAAATATCATATGTTTTTTTTCTACGAATTTGTCTTTAGTTTGTTAACAGTTAAAACAAATGCAAAATCATTTATTATTTACAGATATTGTAAGTGTAATTATTACCATTTAGAAATAAAGAAACAATCTCTTTTGATTAAAATGAAAAGTTAGTAGACCGGTTTTTAAATGATTTTTCATTTATTTCAAATATAATACGAAAGTTTTTTTTTTTAATTTCCCTGCAGACGTATCTGAAAACAAGCAAAGTTTAGTGCTTAATTATAAAATTTAAAGGAAAATATATTTGGTTAACTTTTTGTTCAAGTTATGTTTTTTTAGAAAAGTTACTGGCTTGAATTAGCTTACAATTAATTTTGGAACAAAGTGTCAATACCGAAAATTTTACTAATGTCTGTAATTTCACAAAAATCTTAAATTAAATTTATACTCTGAAAATAATATGGCTTTTGGCTCAATATAATTTATTTAATTTAACATAATTTATTCTGTTTTTTTTAACGAAATTTTTGTTAAATTTACTAAATTTAAAATAAAAACCAAAAAAATATTAAAAATATTAAAAATATGGTTTTAATTGTACTGAGGTGTATCGCTAAGTTTTCGTGATAGAACGTTACTAACCCATCCTATGTTTGCCAAAACTGCTTTGGATAAAAACCAGAAATAAAGAGATACCTTTTGCAATTTCCGCCTGGAACGTAGTAAAAATGGGGTTTAAAAAGTGGTTAAGCTTTTTAGTTAGAGATCTAAAATATAAAATATGTGTTCAATGGTGTATTGGCCCATACACTCAACAGCTACTTTTTATAATTTCCTCCAGGAATATGCCCCTTAACGACCTGCCCAAAGTCATTTGGCTAGAGACCTAAAATTTAACATATGTGTTCCTTGGTACACGCAAAGAGAAAACATGGTTGGGTCAACCATATTCGAAGAGCATCATATATTTTTGGGTTTATAATCGTACTATATTATGGTTATCATATTATAATAAAATAACCATATCTTTACCATAATATGGTCCAGTTAAATTATGATTCAAAAATTACCTAAATAAACATGTTATATTGAATTTATCACAATATGATCGAACATAATCATAATATGCTCAAAATGTTATCATATTATGGCCCCTCATAACTATATTATGATTCCTGGATAATCTTAAAGGAAAAGTTCTTAGAAACTATGAAAAAGCTTTTAAAATTTAAGAATATTTCCTTTAGAAATGTTTTTTCTATAAGAAAAAAATATTATTAAGGACTTTTTGAAGAAAAATTGTTAGGGAAAAAATCACAGACTTTAAGAACTTGTCGCTCTTTGATTGTATAATTATTTATTGATTGTTGCCAACATATTATCGTTGCATAATTATCATATTTTTTTCATAGTCAGAATCTTTGTTACCACATTATGGTTACAGCCAATCATGATATAAAATAGAAGGTGCTAATCATAAAATAGTAAAATATTTACTAAATAATGATGGTAGCGACCATGTTGATGGTTAGAAAACCAATAACTTGGTTGTGACAACCATATCCGATTGCAGCAAGTACAATATAGTAGCAGTGATCATATTACAACCATGTTTTTTCTCTTCGTGTATAGGGATCAACTCAATAATAAGAAACTTTTTGACATTTTTGCCAGAGACGTGATAAAAATGCGAAAAGCTTCCCGATCTACCTAAACCACTTTGGTCTACTCTTATCCACATATGATCCCGAATTTTTTAACGAGTACACTGATTCGCTTAGAATATATTTATATTTTTAAAATTCATCCAACATGCCAGATGATTTTTAAAATTGTTGAAATTTGCTTTAAATTCGATACTTTCTTTATAGTTTTTGAGGTCTCTAAATATGATTATGATATCAAATTTTAAAAATTCAAAATAGCATAATCAATATCGTGTGGCGTATAATTTTTAAATGCCAATGGATTCGGTTAAAATTATTTACAACTTAATTCGATTTCTAGCAATTTTATATTTAAAATGTTGTAAATTGTTATTGCTCATATATTTTTTTTTTTTTTTTTTCAAAATAAAAGTATTTACAAAAAATAAAAGTATTTACAAAAATGACTATAAAAGATGTTTAGTAATAGAAACAAAATTTTATAAATATTTTGTTGTGTGAATGCGGATCTAATGTCCATTTTTCAAAACTCATAATGGCGGATACACTAAGGCGAATAATTTTTAAAATGTTATTGTATTAAATTCGCTATATTTATCTTCCTTTATTCGATCTTCAATATTATACAATATTATTCCTTAAAATCGAGTTCAAGATCCTTTTATAAAAAATAATAATAATGATTATTTATTATTTCTTTCCTTCTAATATTTCGTCACCACATTGGGTGACTTCTTCAGGGAAAAGATGAAGAAGTCACCCAATGTGGTGACGAAATATTAGAAGGAAAGAAATAATAAATAATCATTATTATTATTTTTTATAAAAGGATCTTGAACTCGATTTTAAGGAATAATATTGTATTAAATTCGTTTTAAATAATTTAAGTAAAATAAAAAAATTATATATTTTAAAATTTTTATGCAAACTTTTTTGAAAAGAATTATATTTTTCTTTAGTTTTTTTTCATATTCTGCTTGGTATAAAAAAAAATTAATGGTTAAGAAAAACATGCTTTAATTCACTAAATTAAATAAATATTATATTTATTTCAGGTTTATGCTTTTTCGCTAAATTTTTTTAAGGTAAGTCCACTTTGTCTTTATAAATTAAAAAAATATATATACACTCAGAATATTATGTAGTTAACTGTTTGTAGTTTAATAAAAAAGTTTTCCGTTCCATTTAAAAATAAAGGAAGATAAATTTATTTGTCAAAGAAATATCTATATTAACTTTTTTATACATTTATTCGAAATAATTTACTATCATTTACCGATTTTTTTTAGTTTCATTTATTTTTTTATTTGTTTGAAATTTAATAAAAATTTACCCACAAAACGGAAACTTGTGGTTTATTTGTGTCCGTAACAGTTATTACAAATTTAAATTTTGTTTGCTGTCTGTTTCAAAAAAAAAAATATTAAAAAAATTTCAATTTGTTTTTTATTTAAATTGGTTGTATATATACAAAATTTTTCAATACAAATTACAAGAACTTCATAAACACACATACATACACAAACACATTCACACAAAAAGTGTCTATAGCTATGCATACATACATTTTGTATTGTTCGAGTATATTAAAAAACAAAGAAACAAAAACAACATAAAGGGAAACGATTTCAAATAAATGAAAAAACATTAATTTTTTAAGGAATTGGTAGGTAAAATTTTGACATTTATTTTAACTGATTATATCATTTGTTTCTTATGGATGTGTCAGTTGTTTAATCAACATTTAAAAATAAATAACAAATGGCATTTAATTAAAATGAAAATTAAGTAGACCGGTTTTTAAATGAAATATCATTTCTTTTAAATAATATTTTTAGTTATTTTAACTTACAAACTTTTTTAAGTGTATGCATATATGAAAAGGATAGCAATATCGGAAACCTAAAATCATCAATTCAGTTGATTTTAGATGTTTTATGTAAAATATAATTTAATTAATCGATTTAACTAAATCTGAAAATTAAAAAAAAAAATATATATCATTACACTCAAAATATTTTTACAGTACTTGACTGAAGTTTATTTAAAAAGTTTTCCGCTCTTGTATACAAGTGAATGTACAACGTAATCAGAGTTTCGAAGGATAAATTCTATTTTGAATAAATTCCCTAAAAATCGAATTCAATTAACTTTTTTGCCGAATAAATTTCTTTTTAAACATTTGCGAGAATTCAATCAATTCGATTTCTTTCTCATTCAGTTGACAATTTGGGAACCAATCCTTTGTTCGAAATTCAATCGACTTTTAGTCAATCGATTTACAAACTACTCAATCGAATGAGTAAAAATCGATTGAGTACAAATCGTTTGAATTCCCAACGATTGATTTCAGTGATTCACAAATCGAATGATGAAGATTCGTTCTTCAGTCTTTTAAAATTAAATCGATTGAGACTAATTAAGAATTATGTCCCATTCAAAAATTGTAGTTTAAGAATTCAATCATTCCATAGTCAATCAGAATTAAGAGTCAAATGAGACATTGAATTATTTAAAAACTATGAACGTATTATAAACTATTATGTCGAATTCCTTAATTTGCATCTAAATAATAAAATTCTTTTTAATTAAATTGTTTTTATAAGATTAAGCGAAAGAGATATATTGTAATCTTCTATACTCTTCACACGAAAATAAACTTGACAGTTTTTACAGTACGTCGTTATTTAACGTTGTTATTCTGGGCCGACATATATGAAAAAAATTTAGTTTCCTATTTGCAGCCACATTTTATATAAACTTTGCCTCGGTATCTCAGCGTAATACCTTCTCCTTATTTTCTAAACTTTTTAATAAAATTTGCTTCAAGTTTAATACATTTTAGAAAGTAAATTCAATAAAAAGTTCTTGTTTATCTTTGATTTATACTCGTATGTATTTAATTATAATCCTTTCTCTTTTTCTGGTAAAGGCTACTATTAAATTTTTTTTGATTTCGGTAGTTCCAGAATTAAACACTAGCATTAAAAACTGTTAAAATTAATTTAAATTTTAAACAATATCGTCACTAAAATAAATAAATATATTAATTTTATTATCGAATAGACTAAAAACAAATATCCAAACATAGAAATTTTTAATTAATTAATTAGTATCAAACAATTAAAATTTATAAACGGACATCGAATTAGAAAAAAAAAGAAGAAGTGTTTATAAAATTCCCCAAAAAAAAACTAGTTCTTAAAACCAACAAATATAACTTTATTTTTTTATATATATTTTTTTATATTTTTTTTATATTTATATAAAATATGTTTGTATTAATACAAACATATTAATACAAACATATTTTAACAAATTTATTTAACTGAAATAAAAACACAATCCATTAAAACATTTACTAATTTGTTAAAATTAAATCAAATTTTTTTGATAACGTCTCTCAATAAATTGATTTTAATCTAGTTTAAGTATTATTTGTTTTATGTTAATCAAGATGTAAATAAATAATATAATATATTTTTATATTTATGGCTTGAAAAAATTAGAAAAAAAAATATAATTTTATTTTTTTTTGGACTAAAACAAGTTCTTAAAATTCCGGTTCGACGCCCTTTCACTTCTTAGAAGTTTATACTTTTTATATTTATAACTGTATATGGTTGGATTTTGTTTGTTGACGTTATTGCTGAAGTTGATTTTAATTTTTTTTTTTTGCTGGTGTTACCAAAATATCTTAAAAAGTAGTTTAGACATTTTTGTATTCTAGTTTTAATATATTTTTATTTTACCCTACAGTTCATTTATTTCAAAAAGTAATAAGAATGTTACATAAAACATTTAAGCGGAACTTTTAATGTAAGGTTTAAGTGAAGGCTTTCGACTTTAGCAACTATAAGCCGATAAAAATAAAATTAATAAAAAAATATTCTTTAAGATACAAAAAAAGAAAATGGTGAATCCAATTGTATAGAATACGATCTAACTGCATCTTATTACACTTGATTAAATAAAATTTGTTATGAAATGATTCTAATTTTTTATCCCCCGAGTAACAAAGTTTATACAGGGTGATTCAATCACGACCCGCCGAATCTCACCAGCGTATTGCTTGGCTCATTTCTAAAAAATATGTCCACTACGACCATCCACGAAAATGCAAGTGTGAGAAATGGCAGCGGTTTGAAAATTTTCTAATTGGACGTCGGAGGGTAAAATTGCTAACTTCTGAACCAGTGGTCGAATTTTTTTGTTTTCGGCATTTTTTTGTTTCGCACACTTGCATTTTTGAGGATGGTCGTAGTGGAAATATTTTCATGAAATGAGCCAAGGAATACGCTGGTATAATTCGGCGGGTCATGACTGAATCACCCTGTATATAACACAGTACAACAAAATCAAATTTTGAGTACACATGAGAAATGTTAACAGAATATAAAAATATGCTTCAAATAAAGAAATACCTGCCTCGGCGTTTTGCTGTAGCACGTCATTTTGAGAAAATCGATTTTTAAGCTTCGAAGGACCGTGGAGGTTCACTTGTAATGTAATATTATTATAAAAAGTTATATAAAAACATAATGGGTGAACCGATTTTAATGCTTGAGACAGTTTTGAAAAGGGAATTAAATTTTGTTTTTTTTTTTAATTTTTTAATTTCTCCGCTAGATGGCGCTTTAATTTTCATGTAAAGTTAAAAAATAACTATTAAAAAATACATTACATTCTGACGTGCTACAGCAAAACGAATATTTTCATATTCCATTAATATTTCTCATGTGTACCAACCACTGTCGTACTGTGTGGAGGATCAAAAGTTAAATTTTGGGTGCAAAGCTCCATTGAGTTGAATTCGTTAGTTAAATAATATTATAGACACAAAAATATCAGAAAAGGCCAACATTAGGCACCCGTATTTTTTTTGGTCTAAAGTTTCTGGGAGCCAAATGCTAAAGTTTTTGTATAAAACTTGTATTATATTATAGATTGGAACAGGTCAACCTTCGGCCCTTCTTATTTTTGGTTCTTAAGGTTCAGGGGGGCCAGAGGTTAAATTTTGCCAAATGGTAAAGTTTTTCTCCACAACTTGTATTTTTAAATTATATTATTGATTGGAAAATATGAGAAAAGACCAACCTTTGGCCCTTGTTCTTTTTGTTTCTTAAGATTGAGGGGGCCAAAGATTAAATTTTGTCTGTGAAATCACCAATTATTCCAACTGGCTAAATAAATAATATTGGAAATATCAGAAAAAGCCAACATTTGGCCCTTGAACTTTTTTTTGTCATGATTTAGGGGGGCCAAAGATTGATTTTTTTTGTGTACAGCCTGCATTTAGTTCAATGGCTAATTGAATTATATTTTAGAATAGAAAACATCAGAAAAGCCCAACATTTGGCCCCCGAACTTTATTTTGTCAGGGGGACAATAAAAAGTTATAGATTGAAAAATATTATAAAAATCAAACCTTTGACCCCCTCAATCATCAATAAAAAAAGGCTGGTCCAAAGGTTGGCGATTTATGGCATTATCTACACCAAATTTAATATTTTATTTTTTAAAATTTAATATCGTTCTAAAATAATTTTTTTTTTTAAATTTAACCAAATTTCGATTTTAAAATTTTTTTCACTGTACGAGAAAAATTTGTTAGTCAAAAATTTATAAATTATGTTTTCAACTTCATTCATTAAAAATGTCAAATTTGAAAAATACAGCCTTGGAGTTTGTTAGAGCCTAAAGGCAGCCTCGTGGATTAGGGGTCAGTTGGGAATTCGGACCTGTCCCGTGATACGTGAAAACTGGACCGGTTCTGAAAATATATATCACGAGATAGGTAAAAAGAGGACTGGTTTAAAAGTCATGACATGTTCTTTTAGACCAGTCCTGTGACATGTCACAGAGGACAAGCCCATGTTAAAGTTATCGACCACGTGACCGGTTCCTATCACAATGAACCGGTCACGTGACGTGTCCTGGAATGGGTCCTTTCCCCGCAGGGTTGTTATGCAGATTTTTATTTGATCTTTTAAACGTTCTATATATTAGACCTTAACCTGTAGTAGTGTACCAACTAACTAAATTCGTTTTTTTTTATATATTGAAAACTTCTTATTAGACTATTTTATATGATTTTAATTTTTAACCAAAAGTTTATGAAAAAAACTGCATTTAATTTTGTTTGCATATCAAGAAAAGAAATATACTGCAAAAACCTAAAAATGCAGTTGCCATGTGATTTTTGTGTGTGTGTGTGTGTGGTGATTTGTGTTTTTTACAAAACCAATAACATATATATGTGTAAATTTTATCATACATATGTTTGTGGTGTTGAAATATATTTCAGTTTTTTTTTTTTAAACTGCAATACAACAATAAATTTAGAGCAAAAAGTAATTCGAAAAAATATATAAAAAATAAAATAAAAATACAGCAACAAATAGGAAGGAAGTTTTGGTTTGTCATGTTGTAAATAAATTGTATTTGTGGCAAATAAATTTTTATTTCATTTTATTTTGCTACACAAAAAAGGTCAATTGCATGTTGTGTTTATTTTTCAATAAAAATACACATAAAACTATGCAATAAAACAAATTTGCGTTTTTCCTTAAACTTATAAATTATAATTTTCATTTAACTTAAGAAATATTTTATTTATTATATTTACAAGCAAATATTTTTATATTTAGTTAACACGCTTGTTTTAATGGTTTGGTTTGTAGCAAATATAGTTGGTGATATTTAAATAGACGCAATTAAAATTGATGCATTATTTACACAGTAATTTTTATCCATAATGTGTAAATTTACATTAAAACTGTGTAAAATTATATAAAATTTTAAAATTACTTTTTAAATTTACTAAAATTGTGTTTGTTTTAAGAGTAAATAAACAAATGAAATGCCTAAAAATGTGTAAGATATCTACAAATAAAGTATATTTACCAACAAAATGGTTGAAATTAAACTGCACAATAAAAAATATATATATTTTTTTTCATTAAACAATAAATTTAGTTTTATAGTTTTTTAAAAAAATATATATTCATTTATTTAAAATTTTTTATTATTTTAAAATTTTATTTATTACTATTCTTAGTATATTTACAAAATTGGCGTGTAAAATATTAATTTATCTTAAGAATACTAATTTTAGATATTAAATGTTTAATAGTAAACATCTGATTTTCGTAATATGCTTTTTACCCCTGATCCAGAGAAAATATTTTTTGGTTCAATATTAGAAAGGAGTAGTTCAAAATATTTGATTAATTTTACGGACTTACATTATAGATAAAATTTTCTTTCATTTAAGTACAATCATATTAAACTGTATTTTGAGGACCTCTAAAGGATCTCGAAAAGTGAGTTGTTTTTTTTGAGTTAGTTTTGAAGTTCATATTTGTTGAAAAATTTGAACACGATAAAATCATACTAATACTCTAGATACTTCCAGGAATAAATGGAGGGGCGTAAACTTTTCAATTTTGTAAATTTTCTACCAAAATATGAATATTGTTTGTAAATCTGCATTTTAATATAATTCACCATCGGAAAATATTAGAAAATTCTTACCTCTGCCCCCGTATTTTTTGCTCTAAATATTCGGGGGGCAAAAAATTAAAATTTGGCGTACAACAGATGTTTAACTTAATTTGTTATTTTAATAATATTATAAATTGTCAAAGTATCAGATAAGCCCAACCTTTGGCCCCCGTCATTTTGGTTCCTATTTATTTAGGGGGCCAAGGGTTGATTTTTTGTATACAGTCTGCATTTTGTTGAATCGTTTAACAATATAATATTAGGTTTTGAAAAATATCAGGAAGCACCAACCTTTGGGCCCTTGAATATTTGCAATCAAAAAGTGTGGCGCCAAAGGTTGGCGTTTTATAGGCGTGTTGTGGTAAAAAATTTACAAAAAAAACGAAGTATAGTTTATATTGAAATGTCAAAAAATTTACAAATTTGTTCCAAAACTTTGATTTATGTTCTCAAATATTTCTAAATTTACTCAATTCACTAAATTATCTAGGATGAATATGGTTTTAATTTGCCGGTTTTGTTTTTGGTAAATTGAACGTTTTAAGGACAATTAAAAAGAAACTCCAAACCAGTGATTCCCACTAACTTTAACTTCACGGACCCCTTGAGACATTTTTACTGGCTGACGAACCCCAAGTTTTAAAGTTTTTTTAAATAAAAAAAAAACATTTAAATCCGAAGATTTTCAGAAAAAATATTAGTATTAATAAATACGACAGATGGAATTGTAGAATTTTCAGAATTTAAGAGATTTACCAGATAAAATTTTTGGAAGAATCTTTCAAAATTACCCTAGAAATACTTAAAAACTCTGGGATTTTGAAGAGATTTCTATAAAAAAAAGCATCTTAGTATTTGTGATTTTTTAATAGGAAAAATTGATTCTTAAGCACATAAGGATGATTTTTTTTAGCATCTGACAACGTGTTCTATATAATAAATACAAAAATAGTGTTAAAGTTAAACAAAACAAAAAAAAAAAAAAATGCCGGAGTCTGAAAAGTCCTAAAAATTTAAATACCACAACTCTTTATCAGTTTCTTTTTTTCTTGATTTCTTAAATGCAACTGATATGGAAGATTATTTATTATTACCCTCTTATTTTTAAAGAATTTTTTCCGAACTCTTCCCGAACCCCTTTGGATGCTGCTACAGACCCCCAGGGGGTCGCGAACAACCATTTGGGAACCCTTCTGAGGTCATTAAAATGTCCTTTTACATTTCCTGACATGATTATTTTACTCAATTATAAAGTAATTTTATCTAGAATTCAAATTTGCAAAAATTAAAAAAATATTTTGCATTATTCCAACATTGAGCCATAAAATATTTTCCCCTGGTTTAAGGACCGAAAAAACAGACCCAGAATTGCTATTTGATGCAACTTTTTGACTTTAGATTCGTTTTTAGGAAGCTAAAATTCTTTTAAAAAAAGTAGTTTTTTTGTTGAGAGGTCTAATTTATTTTGGATAAATTTTCTGATTTGGCAATAATGCTGCGATCTTTAAATTTTATGTCGTTAATTTTTCTTCAGGAAAAATTATTTTTATTCAACTTTTTTGTACACAGCTGTGTACTAAAGAATCAAAAATATTTCTTTTGCATGACATTTCTCAGTCAAAATAGTATTTTGTTGACATTTTTTTTTAATCTGGGGACATGAATGATATAAAATTTTCTTTTCAATTTTAAAATTCCACATTTATGGTTGAATTTCAAAAAAAAATTTAAGCTTTTTCCCCAGAATTTATTATGCTTTAAAAATTACAAATATTTTAATTTTACTTTAACTCCTTTAACAAAGTAATTAAAAGTTTAGAGGTGCTTCTAATAAAATTTCGCTCTAAATTTGATGTTTAATGAGGTTTATAACTGTAATATCATGCATTGTGTAAATTTACCCCTTTAGTGATTAATATTATATATAAATATCAAAAATTGTCATAAATAATGCAAAAAGTTAAAATGCGTCTATTCTAATATCGCTTACTGTTCTCTACGAATGTTTAATTCCTCTGGCTAAAAGTAGAAAATGTAATTATTCGAATTAAACAAAATTTTCATATTCATATTGGGGGAGTTTTGTACAGACATATTGTACTTGGAGATATAACAACAATATTTAGTTAAAATAAAAAAAAAAAAAAAAAACAATGGTAGAGATATTCACAAAAAGTTGATTTAGGTTTTATAGATTATGAAAATATAAATTAGTTCACCTAAGTTCTTAATCCTTATCTAAAAATTATTCCGGTTCGAAGTACCAAATATATAGGAGCTCATTTAAATTCAAGTGTTACCAGAAATATAAAATCAATAATAAAGTTGTAGAACTTAGTTGCGTTTCTTATACAATTTTTATAGTATTAATAAGTTTAACTTTTTTTAAATTCATAAAATTTCTCTGCTTCGAAGGACCAATAATTTTCAAATAATTTTCCTTTATTATTTTATTTAACTTTTTCTTCATATCAAATGAATCTCCTTTTTAAAATTTTCAAATAATTGAAAAATAGAAAAAAATAAAAAAAACAATTTTATATCATGCTTTTGTGTTGCACATAACAAAGTCCATGTGCATATAATTTTTACAATCAATGCCATATGGGCAGTTAGTTTGTACATCCATATGCACACATTAGTTAGTAGTTATGTATTCATGTTTGTATTTTGAATATATTTAAACAACTACTCCTTCAACATATTGGGGGTGATGAGCAAGTTAATATTTACGAGCATTATGTATGAGTCTACAATATTGTGTAATATGGTATACACAAGGAGGACAGCTTCCCTATGCTTATACACCGTTTTGGATAAAGCTGCGACGTCAGCTCAGAGAACAAAATTATACTTGAATCAATTATGAAATCATTTATGAATTAACATCTTATTTACCAACATTTTAAAATTAAATATGAATATTTTTAAAGTAAATATGGTTCTAGTTAAATTAATTTTTTTCGTGTTTAAATTAATATATCAAAATTTTAGATTTTGTTTTCACTTTTCAAACAAAAAAAAACTAGAAACATATTTGGATTGAAAATAAACTTAAATTGATTTCAAGGCTGGTTCTTAAAGGCAATAAATGTCACCCTATTGGAAAGTGCTTACATTTTTGCAAACGGCATCTTATGTCAGTTTGATTTTGACATTCGTGAAGTAGACACCTGAGAAATTTATAGTGAATAACTATGAATCGCTAAACGCATAAGTCGTAAGATTTTAGAACTCAACGATGAAGTGGATGATTTTCCATCAAAATTGATTATTTACCATGAGGCTAATTTTTACCTCAGCGGACAAGTTACATAAAAAGCAAAATTCTCGGTTCTCGAAAACCGTAAATCCATGCATAATTCATGAAGCACTAATACACCCTCTTAAAGTCACCATGAGGTGTGCAATTACGTTGGTAAAGGTGTTTGGACCTTTTTTCGAAGGAGCCGACGGTAACACTATTACGGTGAACGGCCACCGCCATAGAGCCATGCTGACTGAATTTCTTTTACCAAAAGTGCACGAATTGAGGACATGTTGCTGCAACATGACCGGGCCACTTGTCATACTGCACGCGTCACAATGCATATTTTTAAGGATGCCTTCCCAGCGCGTATAATTCAACGTTTAGGTGAACAATACGCGAACAAGACCCGAACCTTGGAGCAGTCAGTTAAATAACAACATTCGATCTGAAATTGACAACGTGACACCACAAATGCTGCGCACAGTTTTGGAAAATGTAATCAAAAGAGCCCAATATTGCATCAACGCATACGGCGGCCATTGTCGGACATAATTTTACGCAATTAATTTAAACAAAATTTATAAGTGCGAATAAACATAATCAGTTAAAAAAAATAAATGATTTTTCACTTTGAATAAAAGTTGTAGCGAAGGAAAATCAGATGATGGTTTTTGCCCCAACCAAAAATTTTACATTTTTCTCTTAAATTCGCTGAAATTAAATATTTGCTACCGCAAAATTAAAAGAGGGACATGTGTAATATTTGTGATTTTGGTTCCTTATGTTGTACTTATTAAATTCTTAAAGTGCAAGCCTAAAATTTTTAATTTTGGTTTAACAAAATTTTTAGAAAATTCTAATTGAAATTTTGAAGATGCTTTTAAAAAATGATAATATTTGGTCATGATAAATTTCATCGAACATGTTTTTGATGTTTTTCCGATATTGGTCGTTTATCGGAGTTTAACGAACTTTTACCAAAGCATTCTTTTGCAACTTTTTCCAACAACTTGGCAAAGCTGTGCAAAAATATAGGAAATTTGAATACTAGTTGCGATCAGCGATGTATGGAAATTTTGTTTAATTTCATATAAAATTACCGATATGAAAAGTCGCGACGGACAAGTCGAAAAATTACTTCAGTTTCAACATTAATACGTAGTAGTAATCTTTACTTAATTATCTTTCCGAAAGGGTTTTAAAAGTAGAAATCATTTGGAAAATATTAAAGTTATTACAAATTATTCTGGCCCTTAAATCAAAGACCCGGTAGTTACGGAAAACTTCAGCTTCTTATGAGATCTTTTGCATCAGCCTAGCTTAAAATGTTTACTTAAAGATCGTTCTAAATTTAAAAAACTACACTAAAAAAAAGACATGAACTAAAATGTAATCAAAAATTTCCTTCAAAATAGTTCATAAATTGTCCTCAATTTAAGTAAAATTTTATTAAAACTTAGAAAAATTTTCTTAAAAAGAACAAAAATTCCTAAGTTTGAGGAAAAACGAAATAGTTTATATACTCCGAAATAGTAATATTTCTTGATTTTAGAAAAAAACAAGTCAATTAAATAAAAGTTTATTAATTTTAAGAAAAAACATCTTAGTTTTAAGAAAATTGCATACTCAAATGTAATAAAATTAAGTTTAGTTAAAAAAAAAAATTAGGACATAATTTACTCCCACTTAGTTCAAAAAATGTGTCTAACTTAAATCGAGAAAGTACTTGAACTAAATATGTGTTCATTTTTTGTTCGCGAGTAGTAAAATTAACTAAATGCTAGAAAGCCATTTCAAAATTAAGTTTTTAAGTATACCACTTTCTAATTTTGAAGAATTGTTTTCTAAAAATTAGTTCAGACAATTTAAAACAAAAAGTAATAAATTTTTTCCTATGTAATAATAAAAATTTACTTGATTTTAGAAACTGATGAACTATTTCTAAGGAAAATTTTCACTTAAAAGAAGTGCTATTTAACTTGTTGTTAGAAAATATTTTATTATTTTTAGGGAGGTAAGTCCTAGTTTTTAGCAAAAAAAATTATCTAATGAACTTAAATAAAATAAAATTTTTTTTAAAACCAACAGTACAATTTTAGATGATGTATGAACTAATTAGAAGGAAATTTTACTGTTTTCTAATAAAAATTTACTTCTCAGTAGTAAAATTTTTCAATAATTTAGAAATTTCGACCAAATTTCAAGTAAAATTTGTTTCTTAATTTCAAGGAAAATTTTATAAAGTATTGGTAAAAAGTTCTTTGGCGCAGTTTTTATTTAAATTTTTCCTCCAAATAAGCTAATTTTTCTAAATTCTGGTTCATTTTTTTTTTGAGTGTAGCTAAAAATGGTTAAATATTGTTATAAATAAACAAGAAAAAAAATTAGTTTTGAGAAAATTTCCAATGGTACATTTTTCAATTCTTTAGACTCACAACTACCGAGATATAATAAAATTTCCGTTTTTAGAGAATACATAAACAACAAGAATGATACGAAACTACGGCTCAAGTAATTGATTCTTAAAATTCTTTTCCATACAGTTTCATTGTAAATAGAAATTAAAATAACGTAAAAAGTACCAATTTTTGGCACATTTTTTAACCCTCTAAGCATAAAAAGATACCGGTCACTTTAAGATTTTTATTCTCTTTAATGTATTTGAGTTTCATATAAATCGACGTTTAAGTATTGGGACGCTTTCCTTGCCAGTGGGAAAAACCCACAAATGGGATGTTAAATATTGTAAAATTTATAGTGTCCATTTTAAATGTATATAAAATGAAAAAAAAAAAAAATATGCTTTTGGTTGAACAAAATTCTTAGGTTATATTTAAAGTCAATGCTTATGTTTTAAATAAAGTTTAATCCTATAATGCATTATCTTCTGATATTTTAATAATATTTATACTAAATCTTTGGCATTATTGAAAACTTACTTTCGCCAAAATATGAAAATTTTAATTTTTCGCTTTATTTAGACGGTATAGTAAAATTAAGGTTGTGAACGAATGAAGGAATTCAATAATTAAATATTTTTAGTTTTTGCTATAAATAACACTCACAAAAATAAAACTACGTACCGAAAATTGTTATTTTAGAAGTTATGGCGATTTTTGCTTTTTTTGAAGTTAAGAGAAATGGACACTAAACAATAACGAATTTTAACCAAATTAGTTCTACATACTACAAAGTCTGCACGCAAAGAAAAAACATGGTTGGGAGAATCATATTCGAAGAGCATCATATATTTTTGGGTTTATGATTGTGCCAAACATAGTCGTACTATATTATAGTTATCATATTATAATAATAAAATATCCATACTTTTACCACAAAATGGACCCTGCAGTTATATTATGATCCAAAAATTACCATATTATGATTCTAAATGAACACATGATGTTAAATTTATCATAATATAATGGCATGTAATCATAGTATGCTCAAAGTGTTATTACATTATGGTCCCTATAACAGTATTATGATTTCTGGATTATCATAATATGATCCATATAAAATCTTTATATAGAATCTTTTTGACAATGAACTGATTATTGTAAATAATATTACATGTATAAGGAATTTTCGAAAAAAAACCCTCAACGAAATCTTCTGAAGTTTAAAACAAAATAAACTGGATCTTAAAAAGTCAATTGATGAAATGTTTAAATGCCACATGAAAGGTATTTTCTACCCATCTGATATTTGTCCAGTTTTAGTAAACAATATATGATTTTTTTTAAGATCTTTTGGTTTTTATGAAAAAAGACAATACTCGTATTAGGAATGTAAATATCAAAGTCATGTTTTATTTGATGTATAATTATTCATTGATTGTTGCCATCATATTATGGTTGCATTATTATCATATTTTTTTCATAGTCAGAATTTTTGTTACCACAGTATGGTTACAGCCAATCAGGATATAAAGTAAGAGGTGCCAATCATAAAATAGTAAAATATTTACTATAATAATGATGGTAGCGACAATGTTGATGGTTAGACAACCAATAATATGGTTATGACAACCATACCCGATTGCAGCAAGCACAATATAGTAGCAGTGATCATGTTGCAACCATGATTTTTCTCTGCGTGTGTGTGTATTTGTTGTGCTTAATTTCCAAAAAATCTGTTATCTGGTTCTTGAGTTAGAGAGATATTCATAAAACGTAGCGTAACAGAGTGCTGTCAGTCCAGGATGAAAAATAGAAACTCATTTTACAAGTAGAGATTCTGAACTACCTTTTTTTCTGTTTTAAAAAGTTATTTTTTTTTTTTAAATTTACGAAATTTACGACGACCTTCTCGCTTGAAAATTCTTCGTCGAACAAAAGAGGTTAAAGATAGAAAAAGTAGTAGCTTTAATACTAAAATTATTATTTAGCAACATTTTGTGTTCTAATTGTAATTTTATAATTTTTTGAAATATTTTTCAAATACTTTGATGACATAACCAGAGAGGACAAATTTGCTTGTTTTGCTTTTTTTTTACATCTATTTGCTTTTTTTGGATGCTTGTTTTTTGTCTTCTCTATGTACCGGGTGGGGGAAAATCCATCATCTGATTTTCTTTTGCTGTAACTTTTGTTTAAAGTGAAAATTCATTTGGTTTTTAATTGCACTCACAATATATTTAGAGTTTATTTTAAGATAAAGAATCAATTGAAATTCATACAAATATATTTTTTAACTATTTGAATCAGTTATTCAAAAAAAAAAAAAAAAAAAAAAAACTAAAAATTTACAGACATTCAGTAGGAATTGATATTTTCTGTTAAATGTTAAATGTAAAATTTTATGTTTTCTATTTCTAAAAATAGAAACTTATATAATTCCTTTTTGTTTTTTTTTTACCAACATAGTTTGTTTATATACAAAATTATTTCAATAAAAATTATTCAAATATAGATACACACATAGAAAATAAAAATATATACATCTGTGTGTGTTGTGTTTTGTTAAAATAACATACAAATAAAAAAATTTTTCAATTTGAAAAACAAAACAAAAAAATCGTTTTTTTCACCGTTTTTTAAGTTAAAAATGTATGGTTATTTTAAACGACTTTCGAGTGCTTTTACTACTTTTGTCGATTATTAAACTATGATTGAAAATAAAAAACAACAAAATGGGCTGAATATAATGAAAAATCAATAGTCCTCTTTCTGATTGTATTTTCGATTAATGTAATATGTATTTTAGATTATTTTTAACGAAATAATATTGTGAGTGTGATTATGTTTATTCGCACTTATAAATTTTGTTTCCTTTAATTTTGAAAAATTCATGTGCGTCAATGGCCGCCGTCGATCTTGATGTAAATTTGGGCTCTTTTGAACAACTGTGCGACGCATTTGTGATGTTTTGTTGTCAATTTCGGCTCGAATGTTGTTCTTTAACTTGTCAAAAGACGCGGGGTTCGTTCGCGTATACCAACGACTACAAAAATATCTACAGAGGAAGAATTCGAGGACAGCCAAATTGCAAGTTTTGGCTGACCAAGTCAAATTACTGAAACATGAGATTACACGCCCTCGGAAGGCATCCTTCAAAATATGTATTGTGTCGCATTGAAGCCACATGTCCTCTAAAAACATGTCGTCAACTGCCATAAGAAAAAATATAGTCAGCCTGGCACTATAGTGATCGCCACTCACCATAATATCGTTACAGTGGGTTTCTTCAAAAAATAATGTCCATTCACATTTTCCGAGAATACAGCACACCACAGGATGGCCTTGAGAGGGTCTAATGGTGTTTCATAAGTTATTGGTGTATTTCCCGTTCACCAAAACTTAAAATTTTGCTAATTAATGTGTCTGCTAAATGATGAAAAATCATGCACTTCGTCATTGAATTCCAAAACCTCACAGCTTAGGCGTTTAGCGATTTAATGTTATTCACTAGAAATTTTGCACATGTCTACTTCACGAATGTCAAAACCACACTGGCAAACGATGTCATTTGCAAAAATACCATTACTTTAAAATTGGATGATTCTTTTTGCCCCACCTTATACATAACTATAAACAAATCTGCACAAATATCTTAAAGTTTATGATAATAAATCTAAATTATTTCCAATTGCTAATTTTATATTTACTAATACTGATATGAAATTAATTTGAAAATATTTTGCATAACATTGATAGATGAATTAAGGTTACCATGCCTTGCAAATTAACAAAATAACCAAAATATATTTGCAAGCACAATACACATACACTAACTGCCACAATTGAGCGTTTAGCATAAAAGTGAAAACTATTTGAAAAACAAGACAAATAGAGAAAGTTAAAATATCAACTTTGCCGGTGAAATTTGTTTAGTGGTCACATTTTCCTGAATTAATATGTATTACATTCAGGTACAAAACTTCATAATATTTATGAAAAACTTTATAGAAAAAAAATATTTAACCCTTTAACCACTAAGACCGTCTACAGAAGGTCATTACTAAAGTCCAATTATATCTAAAGCAATATTTTTGGTGCACTAATCTCCAACGACATTTTTGTCTGTTTGAATTTACCTATCGAACTGTGCCGGTTTGAACACGCTCAGCTAAATAGTTTGATAGATACACCCATTTCTGTCAAGATTTTTGTCAAAACAGACACGAAAATTATTTATGATTTTGGTGAAAAATTAAAACTAAAAAAAAAACATACTTTCCAACAGCTTAATCGACTCGAACATTTTTTTTGGAAAGTAGCTGCAAGCTGTATTTTGATAATTTGTTGCGTGTTTGATTTGTGAAACAAATTTTTTTGTTTGAGTCGAGCTTTTTGTCTTCAGGTTGTCTTTAATTTTTTCCTCCTGGCGCTTTCAGGTTAAATTTTTTTGACAAATGGACTTCATATTCGTGCTTTTTAGTCCAAAACGATACTAGAACCAAAATTTCATAACAAAATACCTCGTATTTCGACTCCAGTGGTTAAAGGGTTAAGCTAAATTCAGATAGAAACTTTTTATGGAAGGTAGGTCTAAATATGGACCGATTCTAAACAAATTTAAAAGGGTTCGTCTTTGGGCCAATTGAAAAAAATGTAACATAAAAATAGCTGTATGTTTACGACCATTTCGACTCAGAAAACGAACCTAAGTCCACTGGTATACTATAAGAAGGGTCTAGGATTCGATACAGCTACTTAAAGGACAACTACAAAATATATATTTTATAATAAATTAAGGTGTTTGTTCAATTCTGTCAGATATTGTATGTAATATATTGCGTGTTTTTATACAATAGAATACTCCTGCATTTAGATGACCTATGACCTAAATGTATAATGTACCATCACATGATTGATGATTGAAGAGTATTTAAATCAGGAAAGAGAACATTTGTCATAATATAAAAAAACTAATTAATTTAATAATATTTTAGAGGCAAAATATATTAAAAAAAATATATATGTAAGTATGTATTTTTAAAATTTCATTATAAAAAACACACCCAACATACCAAATGACTTGAGAAAAATATTATTATAAGCTTACAAACACAAGCCGTAAGCTTGAAAAAGACTTGAGAATATATTGAAAAAGGCTATCGTAACAATTGTAGAAAAATCAAAACGGAACCCTCGTGAAAATATTACATGTGTATGATAACTATAAGCTTATTCTTGCAATTGTAGAAGAAGCTTACAGAAATAATATTGTATTAACTTGCGTATAGAAAAGCTTATTTGACTCAATATATTTAAAAGTTTTTTTTTTACAGAATTGTAGAATAAGCTTCACAAATAATATATTATTAAGTGTTAAAAACGAGAAATCATAATTATTTTCTTTAATTAATTTTTTTTATTTTAATTTTAAATATAAATAATAATTAATTTTAACCATAAATTAAAATTATTATAAAAATAATTAAATTTAATATGCAATTGCACGATCACTTTATAAAATTTGCAACCTAATGCACACGCAAAATACGTTAAATAATTAAAAAAAAATGTAACGGAACTTCTTGTATGCATTATAAGCGTAGAACAAAGACAACAAGACTAGAATGTATTGAAAAATATTTCTATTTCAATCGTCATATTGCGTTGTTCAATATGTGTATGTTGTTTATAAGCATACTTTAGAAAAAGTTATGTATAATAATCTTTTCTCAAGCATTGTCAAATACTGCTTGTGAATTCACATTTTATAAACATTATAATAAACGAGATTAAGAAAAGCTTAAAACGAACTATTTATATAAGCTTATTCTCAAGTTGTATTGCAGTTTGATTGCTATATGGTATATTGGGAAACTACATTCATATTTACATATGTATGTTATGTAGGTGTAACAAATATAGAATTATTTAATTTTATTCATTTATTTACAAATATTTTAATATTTAATATTACAGCCTGCAGTAAAATGTTTAATTGGTTTTTAAAAATAAAATAAAATAAAAATATATGTTAATTTGTTTTTAAATAAAAATTAAGCTTTTATGTATATTCATTATACATACATACGAGGGCGAATCAATAAATCCGTGACTTTTTGAATGAAACACAGTTTTTTTTTGCAAAAAAAAAAAAAATATTTTTCAACATAATCTTCTTTTAGCTCACTACACTTAGTCCAAAGTTTCTCCAAATTTTTTATCCCTTCCAAAAAATAGGATTTTTCGTGGTCCATAAAATATGCATTTGTTTGATCAATAATTTCATTGTTGGAGCTGAATCTCTTTCCACCAAGCCATTTCTTTAGGTTTGGAAATAGGGAAGGAATATTCACTGGGGGCTAAATCCGGAGAATAGGGCGCATGAGGGGGCAATTCGTAGTCTACTTCAGGGATTTTTGCCATGAAAACTAAGCTGTCATACGATTCCGTTGGTGGTCGATTGTGAGTAAACGCGGCAGCCATCTAACGGAAAGCTTTCTCATACCCAAGTGATCGTTCAAAATTGAAACCACTGAGCCATGTGAGATGCCTATGTCTTCCATAATCTATCGCAGATTCATTCTCCGATCGGCCAACAACATTTCGTGAATATTTTTCAATTGTTTTGGGTCAGTAAACCACTATTTTACCATTGAAATCGATGGTGCAGAGTCCCCATAGTATTTATCAAGCTTTTCCTTGGTTTGATTGACGGTTTTTTCGCAAAAAATAATGTTTAATGAGCACGTGAAATTTACTTTTTTTCCATTTTTAAAAAAATCCACGAGGTTGTATGTTTTGAACAGTTTTTAAACGCAAAGTAAATGACGGAAATTGCTTAAAATTTGACAGTAGTCTATTAACAGGTGGTACTTGATGGGAGCAGTGTTGCATTTCATATAACTACGAGGGAAGTTCGAAAAGTCACGGAATTATTGATCTGCCCTCGTATGTACATAAAAAAGTTATTAAGGGTTATATACTACATGTTTTAATTGCCTATTAAAATTTATATATATATTTTTTTTAAGCCACCACTCTTGCTACAGCTGTAATTTTCAATACAAGAAGTAAAAGAAATTGTAGTAAAAATAGCAAGAATTTAGGGAAAACGAACACAGTAATAGTTACATAAAAGTGAAAAATTGTCGAATTCCTTTCTGGTTTTATACAAAAGGTGATCAAAAAAGTTAAGGGAATTTCGGATTTGGGCCAATTTATTTCGTTTGCATATGAAAATTACTGGTACGAAATTTGGTGGTGATTGGATAAATAAAAGTCGGGTCGGAAATTGAAAATTTGTTTAGTATTTATTTAGCAAAGTTAAGTTTTTATTTTTTCAAAAAATTTGTTATTAAATGAAATTCTTACAGTAAATGATTAGAGAGAGAGAATCGTTGGGTACAGATAATTTTTTTTCCGAAAAAGTGTTTAAGTTAAATATCGGCTTTACATTTTTCGAATTATTATTATAAATTCCCAGGCCACTAATATGTTAAAGACACATTTTCTTTCACCATAACTTTTGTTTAAAATTAAAACTCATTTGGTTTTTAATTGATTTTCTTTATTCGCAGTTTTAAATTTTGTTTCAATGAATTGTGGAAAACTATGTATAAGAAATGGCCGTCGTCGGCGTTGATACAAATTTTACCTCTTTCGATTAAATTTTGCATAACTGTGCGTTGTCAATTTCAGATCGCATATTGTTCTTAAACTACTCCGGCGTACACCAACGACTTCAAATATCCCTTATAGAAGAAGTCCAAGACAGTCAAGTTGGGGTATCTGGCGCGCCAAGACACTAAATCATCGAAACGCGAGCTTACAAGCACTTTGGAATACGCACAATATTATTTCGTTAAAAACAATCTAAAATACATATTAAACTAATCGAAAATACAATTAGAAAGTGGACTACTGATTTTTTTTTATATTCAGCCCATTCAGTTGTTTATTTTCAATCATTGTTTAATACTCGACAAAAGTAGTAAAAACAATTGGAAATCGTTTAAAACTATCATCAATTTTTAACTGACAAAACGTTAGAAAAACACTTTTTTGGTGGTTTGTTTTTTGAATTGAAGGATTTTTTTTTATTTGTATGTAATTACAAAACACAATACACACAGATGTATATCTTTTCACTTTCTATGTGTGTATGCATATTTAAATAATTTTAATTTTCATTAAAATAATTTTGTATTTAAACAACCTATTTTGATAAAAGCAAAAAGGAATTTTTGTAGAACTTTTCATCCGCGCCCTTCCCCTTTTTCGGGATGTTTTTTACAATTTGTTAGAATAAAGGCAAAAAATGCCGTTATGAGGGGGAGTTAGAGGGTTAATATATTCTACAAAAATATTTGCCATACAGTTATCTACAAGGTTGCTGAACATACTCTTCACCTCAGATGTAAAGAAAACATAGTTTTATATACCGATATGCTGCAAGAACAGGCCAGAGCTGGGAAACTTAAACCACCTCTAACACGAAATTCCGATGTAAACTATCAAAATGCCGACACACGTATATTTTTTTTGGTCTCCTTAACAAGAGTCAATCGTCGGAACCCCGTAATTTTTTTATGTTGAACTGTGTAATTTGAAAAATTTCCAACTGATTTTTAATTTGAAATATAAGTAAAAAGTTTATTTGAAAACACAATTTTTGAAATTTTGCAAAGCTTTATAAAACACTGATCAAATTTTTAATAGATTTGCGATCAGATTTTTTAAAAAATTTACCCATTTGGAACTCTTAAACTTAATTTTGTAAAAATCTCCATATATCGCAGAACACCTCTAATATACACTTTATAGCAAACAATTTGCTCTTACTATTTGCAATATTATTTCCATTACAATTACCAACCCTTCATTCAAACATAATTGTTGGTTTTGTAAAAATTGTGTTGGCGTTTTCCCCAAAATTAATTCAGCAGTTAACTGGTTAAATTAAAGGTGAACTTCTTATTATAAAAGATAACTTCAAATAATATATTGTAAATTTATGTTTGTATAACTTTTCGTTTTTTTTTATAGAAATATCTATAAATTTCTTTAAAATATTTAAATTTAATAAAACTTGTTTCTATTTAATATTAATTAATATTATTTAAACAAATTCAATAAATAACTTTATTTGTCTTAAACTTGCTTAGAATATCTAACAAAAGAACACATGTCGCTTATTCCATGAAAAAATATACAAATTTTTGACCCACAAGAAATGACCTTCATGTAAAAATATTAGATTATGGAAAAATTTTAGAGAAGAGAATTCTATATACGAGGGCGGATCAATAAGCCTATGACTTTTCCAACTTCCCTTGTAGTTATATGAAATGCAACACTGCTCCCATCAAGTATCACCTGTTAATAGACTACTGTCAAATTTTGAGCAAGTTCAGCCATTTACTTTCGATAAAAATTTATAAGTGTTTGTGGTGCGGTTGGTAGAGAGTTAGCTCAGTGCTCCGAATTTTCGAGTTCAAATCCCGGTAAAGGCAAACATTTAAAAAATTATTTTTTTAATTAAAATAAAATATTCAAATATTTAAATAGCAAATATATAGAAGAAAATTAAAATTAGTTGTGGTACAGTTAGCAAGAATGTGAACTATGAATCTGATTGTCCAGGTTAGACACCAGAAAAATCTAAAAATTAAGTTTTATTTTTAAATAAAATTTTGTGGAACGTAATAATATATCTGTGGAATATAAATATTAAATTGTACAATTGAATATTGGCTTTCACAACTAAAAATATAATTTAATATGAAAACAGTTGTCTAAACCGCCAGAATTCGATTGGCAACAAATTCGGTGGCCACAACTGATAGTGTTTTCTAGGTGTAGATTATTTGTTAGAAATTTACGTAACTTTTCGAAAATTGGAAACATCCATAAATCTGGCGGTAAACAGTAACCGATTATCAAAATTTTATTTTTCACCGATTTGAAATATTTTTGCACAACTTTTCCTTAATGCCACAAAGTGGGGCAATAAGTATCATCCTATTGGAAAGTGCTGTGATTTTTACAAATGACATAGTATGTCAGTATGGTTTTGACATTCGTGAAGTAGGAATTTTTAGTGAATAGCAATGCATTGTTATACGGCTCAAGAACGCACGATAATTGTGACAATGTTTGCACGCTAAAATTCGTCAGTGCACGCAAAGAAAAAACATAGTTGGGTCCATCATATTCAAAGAGCATCATATATTTTTGGGTTTATGGTTGTGCCAACCATAATCTTACTATATTATGGTTATCATATTATGATAATAAAATAACCATATTTTTACCATAATATGGTGCCTACAGTTATATTATGATTCAAAAATTACCATATTATGGTCCCAAATAAACATTTTATATTAAATTTATCATAATATGATCGCACTTAATCATAGTATGCTCAAATTGTTATCATATTATGGTCCCTCATAACTATATTATAATTCCTGGATTATCATTATATGATCCATTACCTTTTAGAAAATTTCTTAAAGATAACGTTCTTAGAAACTATGAAAAAGCTCTTTAAATTTAAGAATATTTCCTTTAGAAATGTTTTTTCTAAAAAAAAAACTTAATATTAAGGACTTTTTTAAGAAAAATTGTTAAGAAAAAAATCATAGACTTTGAGAACTTTTCTTTCTTTGATTGTATAATTATTCATATATTGTTGCCAGCATTTTACCGTTGCATAATTATCATATTTTTTTCATAGCCAGAATTTTTGTTACCACAATATGGTTACAACCAATCATGATATAAAATTAAAGGTGCCAATCATAAAATAGTAAAATATTTACTAAATAATGATGGTAGCGACCATGTTAGAAAACCAATTACTTGGTTGTGACAACCATATCCGATTGCAGCAAGCACAATATAGTAGCAGTGATCATATTGCAACCATGTTTTTTCTCTGCGTGTGGTGCTAACGCTCAATTTTATCTTATCGATCACATCAATGGGCAAAATTATCGGTTCTGGGATACGGAAAATCCGCGAATAATTTATGAGCCACATTTACACTCTCTCAAAAGTCACCTTTTGCTGTGCAGTTACGTTGGAAAAGGTGATTGGAGCTGACGGTAACGCCATTTCGATTAACGGCGGCCGCTATAAAGACATGCTAACTGAAGTTTTCTTTCCCGAAGTTGACGATCTGGATTTTGAGGACATGTGGCGCCCACTTGTCATAGTGAATGCCTTTGCATCGTGTGTAGTTTTGCTTTTCGGTGATTTGGCTTGGGCAGCCAGATCCCAAATTTGCATCAACGCTAAGGGCCGTCATTTGTCGGTCGCAATATTCCACAATTTATTGAAACAAAAGTTATAGGTGTGAATACAAATAATCAGTTAAAAACCGAATGAGTTTTCACCTTAAACAAAAGTTATAGCTAAAGAAAATCTGATAATGGTTTTTGCTCCACCCTGTACAACATCAAAATTACAAAATTTTTTAACTTTTACTCATACAAATGTTTTACTTTTTTGGGTTTTATGCCAGAAATATTTTCGGTCATAATTCCCAAATCAGAAATGATAATAAAGACTGACCGTGGTGTTAATGACATGTCAACTTTAAAATAATGGAAAGAGTAAAAAGTTGTCATTACCATGTAATGCCTAAAGTAGAGTAGGTCCAACCTACTAAATTTATTGTTGTACATTTAAATAGTAAAAATATTTTAATATTTTTGGTTAATAGCACAAACCTTCTAATGTCATAATAAATATTAAAAATTAAGAGTTGTAAAAATAGTGAATATATTTATTTACATAAAAATATAGTATGACATTAGATAACAACTGGCTTAAATGTGATAAAGTGTTAAAACAAGAAAACAAAAATGTAAATAACATACAAATACAAGGTGGCGCAAAAGTAATTCTCCTATCAGAAAATGCTATAAATTTTGCGAATGGCCCCTAATGTCAGTTCTGTTTTAACATTTGTGTAGTAAACATATGCGAAATACACGTTAATAAACAATGTTACGCTACACTGCTCCAGAACGCGGAATATTGGTGACTATTTATTTGAGCAATAATGAAGATGATTTTTCATCAAAAATAATCATGAGTGATGAGGCCCATTTCCATCTTAGCGGGTACGTAAATAAGCAAAATTTATGCTTCTGGGGCACTGAAAATCCGCGTGTAACCCACGGAGAGCCATTACACCCGCTCAAAGTCACTGTATGGTGTGCTGTTTTCGCTGGAGGAGTCATCGGACCTTTTTTCTTCGAAGACGTCGCGGGCCAAACGGTTACTGGAAAACATATGGTTCCAACAGGACGGTGCAACGCCACACACTGCACGTGCCACAACCGATATGCTGAAGGATGCATTTCCCGGGCGCCTAATCTCCCGTTTTGGCGATTTGCACTGGCCAGCAAAATCGCCTGATTTGACCGCTCCAGACTTCTTTTTGTGGGGCTTTTTGAAGTCGCGGGTTTATGTCAACAAGCGGGTTTATGTCAACAAGTCAAGAATGTGAGGACCTATCGCCGGAAGTTTTGGCCAAAGTGATGGAAAATGCCATAAAAAGGGCTCAAATGACAATCAACTGTGGCGGCGGCCATTTACATGACATCATATGACTTGATGTAAAAAAAAATTAAAAGACCAAATAAAAATAATCCACAAGAAGAATCAAAGTTTTTCATTTTTTTTTTTTAAATTACAGCCAAAAAACATCGGAAGGTTATTTTTGCACCACCCTGTATATTTGATGATCGCTTGATGAAGTCAAAACATATATGTTAAGTTATGTTTAACCAAGTTTAACCTAAACTATGTTAGTGGAACAATATAAATAAAATAAAATCAAACGGAACAGTTAATTTTAAATTGATGATAATAAATATGAAAAAAAAATGCAGTAGTAAAGCGTCTTTGGAAAAAAAATTCTCTTTTCCAAATATTTATCAACATGTTTTGGTGTTACAGCCTGGAAAGGATCTTAACCTTTTTCATACGAATTATGTTTCCTTTTTTTATTTTTTATTCCTTTATAATTTTTTTTTTTGTATTTAAAAAAATATTCTATAGACGATGTTCAATATTACAAACAGAATTTTGTAATTTTATTCTGTGTAATTGTAATTACAATAAGTATAGCAAAAGGGTTAATAAAATATTTATATGTCAAAAAGCTTAATTTAAAGTATGCTTTTTAATTATTTGTGGTTTAAAAAAAAAGTTGAAGAAAAAAAAATCATAACAAATAAAATTGTGGGAGTTTGCGGTCATCAATCAATGAATACAAAAAACATATTGAGAAAAATGTTAAATAAATAAAAATAAACTATTAAAAAAATTCAGTTTTGTTTTTTAAATGTGTCAGTATTTTTATTGTTTATTTTAGTTTTTTTTTTTTTCTTAAACAAATTTAATGAATTTAATGAACATTAAATAAAATACAAATAATTGTAAAATTTATATGAGTAAACAATTATAAATTGCAATATTTTTAAAATTACAGCAGTTTTGGCAAAAAAAAAAATAAATTGTTTTATTTTTGAATAAAAGTGCAAACAAATTAAAAAAAAAGTCATTAAAAATTATGTCAATTAACTTTAGTTTTAGTTAATTATAAAAATTATATAAAAAAATAAAAAGCAAAAATAAATAATATATACTGAGGGCTTGTAGTCAAAAGGGGCTATCTACGAATACGTAGATTTTTCAGGGTAAGCAAAAAAAAAAAAAAAAAAAAAAAAACGTTTAGTTCACTTGTTATGAATATTTGACTAATTTAATCTTCCGAAATATTTTTAAAAAATCTATTACGTAAACTTTTTGCAAAAGCTTTTATAGTTTTCTCCTTTTAGTGTACATAGCCCTTTTTGCCTTCGAATATTTAAATTTTTTATATCAAAATTGATAACACAGTTCAACACAAAAAAATTAAGGGATTCCGACGATTGGTTCTTGTTAAGGAAACCAAAAAAATATACGTGTGTCGACGTTTTGATAGTTTACATCGGAATTTCATTTTAGAGGCGGTCAAAGTTTCCCAGCTTGTTTGCATCTGAGGTGTAGGGTATGTTTATAGATAATGGTATGGCAAATATTTTTGTAGAACATATAAACCCTCTAACTCCCCCTCATAACGTCATTTTTTGGCTTTATTCTAACAAATTGTAAAAAACACCCCGAAAAAGGGGAAGGGCGGGGATAAAATGTTCTACAAAAAGATACTTTTTATCAATATTTAATAAAATTTTCCTTGAAATTAAGAAACAAATTTTACTTAAAATTTGGTCAAAATTTCTAATTTAACAAGCTTTTTGACTTTAAATTAATTTGCGTTATACTAAACTCATGTATTTAAAATATAAATTTAATTTCATTAGCAAAAAGGTAAACAAATAAAAAAATGTACTGCAAGATAAATTGTGACAAAGTCAGATTCTTTTCGACACACGGTATCTATGGCTAAGAAATACTGGGGGTCCTTTGTCTTCTTAAACTAACTAATTTAAGGGAATTGTTGCAAAAATACATAATAACACAGTTGCAGTTGGAAAATGGAAAAATGAAAAAAAATAGTTTAGCCCAAAAATGTCAAATTTTACGAAACTATCAAAAACTTTTCGTATTTTTATTAAGTTTTTTTTTACACGGTTATTTATATTTTAAGAGCTATCAAAAGCAACAAAACTTTATGATATTTTAAAATAATCTTAAAATATTTATATTTAAAAATATAAAATTATCTCTGAATATGATGAAGCTGTTTCATAAAAATTAAGAATTTTTTAAAAAAATATTTAATAAAATGTATGAAATACCTTCTTTTTTATATTTATGTAAAAGTTTCATCAATATATATGAAAATTTTTTATCAATACGATTTATTTTTTTTTAATTTTAATTCAATTTAATTTAGTTTGTTTTTTTTTTTTAATTTAAACTTTATAAGAATTACAAACAGCAGTATTTTAAATATTTTTTTTTTGTTAAACTTTGTTTATGATTTTTTTTTAAGAAATTAATATTTACGAAATATTTGTCATTAATTTTTATATAACACTTCATAATATTTATGAAAACTTTACAAATACTCGTATGATGAGAGAATTGATAACAAAAGCTTTTTGGGACCGTTTCATAAATATGATGTAACTTTTTTATCTGAGGGTAGTTTCAAATCCGTAAAAAAGTAAAATGAAGTTTTTTTTTAATTTTAGTAATTTTTTTTTTTCATTATTTAAGCAAATAAAAATACAAACTTAATGAGAATTACAAATAGCAGTATTTTTTAACCGAAATAAATAATTTAAAAGAGTTTTATATTAAATTGTAATAAAGCATTTGTCATAAATGTTTATAAAAACACATTTTTATATTACAAATTACTTATTTCGGTTGCAAAATTCTGCTGTTTGTAATTCTCATTTCTCATTTTCATAAATGTAATGTAGTTGTTTCATACAAATGTGTTGTATAAAAATATTTCATTAAAATTTTATAAAAAAAAAACTTTCACAAATTATTTATTTCGGTTTCAAATTACTGTTTGTAATTCTCATTAAGTTTATATTTTGATTATCACACCTGGGCGATCTCAATTACATTTGACAATTATTCACTTGTGTAATGTCTGAAAACAAAAAAAAAAAATGTATTAAAAATTTAAGGTGTTTTCTAAATTCTACTTTCTTATTTTATCTGTCCAGATTAAATTGTATCAAATGGTGCATTAGATTTTCCCTAAATTTGAACAGATCTAATTATATCTCAAATTTGTCACCAGTTTAAAGATCTAATTAGATCATGCACTATTAGATCCCACACGCAGAGAAAAAACATGGTTGGGGCAATTACATTCGAAGAGCATCATATATTTTTGATATTAAGGACTTTTGAAGAAAAATTGTTAAGGAAAAATCATTGATTATAAGAACTTTTCTGTCAAGAAAACTTTAATTCTGAGAAAAATAATTAATTTTTTTTTTTAATTCTAAGGACTTTTTTAATAAAAAAAATCTTAAATTCTAACGACATTTTTTAGATTTTTTTAAAAAGTTCTTAGAAAGTTTTCTTTTAGAAAAAGTCTTTAGAGTCAAAGTATTTTTCATAATGAAAAGTCTTCAGAATCTATGAATTTTTATTTCAATGAAAGGCCTTAGAATCTAAGTTTTTTAGGAATATATGAATTTTTATTTAAGCAACAGTTTGTAGAATCTGAGAATTTTTGTTTAAGGAAAATTCCATAAAATCTAAAAATATTTTTATCGCATAAATTTCTAAATATTTAATATTTTGTATAAGAAACATTTTCGTACAAAAAAAAAAAAAATGGGTTCTTAAAAAAATATTTTATTAATATTCTGAGAACTTTTTACAAGAAATGAATTAATAAACATATTTTTATTAAAAAATAAATTATTTTTTTTATTGCAAAGAATTAAAAAAAAAATTAAATCTTTAGAAGCTTTTTGACAATGAATTGATTAGTGTAAATAATATTATATGTATAAGGAATTTTTAAAAAATAAAACCTTAAAAAAAAAAAATTAACTGGATCTTAATGGGTCAATTGTAAAAAATGTTAATAAAAGTTATTTTCTGCCCATCTGATATTTGTCCAATTTTAGTAAAAATTTTGTTTATTTTGTATTAAAAACAAACTGACTAAACTGATAAAAATTTGGTTTTTATAAAACAAGTCAATACTATGACTGTAAATTTCGAAGTCAAGTTTTATTTGATGTATAATTATTTAATGATTGTTGCCAGCATTTTATGGTTGCTCAGTTATCATATTTTTTCAGAATTTTTGTTACCACAATATGGTTACAGCTGTTTATTTTATAAAATAGTAAGTGTCAATCATAAAATTGTAGAATATTTACTATAATAATGATGGTAGCGACCATATTGTTGGTTAGAAAACTAATAACTTGATTGTGACAACCATAACCGATGGCAGATATGTTCTTTTTTTATACGGAAACGCAGGTAAATGGAAGTTTTTTAACTTTAGGTTCATAAATACCAAAATACTTTAAGAATTTTTAGTGGAAGTGTAAGCAAATATTTTGTCGATTATTATTTTTTTTTAATTGTTAAATTTTATATTTATACCCTTCATCACAGGTGGAAGGGTATATATAAGTTTGTCATTCCGTTTGTAATTTCTACAATATTGATCTTAGACCCTATAAAGTATATATATTCTGGGTCCTTATGAAGAGCGAAGTTGATTTAACGATGTCCGTCTGTCCGTCTGGGTTTTCCGAAGAACCCAGACATGATGAAGACTTCATTGTTATTTATTTCTGTTAAATGTGATCCATTTCTGTTTGCTATTAAAAATCAGCCAGATCGGTTAATAAATGGCTGAGATTTTAGCAAAAAACAAGGACTACCTCTAATTTTTTCCGTAAAATCCCTTTGTTTAATATGTATGTAGAATTTTACGCTTAACAAACACATCCATTTGTTGAAATTCTTTTCTTTCATCTCCACCTTTTATACACGAACAACAAACACATACAAAGATTTGTCATTTAAATAAAAACTAAACAAATCTCTAATGAACGAAGACTTTTATATATGTACCTCTATTGACGATGATTTTGTGTGAGCTTCAATAGCTCAGTTGTCTAGACGCTATGTCACAAATACTTTTTTTCTCAAAGGCCGCGGGTTCGAATCCCGGTCAATTCACTTTTTTTTTGTACATTTTTTTTTTTATTTTCTTAAGACTTTTTTTTTTGTTTATTTTTTGTTTTTTTTAACATTTAATAATTAATTTATATAAAATTTTTTATTAATAATTAAATAATCCATAAGTAGGCTAAAAACATCAACATTTTTATAAAAACCCTCTGATACAAACAAAATACAAATGTTTTTATTTCTATTTTTTGTTCCGATTTAAAAAAATTTATTAAAAAATGTTTAAACCATTTTATTTCTCACATATTAAGAAAATTTTATACATAATTTCCCTTTGAGTGCAACTATTTTAGGTCATAACTTATAATAATTTATATACAAAAAAATTTATAAACTATTTTCCTTCAAATTTTTAAAATTAAGCTAAAGAAATTACAAATATTTCTAATAAAAAAGCGAAATAAAATCCCAAATGCAAATTTGCCAGCTAAATCAAACTATTTTGTAGAAATAAAACACATGCAGTTCTAGTGATTTCTTTTAACGATTTGTTGAAATTCTTTTCTTTCACCTCTTCACCTTTTATACACAAACAACAAACACTATTCTAGAGCTGTAATATGACCTATGGATACGTCTTATATAGCAAAAGATTGAAAATCTTTAGTATAACATATTTGCTGAAAAACTCGGAACTATCGGTTCAGATACAAAAAACTTATGCCCAAAACATAAATTTTTTTTAAATACCTATTTTCTGGAACCATAAATCTTCCCGAGTCCAAGTTTTATCACCAAACTAAATGGTTAATTTCCTCTTAAATAAAATTTTATATTAATAATTAAAAACATCAAAATTTTTATAAAAACCCTCTGATACAAACAAAATATAAACGGTTTTACAAGGTGGCGCAAAAGTAGGATTGCTATAAATTTTGCGATTGGCCCCCAATGTCAGTTCTGTTTTGACATTTGAGTAGTAAACACATGCGAAATACACGTTAATAAACAATGTTACGCTACACTGATCCAGAACGCGGAATATTGGTGTTATTTATTTGAGCAATAATGAAGATGATTTTTCATCAAAAATAATCATGAGTGATGAGGCCCATTTCCATCTTAGCGGGTACGTAAATAAGCAAAATTTACGCTTCTGGGGCACTGAAAATCCGCGTGTAACCCACGAAGAGCCATTACACCCGCTCAAAGTCACTGTATGGTGTGCTGTGTTCGCTGGAATAGTCATCGGACCTTTTTTCTTCGAAGACGTCGCGGGCCAAACGGTTACTGTGAATGGTGAGCGCTACAGAGCAATGATCAACGAGTTCTTTTTGCCGCAACTTAATGAATTGGAAAACATGTGGTTCCAACAGGACGGTGCAACGCCACACACTGCACGTGCCACAACCGATATGCTGAAGGATGCATTTCCCGGGCGCCTAATCTCCCGTTTGGCGATTTGCACTGGCCAGCAAGATCGCCTGATTTGACCGCTCCAGACTTCTTTTTGTGGGGCTTTTTGAAGTCGCGGGTTTATGTCAACAAGCCTCAGACTCTTGGAGCTCTTAAAGACAATATCCGTCAAGAATGTGAGGACCTATCGCCGGAAGTTTTGGCCAAAGTGATGGAAAATGCCATAAAAAGGGCTCAAATGACAATCAACTGTGGCGGCGGCCATTTACATGACATCATATTCTCGACTTGATGTAAAAAAAATTAAAAGACCAAATAAAAATAATCCACAAGAAGAATCAAAGTTTTTCATTTTTTTTTTAAATTACAGCCAAAAAACATCGGAAGGTTATTTTTGCGCCACCCTGTATTTCTATTTTTTGCTCCGATTTAAAAGAATTTATAAAAAGATTTTTAAACCATTTTATTTCTCCGTATATAAATCTGTCCATGCCATATATGTCCATATATAAACTTCAGTTTTTTCCCAACCATGGTGAAGGGTATATAAGATTCGGCATAGCCGAATTTAGCCGCTCTTACTTGTGTTTTTTTTTAAATTGTATGATAAAAACTTAAAATTTTAATTCTTAAAAAAAAATTAAAAATAAAGCTTAAAATTTAAAAAATACATTTTACTTACATTTTAATATATATAACTACTTTTTTGTTTTTAATTTTTATTGAAGTTTTTAAGTTGACACTTTTGGAATAAACACACACACACACACACTCACAAAATTTTTAAAAAATTTACAATCCTGAAATTTATAATAAAAAAAAACGTTATTTTTAAATTTCTTATTTTTATATTATTATTTTTTATTTTAAATTTATAAGTTGAATATCAATTTCAATTTAAAAAATAAAAAAAAAAACACTTGAAAACTTTCGGTAAATATTTAGTTTGTTTCATGATGGTAATAATGAAGATGATGATGATGCTTAAAAACACTTTAATATTTATTTTCTTTAAATTTCTTTATAATCATGATAATTATGATGATGATCAAAATGCTGACGATCAACGTCATTATCGTGTTTATCACTATTGGGTATTATGCAATTTTTTGAAAATTTATTTATTTTTTTTTTGTTTATTTTCTTTACTGATTTTTACTTATTTTTGTTGTTGTTGTTTGTATTATTTACACACTTTTTTTATGATTTTTCTGTAAATTGTATGATTTTTATTATGTGCATTATGCACATAGTACAAACGGATGTAATTATACAATATCAAAAATCTTTGATATATTGTTGGCAAAAAAAAAAAAAAATTCTTCAATTTTAATTACTGTGTAAGAATATTTCAATGTAGTTTGAGTTTTAAGTTTTAAGTATTTGTGTATCTTGGACTCTATACTTTCATTTCAATTTATTAATTCTATATTGTCTGAACATTATTCAAAAATGTTTGTAGTGTCATTCTCTAACAATTTTTGTTTGAGTTACTTAGTATTTTGTTTAAATATTTGACAATACCGACAAAAGCTGTTAATTTGCATTTAATTTGCTTTAAAATTATCTAAACTAATGACAAAAATCGTTAAATTTTGTTATAAAAAAAAGTGATGTAAAAACTCTTAAGTACAGGTGTTTAAAGTTTTACCCAAAATTTTGTTGTTAATTGTCGAATTTTGACAATGAATTTTGTCGTTAACAAGTTGCGGAATCGCAGTACTGGTTTAAAATCTTTCTCTTCTTCGTTTTGTTTTTTTTTTTGTAATTTTAGTCCGTATTTCTGTCTTCTGCTTTGTTTATTTCGTCCGCTTGACCAACATTTTTCTTTTGTATAATATGTTATTGCAAAAATTTATAAAGTATGTAATTTTTTATTAGTGATATTCGGATTTTCGAACTCAAGTTCAGTTTGTATGTTAATCTCTTGTGGTTTCTGGTTTATTTTATGTTTTCACTTTTAATATGGTTTTGTATTGAATTATTTTTATTTCTTATTTACATAAATTTACTGTACTATGATCATGCACTCCTCTCTCTCTCTTTCTCTTTCTTTCTCTTTTAAAACATTAAACAGAAAATAATGTTATAAAATTGTAAAATGATCGTAACTATTATGGAGGGATCTTTTTCATATTAATTGTTTATAGTTTTCTTTAATTGTTTAAACATAAAAATAATTTGAAAATTTCCAACACGTTTTTATGGAAAAATAAATTAATTTTTTTTTTTAACTTTTTGTGTACGTTTTTTTAAAATTTTGTTTAAAAATACATTTTTCAACCTCGACTTACGTTGTAATATTTAATTAAAGAAAAATTTTTATTCGTTTTATAAACCGCCCGTTTTAATTTTTTGTTGTTGTTATATTCCGTTTCTTTTTGTTAACCGACCATTTATTTGAACCGTCTTTTCGTTGCGATCAACTAAAAAGAACTGAATTATTAAAACAAAAAAATAAAAGAAAATCAACATACATAGTCTGGGTATGATCGATCGCAGCTTAAAGCATGTTTTACCCATTCATCGCTGGTTGTCTTCGTTTATCATATCTTTTCTACCAAAATCGTCTTGGTTTGAGTTGGTTGTTTAAAAAACCGGGTTTAAAAAGCAACATGTTTGAGTCAAACCTAAAAAAAATTGTTTAATGTTAAAAGAAAATGTTGAATAATTAATCTGCGTTGACAATTTTTTTTAGTCAAAAAATACAAATAATTTAAAAATAATGTGTAAAAAAATAATAGGTTTGGTCAACATAAACTTAATATTGCCCTATATGATCTACATAACAGCTCGATATTGCGTTAAAAATTAATTTATTTTTTCCTTTTTTCTTTAAATAAATTTTTATTTATTTATTTTATTAAACATATTATTACAAATTATATTAAGACCCTAACCGAGCACTAGCAACGAAGGCTTTCGGCTCGTTGTAGCGAAAACAGACCAGAGCCTCTGGTGAGAATCGAACCCACGACCCCCGCACTGATAAGCTAGCACGCTACCAACTAGCCTACCGGGGCGCTTTTACGATAGGAACATGTTAAACATAGGTACCAATTCTTTCCTGAGAAATAGAAGAAACGATTGGACGGAAAGGTCTAAATGTAGGATTAAAATTAGTATTTATGACTAATAGAATATGGAAAAAGCTCAGCTTAAAACGTGAAAAAATGAATGTCGTAAATGAATTTATTTAAAGTTTTTACAGAGAATATTTAAGATTTCAGAAAATACAATTTATGTTTACCAAAATACAAAGGGTGCGCCATATTTTATGTCGGTATGCGAATATTGAATAATTGAGTGTTTTACACAAGAGGCCTCCAATAGTATATTCGTGGGCGGATCATTAAGTCCGTGACTTTTTGAATAAAAAACAATTTTTTTTTGCAAAAAAAAAAAAATATATATTTTCCAACATAATCTCCTTTAAGCTCAATACACTTAGTCCAACGTTTCTAAAATTTTTGTATCCCTTCAAAAAAATAGAATTTTTCGAGGTCCATAAAACAGGCAATTGTTTGATCAATAATTTCATCGTTAGAGCTAAATCTCTTTCCACCGAGCCATTTCTTTAGGTTTGGCAATAGTCACTGGGAGCTCAATCCGGAGAATATGGCGGATGAGGTACCCAATTCATGGAATTTTGCCATTGATACTACACACGTCACACTATTACGTTTATGGTCAATTGAGAGCAAACGCAGCACCCATCTTGCAGACAGCTTTCTCATACTCAAGTGATCTTTCAAAACTGAAACCACACTGCCATATGAAATGCCTATGGCATCAACAATCTCACGCACTTTTACTCTTCGATCGGCCAACACCATATCGTGGATTTTTCGACATTTTCGGGTGTATTGACCTCAATTGGCCGTCCAGAACGTTCAGCGTCATTTGTACTTGTGCGATCACAACGAAAGTCAGTAAACCACTTGTTTACCATTAAAATCGATAGTATTTATTAAGCTTTGGTTTGATTGATGTTTTTTTTTTCGCAAAAAATAATGTTTAATGAGCACTCGAAATTCACTTTTTTCCATTTAAAAAAAAATCCACGAGGTTGTGTGTTTTGAACAGCTGTTAAATGCAAAGTAAATGACGGAACTTGCTCGAAATTTGATAGTAGTCTATTAACAGGTGGTACTTGCATTTCATATAACTATGAGGGAAGTTTGAAAAGTCACGGACTTATTGATCCGCGATGATTTGTGGCACGAATGTTTGCCTTGAGCTCGTCGGTGGTCTGGGCCTTGTTGGCGTACACTTTGCTTTTTAAATAATTACACAAAAAGAAGTTCAAAGGGGACAGACCTAAAGATCTGGGTGACAAGTAAATGTCACCTTTTTTGATATCATACGTTCGGTGATGTTTTGTTGCAAAAACTGCATTGTTGGATTTGCGGTATGGCATGTGTGCACCATTTTGTTAAAATCAGTAACCGTCCAGACCTTTTTCAGGATTTTGGAGCAGAGATAATGAGGCAACATCCAACGATATCGTTTCCCTTTGGCAGTTTTGCTTTCTCAGAAGAAAAAAGGCCCAGTGATAGTTTTGGCGCAAACGCCGGTTCAAACAGTCACTTTTTGGTCATGCAATAGTATTTCTGGATCTCCTGTGGATTCTCCGTTTCCTAAATGCGGCAATTTTGCTTGTTAACGCCACCACAGATTGTGAAATGAGTCTCGTTAGTAATCAAAATTTGCTTCCAAAAATCAGTTTCAGTTTTAACCATTCGAGTGACTGTTTAGTCGTATTGTAAGCAACATATCCAGACTGCCAGCAAAATTCTTTAAGTTAATTGCACTTTATATACTGACGCCAAAATACTGAGGGTGGTGAAGTTACGATTCATTTGGGTTCTCGGCAACACTCTCTCTCTCTCTTTTACCGCGTCAACCAGTTCTTTGCAACGTCTTGGGCGTTGATGTTCGGCATGTACACGATCTCCCACTGGTCTGTGCTCAAGAAAACTCGACACTAAACGACGGGTAGTGTTGTCAGACGGTGCTTCTTTGCCTCGTTATTTTCAACGAGTGAGATAACACAACTAACGACTATCATTTTTACTACAGACAAAAACACAACAAAAAATCACGTAATAAATGGTAAAATTTAATGCATTTGAACTTGTTTTTACTACAAACAGAATATTAAATGACCTACAAAAAAAAAAAAAAAAAACAATAATATTTACAGTTTTGGAATGTGTTATCGCGCCTACACTCAGGAGAAAAAAGTTTGATCATATTGATGAAATTGTTTGTCATCAATTGTAACAAAATCTCTACAAGTCATCTTAAATACTTTTTGAAACAGCCCTATCAAATTTAACGGAAAACTTTCTTTAATACTCACAAAACTTTAATTAATTACAATTTAGATACTCATTTTAAGGTCACTGAACTTAACAAATTATTTAAAAGGTTTACTTAAGTGATCTTAAGTTTAAAAAAATAAAAGAACTTAAGTCTTCACAATAAAACTGGCCCTTAGGAAATTATTTATTATTAGAAACATGTTTATTAAAACAAAAATTTAATTCACCATTTTTCAAATCAATTTATGTATTTTCTTTTACTTTTTAAATTTATTTTCAATTAACGAAATAGAAATTTAATTTTTGCATTTACAAAAAAAAAAAAAAATATTATTATTAACTTGCGCTTAATTTAATTAAAAACTGTGTAATGAATACAAAAATAAATTGTTATTTAATGTTATGATACCTTACATGGGACTAACTAGCATAACATTGATATCAATTGAAATTAAATTATTTGCAGTACAATTGTTTTTAATTAATATAATTATCATTAAGTATTTGATTCAATTAGTTAATGATCAGTCGTGTAAAAAATCAAAATATATATGAGTATATATATGATCATACACTGTGTGATAAATGATCATACATGATAATATACGTCCATGCATAGTTTAATATATATGATCATACATCTTCTCATATATTTCCATATATCTTCGGATCCGAAATTTATATAAGGCCATATATGAGCTTACATGAATTATATATGAGCATATATGATCATATATAAAAAGAAAATATGGCCATATACCCTCAAATTGCGTATCCAAATGTATATATCCAAATATATACATATGTATTGAACTATGCACTCACCAAATAAAGTCTGTAATGGCAACTGAAAATTTTGCTGTTATTACGGGAAATTTTGCTAATTTGAGCCTAGCGGTATTTTTTATTAATCTTAGCAACACATGTCTGCGGACGTGTAGTACAATGAAATGAGTAGAAAAATAAGTAGCCGCTACTAAATTTCATTAAACTTTTTGTAAAGCGGAATTTAAAACCGGTTTGATAAAATCAGCAAAAAAAAAATTACTAAATATTGTAAATATTAGTACAAAATTTTAAATTTATTTTTTATCGAACATCAAATTTTGTTTCTAAAATATTTAATACAAAATTAAAAACAAAATAAAAGGCTTAAAAATCTTAAAAATTGTTAAAACATAAACGACTTAATCATTTTGTTTTTGTTCGGTAATATCTGTTTTGGAAAATATTTTAGTCAATATTTTTTTTACTTTTAAGGTCAAATTTTAATTGTTTTTAGGGCTGATTTTTAGAACTAAAAAAAATGTTTAGTGCTATTTTAAGTGGATGTCCTATTTTCAGACATGAGTCGGTATACTCACTTCCAATCCCGTTTTTTAATCTATGTAACATTTTAAGGCAATTTAAGTTTGTAGGTGTAAGTTTTAATTAGAAATAACATTTCTTTCAATTCCTACTTTTTTTAAATTAGTAATTTTTTTTTTGCTTATTTTAGCAAATCGGTTTTCAAAAATTTGTAAAATGATTTCTGAAATTAGCAACAAAAATTTGAAAATATATCTGTAAAAACTCTGTAATATGTAAATAGCAAAAATATTTGCTAAATAATATTTTTTTTTTACTAAAAATCAGTACAAAAATAGTAAAGTGGGATTGAAAACCGTTGACAAATTTTTCTACTAACTTTTTTTTCTGAGTGTATGTTCATTTATATTTCGATTTTTACATGAAAATGGTTTTTAAATTGGATTTCATTTCATTCCCCTAGTCTAGTGTTTCAATTCCACTTGTTGCTCTTGTTTAGTGTTTCAATTGCTGTCGTTAGTTCCCCCTGCCTAGTGTTTTAATTTCACTTGTATCAGATTACATTTCATTAACCGTCCTTTTGTCCCTATTCCTCTTGTTTCTAGTTTCATTCCATTTCGTTCGTGACGTTTAGTGTTCCTGTTCTACTCGTTTTCAATTTACTTCCGTTTCTTTGCAATTTTAAAATGTTTCAGTTCCACTCGTTTTCAATTTACTACTATTTCTCTCCCATTTTAGAATGTTACAATTCCACTCGTTACACTTCGCATTTCGCGCCCCTAGTCTAGAAATTCAATTCCACTCGTTCCCCATTTCATTCCATTTTGTTTGTCCTGTCTATTGTTTCTATTCCACTTGCTTACAGATTCTTTCCATATCGTTTCTCTTGTATAGGGTTCCAATTCAACTTGATCCCCAATCCATTCTATTTCATTTCCCTGGTGTATTGGTTTAATTACATACGTTCCCCGTTACATTCCATTTCGTTTCTCATGTTAAGTGTTTCAATTCCAATTCCATAAAGTGTTAAGGATTTTTTTTTGTTCATTTGCATTAGTTCCAACTAATGCCGATGAATAGCTCCCAAGTATGTATGATATACAATGTTAATTACAGCAGCGTGCCTAAAAGTATGCAATGGATTTGGTTTAACTTAAAAAGATTTTATGCCAAGATAAAGAAAACCATAAAAGATACGTACGAAAAACAGTGATGACTAATAAAATAAAAACCATGATTTCATTTATGATCATGAAATATAAATTAAAATGTTCCAGTCGAATAATATTTTTGCTGCTCCTGCCATTGTTTTTCTTCTTTTTTGTCATAATTTTGTTTCAATACTGGCGTTATTGCTGTGTTGTTGTTGGAACAACCTCATAAAAATGGATAAAAGAGGAAGGAACATAATATAATTACGCACATTTTCATATGAATTACAAAAAAAAAATATTTTTGCATATAACACACATAAATACTGAAATGACACTCATTAAAAAAAAATAATAATCTGTGGAAATAGAGCTAACAATTAAGTGTGTGAATTGCTGAATGAAAGGAAGTAGTATATTTAATATTTCGTAAAGATTTTCTCATTACCTAGTGGTTATTTTGCATTACACTGGAAGTAGTTACTGCCGTAGCATTTCGATATAACCAATTGTTTTAGTAAAACTTAAAAATTAGTTAAAATTATCGATTTGTCAAAGAATCTCTTAACAACTTTGCACAAATCTGTTTTCAGCAAATTACTTTGGGTGTATAAATAGCCTAACTTAAATTCAAATCATACTCTACGCATAAGAACATGTAAAAGTATCCAACATTTTCTAGTGTCATAGCTTTGGGCGAAGGCAGATGGTTAGAGGGGATGTGTTCTATACACTCAGAAAAAAAGTTAGTAAAAAAAATTTGTAAACGGTTTTCAACCCAACTACTATTTTTGTACTGATTTTTTGTAAAAAAATTATTATTTAGCAAATCTTTTTGTTATTTAAATTTAACAAATTACAGAGTTTTTACAGAATATTTACAAATTTTTGTTGCTAATTTTAGAAATCTTTTTACAAATTTTTGAAAACCGATTTGCTAAAATTAGCAAAAAAAAATTACTAATTTTAAAAAAGTGGATATTGTAGGCAATTTTATTTCTAATTAAAACTTACACCTACAAACATAAATTACCTTAAAATGTTACATAGATTAAAAAAGAGATCGGAAGTGAATACACCGACTCATGTCTAAAAATTAGACATCGACTTAAAATAGCACTAAAATGTTTTTTTAGTTCTTAAAATCAGCCCTAAAAATAATTAAAATTTGACCTTAAAAGTAAAAAAAAAATATTGACTAAAATATTTTTCAAAACAGAAATGACCAAATAAAAACAAAATGATTAATTCGTTTATGTTTTAACAATTTATAAGATTTTTAAGTCTTTGATTGTGTTTGTTATTTTGTATAAAATATTTTTTTTTAAATAAATAAAATAAAAAAAAAATTTGATGTTCGATAAAAAAAATTAATTTAAATTTTTGTACTGATACAATATTTAGTAAACTTTTTTGCTGATTTTAGCAAACCGGTTTTAAATTCCGCTTTACAAAAAGTTTACTAAAATTTAATAGCGGCTAGTAATTTCATTGTACTACACGTCAGCAGACATGTGTTGCTAGGATTAGCAAAAAATACCGCTGGGTTCAAACTAGCAAAATTTCCCGTAATAACAGCAAAATTTTCAGTTGCCATTACAGACTTTTTTTGGTGAGTGTAGTTGACGTTGCTTGACCTTTTTGTTTCTGCTGTGTGACATTTAAAGCTCTACACAGTATCAAATTGTGGTCATTTAAATGGATTTTTATGTAAAAAAAAAATAAAATTGTTAAAATTAGTTTTTGTCTTTTTTTTTTCATATTTCTTTTGTACTGTAGACATTAACACACACATTTTTAATAAATGAGTAAGAAATTAATTTTTTTTTTTGAAAAATGTTAAGTTCGTCCTTCTGTCTGTCTGTCCGTCCGTCCATCCATCCAACTTTCCCTCTATACAAGTTAGTTTGAATATTGATTATCGTTTGTACTAATGCTGTCATTTTATGCTGATGATGGTGTCAGGAAACCATTAAATTCATTTGAGCGCAAATGATTATTTTGTTGGCCCTTTTAATATTATGCAAAGCATTTTTCCTTATTATTTTTTGAGTGGCGTTCCAGCTTAAATTATGTTATTAATGCCATTATACTTTCGCACAATTTAATGTTTATCGAAAAAGAAAAAAAAATGTAATTAAAATGAAGGAGAGTGTTTACTGATTTCTTTGTTTTTAAATATACATTAAACTGTTTCAAAATATTACCAGTATTTTCTTAGAAATATTTATTTAAGAAATTTTTTTATGGCTTTAAGTAAGAAGTATTAATGGGCATAAGTTTATTTTACACTAAAAATCGGTCAAGATATGTTTTCCTATCTTCAGTAGGTTTTACATTGGACTAGGGTGGCCAGTCGTTCTAATCTTTGCATGCAGAACTTTAAAAACATAATTCCTTAAGGTAATTTTTAAATCTGATTTAATGAAACAATTCAAAAAAAAAAAAATCTTTTTTATTGAATTTATTTTCTACTGTATTAAATCAACAGTATCTCATTCAAAACATCAATTCCTAGAGTCAAACGAACTAATTCAATTTTAACAAATTAAAAATAAACTTTTTCAATTTTTGTCAATTGTAATAATTTCATAAATATTTATAAAACATTTCATAAGCAACACCACTAATATTCAACATTAAAACTGTACACTTTGAATATTATGTAGTTTACTGTTTGTAGTTTAATAAAAAAGTTTTCCGTTCCATTTCAAAATAAAGTAACATACACTTATTTTTTACAGAAATGTCTATATAAACTTTTTTATACATTTATTCGAAATGATTTACTATCATTTACCATTTTTATTCAGTTTCATTTATTTTTTTCATTTGTTTGAAATTTAATAAAAATTTATCCACAAAACGGATATTTGTGGCTTATATGTGCCCGTTAAAGTTATTACAAATTTGAATTTTGCTTGTTGTCTGTTTCAAAAAAAAATATATATTAATTAATTTTTTAAGGAATTGGTTGGTAAAATTTTAACATCTATTTTAACTGATTAATCATTTGTTTCTTACGAATGTGTCAGGTGTTTAAACAACATTTAAAAATAAATAACAAAAGCCATTTGATTGAAATGAAAAGTTAGTAGACCGGTTTTTAAATGAAATATCATATCTTGTAAATTGCATTTTCAGTTATTTTAACTTATACTTTATGAAAAGTATAAAATCCTCCCTTAATCCTCCCTAAATCTTAACTTTATTTTACATTTATGATAAACAATTTCACAAATATTATGATTATACCCTCCACCATATATGGTGAGGGTATATATCAGTTTGTCATTCCGTTTGTAATATGTCGAAATATAGGTTTAAGACCCCATAAAGTATATATATTCGTGATCCTTATGCAATTTTAAGTCGATTTAGCGATGTCCGTCTGTCTGTCGCTCTGTCTGTTGAAATCACGATCACGACGCGAAGACGCAAGCGGGGGTGTCTATTTTTACCCAGATTATTGAACAACCTCCTGAGCAGTTTGGTATTTAAAATGAGCAAAATCGGTCAAGCGGTTCAAAAGTTATGAGTGAAAATGTGAAGGTACCTCTAAATTTTCCTTTTGTATTTGTACAATTTTTCTGTATCTATTTTTTTTTCTGTTAAGTAAGTAAAAATGTTATTAAGTCTTCTTATTGTTCGATTACATTTATTGTCTTACATACTATAATAACTAAGTTAACGTAAAAATGAACAATGTTAAAGTCGCTAACAGAGCAGACCTCTGTAAATAACATTGCTAAAACTAAATAACAAAAGTTCGTTACATAAATTGACAAAACATATTCATATTACAGTTCATGCAAAATTTAGTATATACGTATATCATCTTCATCCCCTTTGGTGGAGGGTATTCAAAGATTCGGCACAGCCGAATTAAGCCCTTTTTTACTTGTTTTTTTTTTTGTTTTTTATGAAATCTGTCATAAATATTATGAGCTTGCATAATTCCTAAACTCAGGAATTTTTATAAAAAACTTCTCAAATATGATCAAAAACCTTAATAGATTTTCGTTAAATGTAACAAACACTTCATAAATATGATGAATTTGTTTCCTAAAAATGTAAATTAATGGCATGTTCCTTATACGAGGGCGGATAAATAAGTCTTTTTGGATAAAACACACTTTTTTTTTTGCAAAAAAAAAATATATATTTATCAACATAATCTCCTTTTAGCTCAATACACTAAGTCCAAAGTCTCTCCAATTTTTGTATCCCTTCCAAAAAATATGATTTTTCGAGGTCTATAAAATAGGCATTTGTTTGATCAATAATTTCATCGTTGGAGCTGAATCTCTTTCCACCGAACCATTTCTTTAGGTTTGGAAATAGGAAATAGTCACTGGGGGCTAAATCCGGAGAATATTGCGGAGAGGTACCGATTCGTAGCCCGATTCATGGAATTTTGCCAATCCTTTGAAGTCACACGATTACGTTTATGGTCAATTGAGAGCAAACACGGCACCCATCTTGCAGACAGCTTTCTTAAATCCAACTGATGATTTAAAATCGAAACCATACTGCCATATGAAATGCCTGTGGCATCAAAAATCTCACGCCCTTTTACTCTTCGATTGGCCAACACCATATCGTGGATTTTTTCGACATTTTCGGGTGTATTGACCTCAATTGCCTGTCCAGAACGTTCAGCGTCATTTGAACTTGTGTGACCACAACGAAAGTCAGTAAACCACTTTTTTACAATTGAATTCGATGGTGCAGAGTCCCCATAGTATTTATTAACTTTTCCTTGGTTTGATTGACGGTTTTATTTTTACAAAAAATAATGTTTAATGACCACTCGAAATTCACTTTTGTCCATTTTTTCAAAAATCTACGAGGTTGTATGTTTTGAACAGCTGTTAAACGCAAAGTAAATGACGGAACTTGCTTAAAATTGAGAGTAGTCTATTAACAGGTGGTACTTGATGGGAGCAGTGTTGCATTTCATAACAGTACGAGGGAAGTTCGAAAAGTTACGGACTTATTGATGCGCCCTCATATTTATAAAATGTTTCTGAAATATGATGAATTTTTTAAACAAAAATATTAGGAAAGATTTTAATATTTACATAGAAACTTCTGTAATATTTATGAATAAGTTTCATCAATAATTATGAAGGAATTCCGTCATATTTATGAAAAAGTTTGAATTGAATTAATAAATATCACTTAAGTCCAGACTCATTGCATTTCATTTCATTCGCCTAGTATAGAGTTTCAATTTCACTCGTTCCTCTTGTATATTGTTTGAACTCCAGTTGTTGTCCATGTCGAGTGCTTCAATTCCACTCGTTTTTATTACTGTCTGTTCTTTCATGTTCCCCGTTTCATTTCTCTTCGTTTCTCATCTCTAGTATTTCTTGTCCACTCGTTTTAAGTTTCTTTTCATTTCCTTTCCCTTGTCTAGTATTCCAATTCTTCCCGTTCCACGTTTTATTTCTTTCTCTTTGTTTATAACTTTAAATTCGCTTGTTCTTCGTTTCATTGCATTTCGTTTCACTTGTCTAATGTTTCTGTTCCACTTGTTTCTAGATTATTTCAATTTCGTTTCTCTTGTATAGTGTTTCCGTACCACTCGTTCCCCATTCCTTTTCGTTCCCCTGTCTGTTGCTTCAATTCCACTCGTTAGCCATTTCATTCCATTTCGTTCCCCTTGTGCAGTGTTTTAATTCCACTCGTTCCCCGTTTCATTGCATTTCTTTCCCTTTATTTAGTGTTCAAATTCCACTCGTTCACCATTCCATTCCATTTCGTTCCCCTTGTCTTGTGAGTTTTAATTCCACTCGATTCTCATTACATGATGTTCGTCTGCGTGGTGTTTCTAACCATTATCATTCCTCTATACATATCGGTTTGGGAAATCCGTTGAACCTCCACTTTTAACACGTTCCTAGCGAAAATTCTAAAACCATATTTAAATTTCAGGTTTCCAGCCAAAGGGATATGGAAAGGCCGTTTAGGGGGAGACTTTTGCTTCTATCCGTGGTAATTTCCAAAAATCCCGTCTTATCACATATTTTAAATTTAAGCTTTCCAGCCAAAGAAGGTTGGATAGGCCGTCAAGGGGGAGTATTTTCCCTCTTTTTTTTTTACCATTTTGCCCTTTCATGTAGGAATTTCCTAAAATCCCATGTTTTCAGTGAGTAAGCTGTATTACGAGGTACACATATTTTAAATTACAGGTTTCTAGATAGTGAAGGAGTTTTCTTTTTTTGTACTTAGCCTCAGAATTTTTCTTAAAATCGGATCTTAGTAAACGTCTACGCATGAGGAACAACCTCTGTAATTTCAACTGCCCATTTGTTCTGGGCGACGCTGAGTAGAGTTGTAAATTGAGAACTCAAAATTGGTTGTTGGAATGAATCTGTATTCCGGATAAAACAAAATTTTTATCGGTTAATTGTTATTATTCTTTTTATACCCTCCACCATATATGGTGAGGGTATATATCAGTTTGTCATTCCGTTTGTAATATGTCGAAATATAGGTTTAAGATCCCATAAAGTATATATATTCGTGATCCTTATGCAATTTTAAGTCGTTTTAGCGATGTCCGTCTGTCTGTCCGTCTGTCTGTTGAAATCACGATCACGACGCGAAGACGCAAGCGGGGGTGCCTATTTTTACCCAGATTATTGAACATCCTCCTGAGCAGTTTGGTATTTAAAATGAGCAAAATCGGTCAAGCTAAGTTATGAGTGAAAATGTAAAGGTACCTCTAAATCTTCCATAAAAATTTGTACAATTTTTCTGTATCTATTTTTTTTCTGTTAAGTAAGTAAAAATGTTATTAAGTCTTCTTATTGTTCGATTACATTTATTGTCTTACATACTATGATAACTAAGTTAACGTAAAAATGAACAATGTTAAAGTCGCTAACAGAGCAGACCTCTGTAAATAACATTGCTAAAACTAAATAACAAAAGTTCGTTACATAAATTGACAAAACATATTCATATTACAGTTCATACAAAATTTAGTATATACGTATATCATCTTCATCCCCTTTGGTGGAGGGTATTCAAAGATTCGGCACAGCCGAATTTAGCCCTTTTTTACTTGTTTCTAATTAGGTTGTTAACAAACGAATTTGTTGAAACCCAAAGCTAAATTTATGTTAGTCTCCATATAATCTATTATTCGACATTAGATTAAACTGCGGTATGTTAAATATTCTACCGCAGACGTTTATATGTTCTGCTTTTTAATTTCCTGGCAATATAATATGTATCAGGTCTATTCTTGGAATTCAAACAGCTTCTAGAAATGTATGTTGTAGAAATATAATTTTCTAACTTGTTAGTATTATATTTCACATATTTTTTTTAGTTTGAAAATTTCTTATTGCCCAATCTACGAGTACTAATATTTATTTATAATTTTCACTTTTAATTCGATTAACTAAAGTAACAAAATACTTATTGAACACGATCTTTCATGACCTTGTTTCTTAGTGTCTTATACAATATACAAATTTGATATTACCTTATGTCATTTTCAAAGTAATAGCACACAAGTTTCCCAATTTTTTCGGCTTCAACGAAACATTTTTTTATTGTTCAATAACACTATTCAACAGCCTAAAAAACCTTCGGATGCATAATATTTTGTCGAATAAACTTTGATGTGTTAAATTCAAATTTGACAAGAACATATTTTTTTAAATGGACCGTTTTCGAGGTAAAGTTGTTTTCCGATATAGAATTAAAATTAATAAAAGTTTATTTAAAACTAAAAAATTTATATAAATTAACCTTTTGTTTGAGTGTAATTATGTGTTCAATGAAAAAAAAAAAAAAAAATTGTGAGTTTTTACATTTTAGTTTCAAATAAAACATTTTTCACATATTTTGTCAACTTAAAATTCTTAAGCCGAGCAGACACTATATGACTTCTTGTTCAACTTGTTGTTAGGCTCCTTCGAAAAATAATAATTATCACCTTTTCGGACGTAACTGCATACCAAATGGTGACTCTACACCATTTACATCCTGTATTGGTGTTTCATAAATTATGCAAGGATTTTTTGTCCCCCAGAACCGAGAATTTCGCTTATAAAGGGTGTCCCAAGAAGAACGCAATTTTTAAATTTTAAATAAAACAGATATTTAAAAAAAAAATCGTGAAACTTTATTATATCGTAAAGTAGACAGAATGAGGTTATGTATGGAACAATATATCGTGCAGATGGCCGCCGTGGCTTTGCTGGCATGCACGCGATCTTTTAATGAAATTTTCAATGACCGTTTTGCATGAATGCTGCGGTATTTCATTAATGCAGCGTCCAATTTCCTCTTTTAAGGCTTGAGTCGTCGTCGGCTTATTCGCGTAAACCATCGACTTCAAAAAACCCCAAAGAAAAAAATCTAATGGTGTTAAATCGCATGATCTAGGCGGCCAATTCTGATCTCCAAAACGGGAAATAACACGACCGGGAAATGACTGATGCAGCAATTGAATTGTTTCTCTGGCTGTATGACATGTGGCGCCGTCTTGTTGGAACCACATGCCCTCCACATTCATTTCTTCAATTCTAGGCAAGAAAAAACTGGTTATCATTTCACGATACCGAACACCATTGACTGTTTGCGCTTGACCTGCCTCATTTTCATAAAAAAAGGTCCAATGATTCCTCCAGCCCAAACACCACACCACACAGTGACACGTTGAGGATGCGTTTGCTTCTCGTGAATCACTCGAGGATTTTCCTCACCCCAAATGCGACAATTTTGCCTATTGACGAAGCCATCAAGATGAAAATGGGCCTCGTCACTGAAGATGATTTTATCGGCAAAATCAGCATTTTCATGTTGTCTCTCCAATACCCAATTAACGAACTCCCTTCGCTGTCCATGGTCAGCTGGCTTCAGTTCCTGAGTCAATTGAACTTTGTATGCATGAAGATGCAAATCTTTCGTCAAAATTCGCTGCAAAGTGGATTTGGAGACACCAATTTGCTGAGCTCGGTGTCGAATTGAGGTGGATGGAGTTTGAGCGACATCATCACGTACAGCTGCGACATTTTCGGTCGATCGACCTGGTCGATGGCGCGTTGTTGTCTTTACATCACTAACAGACCCAGTTTCGGCAAATTTATCCATTAATCTCTTTACAGTTGACTCTTTTGGAGCATTATTGTGACCCCAAAGTGATCGCAATTTGCGAACTGTAGCCGCAAAACTTTCACCATTTTGGTAAAACAATTTCACAATGAGAATGCGTTGTTCATTCGTGTAGCGCCCCATTTTTACTAACCTCGTACCTTCTACTAGCAAACAATAACAATTGTTCAAATGTCAAACAATGACACTTCGAATGTTGTCAGATTTAAAAATTGCGTTCTTCTTGGGACACCCTTTATAAAAGTCAGCTGAGATAAAAGTCAGCCTCGTCACTCATGATAGATTTTAATGGAAAAACATTCATTTCGTCGTTGAGTTCCAAAATTTAACGCCCTTCCTTGTCACACCCATTTTTCATAAAAATTAAAAATATATTTTTACGATATATTTGTATCAGTTAGGACAACATTATTATAATTTTAAGGAATTTTTAATTTTGAAGTGGAGCGCTTCAAATATTTTTCCATCATATTACAGGAGGATATTCTACCAAAAAAAAAAAACTTAAATATTGTTGAATAGTGTAATTTGATTATAAATTTCTCAAACGAACAAACTGAAAATGTACGACAGGACAAAAAAAAAAGAAAAAGTCAATGTCTTAACATGACCTTGAGTTATTGCCATATAAGGAGCCATAGTTCAAGTGAAACAAGAAACTGAATATATTTTAAAAAATTGTTGTTATTTGCTTTTGTTCTAAATATATTCATTTTATTACACCAAAGACTTGTTGGATCATATTCATCAGATATTCTTAAATAAGGCGAAACTTAATTTTCTTATTGCTTTTAATATGGTTTATAAAATTTTTAAAAGGATTTTTTGTGTAAAATATTGGATTGTTTGCTTAAAGAAATTTTTATCTTTTTATAACGAGTTTTTTTATACCCTTCTACAATATTGATCTTAGAGCCTATAAAGTATATATATTCTGGGTCCTTATGAAGAGCGAAGTTGATTTAACGATGTCCGTCTGTGCGTCTGTGCGTCTGTGTGTTGAAATGGGTTTTCCGAAGACCCCAGACATGATGAGGACTTGATTGTTATATATTTCTGTTAAATGTGATCCATTTCTGCTTGCTATTAAAAATCAGCCTGAATGGCTGAGATATTAGCAAAAAACCAGGACTACCTCTAATTTTTTCCGTAAAATTCCTTATTTTTATATGTATGTTGAATATTACGCATAACAAACACATCAATTTCTTTTCTTTCGCCTCTTCACCTTTTATACACAAACAACAAACACATACAAAGATTTCTCATTTAAATAAAAATCAAACAAATTCCTATTGAACGAAAACTGTTCATTTAACTCTATAAACGGTGATTACATATAGGCTTCATAGCTGAGTCGTCTAAACGCTGTCACAAATACTTTTTCTTCTCTAAGAAAGCGAGTTCGAATCCTACTCAAGATACAATTCAACTTTTTTTTTGTAAAGTTTTTTTAATTTTCTTAAGACTTTTTTATTTTTAGTTTTTTTTTAACATTAAATAATTAATTTGAATAAAATTTTATATTAATAATTAAATAATCCATAAATAGGCTAAAAGCATCAACATTTTTATAAAAACCCTCTGATACAAACAAAATACAAACGGTTTTATTTCTATTTTTTTCTTCGATTTAAAAGAATTTATAAACAGATTTTTAAATCATTATTATTATAATAATTATTATAAGTTGTGACCTAAAATAGTTGCACTCAAAAGGAAATTGTGTATAAAATTTTCTTAATATATGAGAAAATGATTTAAAAATCTGTTTATAAATTCTTTTAAATCGGAGCAAAAAATAGAAATAAAACCGTTTGTATTTTGTTTGTATCAGAGGGTTTTTATAAATTATAATTTATAAAAAAAAAAAATTATAAACTATTTTCCTTCAAATTTTTAAAATTAAGCTAAATAAATTAAAAATATTTTGTAATAAAAAAGCGAAATAAAATCCCAAATACAAGTTTGCCAGCTAAATCAAACTTTTTTGTAGAAATAAAACACATGCAGTTCTAGTGATTTCTTATAACGATTTGTAAAAAAATATTTTTTTGGTCGAAAAAAGCTTTTTTTAGAACTAAAAAGATTTTTGAAAAAAAATATGATAACACTGATTGACATTATGATTGTGATTGTTGTTGTTTTTATTTTATTTGTTGAACTTTTTGTCTTTCACCTCCTCACCTTTTACCCACAAACAACAAATCTATACAAAGGTTTGTCATTTTAATAAAACTCAAACTAATCTGTTTTAAACGAAAACTCTTTATTTACTTCTATTAACGACGTTTGCTTATGTCCTTCAATGGCTCAGTGGTCTAAGCGCTTTGTCACAAATACTTTTTTTCTTTTAGTCGCGCGATCGAGCCCCGTCTATTCAACTTTTTTTATTTTTATATTTTTTAACACTTTTTTTTTTTTTATTTTCTTAAGACTTTTGGTTATTTTTTTATTTTTTTTTAACAAAACAAATGCGTCCAGCACAGTTGTCTTAACGATGTTGGTCAGCTTTTCTGTTTAATTGGAGAACGGAAAGAGGAAAAGTTTCCAAATAAGGTGCAAGCATCTTGGTTATCAATACACAACATCTGACCAAATGTGGGCGGGATCCTTGAATTGGGCGTGGCACAAAATAAATTAATTTATATCCATAAATGGGCTAAGAACATCAAAATTTTTATAAAAACTAAAATGTAATATGACCAATAGATTATATATCCAAAGATCGAAAATCTTTAGTAGAACATATTTGCTGAAATAGTTATGACCAAAACATACATTTTTTTAAATACCTATTTTCGGGAACCATAAATCTTCCCGAGTCCAAGTTTTATCACTAAACTAAATGGTAAATTTCCACTTAAAGATGTCCGTATATAAATCTGTCCATTCCATATATGTCCATATATAAACTTCACTATTTTCCCAACCATGGTGAAGGGTATATAAGATTCGGCATTGCCGAATTTAGCCGCTCTTACTTGTTTTTTAAATAATTTAGTTAAATTTGAGTTTTAATGGAATTATATGTGATCACCAGAGAAGACAAATTTACTTGTTTTGCTATTTTTTATTTTTTACTCACATTTGCTTTTTTCTGCTTTTTTATTTTCCAGTTTTTTAGCTTAAAAGTAGCTTTTTCTTAAGATTTTTAAGCTTTAAGTTTTTTTTTCCACATTTGTTTGCTTCAAAGTGATTTTTTCTAAAAACAAAGAAAAAAATATTAATTCTCTGCTGCACTCAGAAAAATGTATGAACTTAAATTAAGTTCACACCTTACTAAAATAAAAGATATGCATTTTTCCTTAAAATTAATAAAAATGCTTTAAAATAATGCAAATTTATTTGATTTTAGTTTACGAAAAACTTTCATCAACTTAATAATAGGGACCTATTTTTCGTTAATATTTTTTTCTTTATTTAGGATAAATATTAATTTCTTGTTAGTAAAAAATCTTAAATGTTAAGAAAAAATAAGGAAATTTAAAATTGTATGAGAATGCAAAATATAATTATGAAACTTCTTTAGATTTAGTTCAAACACTTTAACTTATTTGAAGCAAGTATGTTAACTTCTTAAATTTAAGGAAATGTTTTCTTAAGCATTCCTAAAAAGATTTAGAATATTTTTAATCTATACAATTCTCATTTGGTTTATAGTTTATATTGCATAACTAATTTAGTTTAGACCAATAAACATTTAAATAATAAATTTCAAATTAAAAATATGTGTATGTATTAACGAAAATAATGTTCCAATTGTTTTCGTTAATATTCATATAAAAAAATGAAATTGTTTACTTAAATTTTATGATGCAAACTTAAGTACTTATATATTTAAAAGTTACAACTTAATGAGAATTACAAATTAATAAATACTAACAAGCGAAATTTGTGTGTGTATATTTTAAATGTACAACACATGAAAATAATTTATGAACTAAAAATAAAGTTTAACTCATTTACAAATAATTTTTACTAAATTTAACAACAAATTTATACTAAAATTTCAGAAGAAATATACTTACTTTAAGAAAAAAATGTACTTAATTTAATAAAGTATTTGTACTCGTTTTTAAGAAAAGGGTATGCTTGACTTAAGTTGAAATTTCTTTGGAGCCAAATCATTCCCAAATTTCTTAAAATTGAGTTAAATTACTTAATATTTGCTAAATAATTTTCTGAGTGTAGTTTTGTGCTTTTTTTAAAGTGATTTTACCCAATTTTTTACTTTTGATTTTTTCCCAATATTTTTTTACTTTAAGTCAATGATGCTCATCTCTTAGCACAATTGTGCTGTTGGTTTTTCAAATAGTCGTCAATGAGACAGTGACGAATGCACATGCTTAGCGGATGTTTTCATATTTTTTTCAAGTGCACTGAAAAAAACGAAAATTGAAAAATTCCATAGAGCCAGCAGAATATAATACTTAGTATTTGTGTGTGTTGTTTTCGAGTTTGTTAATTTATTTCCAAATACTCAATATAAAATAGACATTCATCAATAAGCAATGACCAAAGGGGAGAGTGTGGATACTGAGAATGTTGGGTAGCTTCAACCGAAAATACTAAGTATTCTATCTTGCTGGCTCTGTGGAATTTTTCAGTTTTTATCCCCTATAATTTACTAATAAAATTTTCATGTTTCTTTGCAATAAAACAATATTTAAGTTACTAATAAAATTCATATAATTGAATTCTTAAGTATTAATACGAAAAATATTTCAAAACACCAGCTTGAGTAAATATTTTTAAGTAATTATACAGCTGTGTTTTCTATATAATTTCTATTTTTAACTGCATATATTATTGCAAGTGAATACTCCGTGTTAAGATTGTGTAAAAATATTTTCGCTCAAAATATTTTTGCTCGCTAACAGTTTTGGGCACCACTCCTTTAAATACATTTTAATCTTTTTGTCTTCGCTACAGAAACTGGGGAAAAAATATAAAGAAAATTGAAATAGCAAATAAATTTGGCAACAATATTTTTAAATTTTAGATTTATTTAATGCGAAGTGCCAGAAATTTTGCTAATTTGTCTTTTTTAGTGATCATAAATTTTGGTGTCTTTTTTGTGTTGACTTCATTATGTATCATCTGTGGGTTATCCCAAAAGTGAGCCATTTTTTTGTAACAAATTTTTGAATAAATATCTCCCTAATAAGGGCAAGTAACAAACTTTCAAAGATTACAATTTTAACGTGTAAGAACACACAGAAAAAAGGCAATATTAAATATGTTTACAAGGCAGTTATATATACAGTGTACAGCAAAAGTCATGGTACTCCTGTCAAAATATGAAATTTCCTCAAATTTCTCAAAAATTACGTAACTGAAAATGTGACACTTATTTTTGTTTTGTGTATTCACTTGTATACTACCGCAAATCCAAAAAATATTTCACTTGTTTAACTAAATAAAACCTATAAAAATTGTTGACCAATAAAACTCCATATTTAAGCACATCATAAGTCATGGTACACCTAGTAATAAACGGTCTTATGTAAGGTTTTTCAATAAGGACTTGACAACTTAAAAAAAAAACGCAAACCCAATTTTCGATGACTCGGTCACACATTTCCACCATAATGGCCGCTATATCAGGTTCAATGTTGGCTCTGAGTTCTTCCAACGTCGTCGGCTTGTTGGCATAGACCAGTGATTTGACGTAGCCCCAATGAAAAAAGTCTAGAGGCGTTAAATCGCATGTACGAGGCGGCCAACTGACTGGTCCATTTCTTGAGATACCATGCTGACCAAACTTACTCTTCAATAAATCTATTGTAACGTGTGCTGTATGGTTTGTGGCACCGTTCTGTTGAAACCGAATGTCGTCCAAGTCCATGTTTTCTAGTCATAGCTCGACGAAAAAAGATGGCCCAATGACGCCGCTGGCATGCAAACCGCACCAAACAGTTATTTTTTGTGGATGAAGTGGTGATTCGAAGCACATGTGGATTTTCACCAAACCAATAACGCATATTTTGCTTTTTCACGAACCCATTGAGCCAAAAATGAGCTTCGTCACTGAAGATGATTTTGCTCTAAAAGTTGAGGTCACCGACTCCGAATTTTGGTAGTACATTTTTATAAATTGCATACGTTGTTTGTTCGTGTACTTTACCATGATGAAAATGTTAAGTTTACTGAAAAAAAAAAAGGAATGTAACAGTTAGATGATCAGTGAAATAGTGCGTTCACAAATTACATTCAAAGTTGTCAAGTACCTATTGGGAAAACCCTTTGTACAGGTTGGTTGAAAAGTTCCTGCGCTCACCAAGAGATGGCACTGCTAGCTCCAAACTTTTTTTTCTCAAGTTGGTATAACTGTCCTGAGAACATATGCAAAGTTGCAAGTCGTTCTGTCAATTCTTTCTTTGTTTACAAGCCATTTGAAGTTGACGTGTCATTGATTTTTTTTAATATGGAAAAAATTGAATATTGTGCAGTCATTAGATTCTTTGTTTTGAAGGGTTTAAAAGCAAAGGAAAGTTTATGAACAATTGTTAGAAGTGTTCAAAACGTACTGTTGAATTTTGGGCTGGTGAATTTAAACGTGGTCGTACCAGCCTTAAAGACGATCCACGCGAAGGACGACCAAAAACTGCAACCACAGCAGAAATCATTGAGCAGGTACATAATATGGTTAGTGAAGATCCAAGTTTGCCTAAGCGTGAAATTGCTAATGCCATAGGCATCTCAGATGAAGAATTACGTATGAAAAAACTGTTTGGAAAGTTAGTGCCGCACACATTAACAATTCAACAAAAACTGGATCGAAAACAAATTTCTCAGTGTAATTTGGAGCGTTTTAAGCCGAATAAAACCGACTTCTTGCGTCGTTTTATAACTATGGATGAGACTTGGATCTACCACCATGATCCTAAATTGAAACAAGAACGTTTACAGTGGACTGAAGCTGGTTGTTCAGCTCCAAAGCAGGTGAAGTCACAACGATCAGCAAAGAAGGTTATGGCATCAGTTTTTTGGGATGCAAAAGGAATTTTGTTGATTGATTATCTTCAGTAAGGTAAAACAATCAACTCTGAATATTATTGCAGCCTTTTGGATCAGCTGGATGAAAAAATTCGTGAGAAAAGACCTGGTTTAAAGAAGAAAAAAATCATTTTTCATCAAGACAATGCACTTGCTCACAAAAGTGTTTTGACGATGGCTAAATTCAAAGAATTAAAGTACGAATTGCTTGAATATCCATCGTATTCACCAGATTTGGCGCCCAGTGACTACTATCTCTTCAGAAATCTCAAACAATTCCTTCGTGGAAATCATTTTTCGTCGAATGAAGAGGCCATAGCAGCCGTAGACGGTTATTTTGCAGAGCTTCCGGAAAACCATTATAAGGATGGGATAAAATTATTGGAAGATAATTGGAACAAGTGTATTGAGCTTTTAGGAGATTATATTGAATAAATAAATATATTTCGTAACAAAAACAGTATTCTTTTATTTCGAGCGCAGTAACTTTTCAACCAACCTGTAAATATATCATTCATTTCATCGCAGATCGCCACAAATCTGACCAACGACTTTCAGTTTTTTTTTCATATTTTGCACAGAGAGACTTTATGGAGCCTTATATACAATTCCGTTTCTATACCATTAAAATTTTTAAAAAACTCGCGGGTTTGTTCGCGTTTTTTAATTTTGCAAAATGCTACAAGTAGTAAACTTTGAAGAGCCATAATTCCTTAAGTATATAAACGATTTCTCTATAAATTACTAATAAAAATGTTTATGTTTCTTTGCAATAAAACAATTTATAAAAAAAAGAATATGATTACATAATTTAAAAACCTACTAATACTATTCATTTAAGATTTCAAAATTTTAAAAAGTTTCTGAAAGCTGCAGTTGTCTACTTTACAATGAGTTATTTACAAAAAAATATTTTCATTAAAAAATATATTTATAATTCAAATCTAATTCTTGAATGCATTTTGCACTTTTTTTTGCCTGTGGATGCATTTTATCTGATCCGTAAAATATTGCATTAGAAACATGACGAATATATTTTACAGACTTTCCACACATATATATTTTAGCAGTAAAGTTATATTTTCAACAGGACGTTTTTTTCAGCGTGTATAGTAATTAAAGTCTTTATACAGGGTGGGGCAAAAACCATCATCTGATTTTCTTTACCTATAACTTTTGTGTAAAATAAAAACTCATTTGGTTTTTAACTAATTATGTTTATTCGCATTTATAAATTTTGTTTTTATTAAAAATTATGTTCGTCCAATGGGCGGCGTGGGCGTTGATGCTAAATTGAACTCTTTTGATTAGATTTCGCGTAGCATTTGATGTTTCGCGTTGTCAATTTCGGCTCAAATGTTGTTATTAAACTCCTAAAAGATGTGAAGCTTGTTCGCATACACCATTGTCTTCAAATATACTCAAAGGAAGAATTTCGCGAAAGTCAGATCGAGATTACTCACGCGGAGATGTCATCGTTCACGTTTGACGTTCTCGATAATAAAGCTTCTGGGCTTCTTTAGAAAAAAATATTAAAATTTCTTTTCCGACGGAACTGCAAATCACATGAATTTTCCATCTCCCAGAACCAAGAATTTGGCTTATTGCCGTGGCCACTGAGTCCGTCAATCAATTTGGATGGAATGATTGCGCGCAAAAATTGTTACAACTATCGCGCGTTCTTCAGGCGTTTAGTAATTAATTGTTATTCACTGTAATTTTCGCATGTGTCTACTTCACGAATGTCATAACAAAACTGATATAAGATGACATTTAAAAAAATTTCAGCATTTATCAATAGGGTGATACTTATTGTCCCACCCTGTATGAAAGTGTATTATAGTATTTTTATATTTAGAAGTCCTGTTGCTAATCTTACTATATTTATTTCTTGTAATTAAAGTCTTAAGTCGCGACGATTATGTCATTTATTGTGTTTCCATTCACTTTTGCAACAAAAAAAAAAAAAAAAATTCTAAACTAATATTGAATGGCTTCTCTATATGTGCGAGTATTAATTTATTATTATGATAATGAAAAATTTTTTAGTATGCATGCGTAGATCTATGGGTGTGTGTAATTTTGTTCATGTATAAAATTAATATTATTGATGGCATTCAGGCTTGTCAGACTTGGTATTTTGTCCCCAAATTTGGAATTTTTTTTGTTGTGCTTGGGCACAGGGAATTTTTTTGTGAAGGGATTTAAAGAACATTTTGGAAATTTTTAGGAATATTTAAATATTCTTATAACATGTGTATGATTATGGATATTTTCGCAAATAATTTTAAAGAAGAGTACAAAATTAAATATTTTCTTAAATTTCATGTAATTCCTTAAAAAAAAATGCAAATTATTTGGGATGTATAACTTAACAATGCGGTATTTTTGGAAAATTTTAGGTGTTTAGTGTAAAACATTCGTACAATATAAATTTATTTAAAGTATTGTCCATCGTTAGCTATGACCTTTTCACATCTTTCTGACAAACATATGGGATTTTGCGCCAAAAGAACTGTTCGTATTTTAAGGCCAAGAAAAAATCAAGCCAATTTCGGATACCCTGTTCGGAAATAAATCATATTCCAATGAAGGCATTCTGCAACCATCGAAACAAATTTTAGTGGCACGGATTACGATGCAAGTGAGACAAAAATTCCCAACCACTATTTTCTTAAAAGTTTTTAACTGATCTTGCAACATGTGGCCGAGAGTTGTCATGATTGTCTATTACGGCTTCATGTGTGATCGTTTTTTTTTTTGGCCAATGCTCACTTCAATTAAATCAATTGTGATCGGTATAGGTCCCCTGTGATCTGCTGGCCCTATTTCAGCAGCTTATAATAGATGGGACCCTTCTGGACCAATCAAATACAGTGCATTACCTTGGCGTTATGGATATTCGGCTTCGACGCCGAATTGGCTGGTTGTCCGGGTTTCACATACGATTTTTTACACCTCGTGTTGTCGTAGAAGTTCCCTTTTTAATCGTTAGTAATGATTCGATGTAAAAATTACTTCTTTTTATGGTGTTTAATAGCATTTTGGACATGCAAAATCGTCTATCAACGTATCCTTACACTCACCAAAAAAAGTCTGTAATGGCAACTGAAAATTTTGCTGTTATTACGGGAAATTCTGCTAATTTGAGCCCAGCGGTATTTTTTGCTAATCTTAGCAACACATGTTTGCTGACGTGTAGTACAATGAAATTAGTAGAAAAATTAGTAGCCGCTACTAAATTTTAGTAGACTTTTTGTAAAGTGGAATTTAAAATCTGTTTGCTAAAATCAGCAAAAAAATTTGTAAAAATATTAGTACAAAGTTTTAGATTTATTTTTTTTTATCGAGCATCAAAAATTTTGATATTTTTTAAAAGATGTTTTATACAAAATGAAAAAAAATCAAAGGCTTAAAAATGTTAAAAATTGTTAAAACATAAACGAATTTATCATTTTGTTTCAATATGGTAATTTCTGTTTTGAAAAATATTTTGGTCAATTTTTTTTTACTTTTAAGGTTAAATTTAATTGTTTTTAGGGCTGATTTTTAGAACTAAAAAACCTTTTTAGTGCTATTTTAAGTGGATGTCCTCTTTTTATACATGAGTCGGTATCTTCACTTCCGATCTCTTTTTTAATCCTATGTAACATTTTAGGGCAATTTAAGTTTGTATGTATGTATGAGTGTACTTTAAGATGAATCCTGCTGATTGCAAACGTTTTGAGTGCTAGAGTGACTTTCAATCATTTTTAAGTTTTCCTTGAGTTTGACAACAAACTTTATTGAGTAATGCCTCCAATTTATCATCTTCGAACTTTTTTGGCTGCCCTAGGCGGTCTTTGTCTTCCGTTTTAAAATCACCACTTCTGAACCGCACAAACCATCTCTCGCACGTTAACATCGATGGAACATATTTTGCATAATCTTTGGTGAGCAATCGTTGTGCTTCAGCTGTACTTTGTTACAAATTGAAGAAGTAAAGAAAAACTTCCCGCAAATCATCCTTTATTGGCACAAAATTCAACATTTTGAAAGCAAAATAAAACTGCTGTTTACACTATTTTGTACAATGACTTAAGTGAGAATAAATGACAGACGTTTACTCTCCAAAATGACACTCAGAATATTATGTAGTTAACTGTTTGTAGTTCAATAAAAAAGTTTTTCGTTCCATTTCAAAATAAAGGAACATACATTTATTTTTCAAAGAAATATCTATATTAACTTTTTTATACATTTATTCGAAATAATCATTTACCATTTTTTTTTTCAGTTTCATTTATTTTTTTCATTTGTTTGAAATTTGATAAAAATTTACCCACAAAACGGAAACTTGTGGTTTATTTGTGTCCGTAACAGTTATTTCAAATTTAAATTTAGTTTGCTGTCTGTTTCAAAAATATAAAAAAATTTCAATTTGTTTTTTGATTTAAATTGGTTGTATATATACAAAAATTTTAAATACAAATTACAAGAACTTCATAAACACACATACATATACAAACACATTCATACAAAAAGTGTTTATAGCATCATATGCATACAAAAATTTTGTATTGTACGAGTATATTAAAAAAAATATACAAAAACGGAAATAATTTCAAATAAATGAAAAAACATTTATTTTTTAAGAATTGGTAGGTAAAATTTTGACATTCATTTTAACTGATTATATCATTTGTTTCTTACGGATGTGTCAGTTGATCAATCAACATTTAAAAATAAATAACAATTGGCATTTAATTCAAATGAAAATTAAGTAGACCGGTTTTTTAATGAAATATCATTTCTTTTAAATGATATTTTCAGTTATTTTAACTTACAAATTTTTTTAAGTGTATAAGTACACAAACCATGTGTAAAAGATACGCCATCTGTTGTGAATCCCATATTTTTTAGTTATACACACCAATATTTATAGGAAATGCAGATAAAATTCTTTAGAATCTTATAATTTCATCACAAAAAAGTTGGAATAGTTAGAAATCGATTAGTTTTTTTAACAAAAGATTTATAAAATTTTTTCTATAAAATCTCATAATTTGAAGCTTTAGCAAAAATAGTGCTGTTTAACAAATTAAAGTACACCTTAATTTTGTGTGTAAAGTTAATTTGGCCAAAAATTCAATTGGTTTAACCCTACTTAGCTAAAAAGTTTTTTAATTTGTAAGTCTGGATATTTTGGGGATGTTTCTTAGTTGTTTGGCAACAACGAAAAAAGTATCTGGCAAACCTGATAGCATTAGCTACCACTTGTCTCATTCAAGAAGCAGTAAATACTCAAATCCTATTAGAAAGTACTAACGCCACAACAAATACAAACTTAATACACTACTGCATAGTGGGCAATAAGATGTTAAAAAAAATGTTGTTAAAAATGGTACAGTTTTTTAATAATTTTCAATACTCCAATTTTCGGTTTTTTTGTTGTTGAAAATTTTTGTTAAATAAATATTTAAAATTTGAGTAGTACACTTCACAGTTTTCTTAAGATTATCATAGCAAAAAAAATTATAAATACTTTTGGGAGTTATAAATTTAAATGTGGTAAAAGTGCCGTTACAAATATGATCAGAGATAAAAGTTTCATTATATTGATGAAACTGTTTCACAAATCGTTTGTTTTCAATTCCGCGCCATATTTATGAAGTTTTCATAAACATCATGAAGTATTTATAAAAAAAAATAATAAAAAAGCTTTTAAAAATAATTTATTTTCAAAAAGTTGTTGTTTTTAATTCTCATTTAGTTTGTATTTTTATTTACTTAAGTAGTTAAAAAAAAAAAACAAGTAAGAAAGGCTTAAATTCGGCTGTGCCGAATCTTTGAATACCCTCCACCAATATCCTAAAAAAATGTTCTCTACTGTTTTTGATAAAAATAAAGTTAAAAACTTTTGATGTAAAATTATGGAGGTGAAAAAAATTGTTTGAAGTGAAAAAAATTTTTATGGTGAAAAAAAATTTTAGTGGTGATAAAATTTTTTGAGGTGAAAAATATTTGAGGTGAATACAAAATATTATTAATTTCTAAGCGACTGATGAAAAAATATGAGAAAATATATTTTGTACCTGTCGCTTCTAT